>OX465288.1:124717591-125173417 GCA_949987695.1 Merzomyia westermanni | reverse complement strand
AAATAAATAAAAAGTTATAATTATGTTATTGAAATAGTCTGTATATTTCAGCTATTTGATACCTATTTCTACTTTTGCACATACATATATACATATGTATAGCAGAACACTTTGCAATCAAATATTTCATACTTGTAAGCATGCCTTGCATATCTTGAAGCATGCGCTTCATATCTAGTTGAAAATTTTATTTTTTTTTATTTTTTATCTAAAATGCGTGTTCTAGTTAAAAAAAGTATCAAATATTAATAAAAAAAAGGAAAAAAAATTGTTTGTTCCCTGTGATGGGACTTGAACCTGGGTCTGGTAAGCCAAACCACCATATCAAATGGAAGCTTGCATGCATATTTTACGGAAATAAAAATAAAAATATCTTCAAATATCTATTGGAAAACATTTTCAATTAATAAAATGAAAATATTCCAATATTTTGATATTTGTCATATTTAATATTTTATTTCCATTAAGTTGATCAATTTGCACAAACATAATAGGCAAATATCCTCAACTTCATGAAAACGCAATGTCCGGAAAGACTCAACTTCATCAAAAAGACAATGAAGTCAGCTACTCAAAATAAAAATTTGCTACTCCTTCGATCAGCTGATATTTGGCAAAGTCACTCTAAATAAATTAAGAAAATGCACAAAAGGGAATGCTTGAAACCCTAATAGATATCGGCGAGCAAGTGTAGCGAGTAGCTCTGCTCGAACATACGTGTTGGTGCCTCTTATTCATACATGCTCTTTGGTAGCAGTGAGATCATACGAGTTGCAGTTGTTCGAGCTTTTTTTTGGCAGATAAGTAGTTATATTGTGTGTATGTATAATATTTATGTACACTGTTTGATATTTCTGGTGAGAGAAGTTGAGTAAATATTGAGTGAAGTTTAAAGTTGGATGTTGGATGTTTGACGAGACTTGAGACATATTCGTTCTTAAGTAAAATAATTTTTAACAAGCGCAATTGAGCTTTGAAGAAACTAAAAGTAAAAGCAAATAAATATAAATTTCGGTGCATTAGAAAACCTGAACTCCTATTGGAAAATAAAGCTTTTTCATTCTGAAGAAATTAATCATTCGATTAAAATAAATTTTGACTGTGTCGACATTAATTAAATTTCATGAAGTTCAACGAAACAAAACAATTACGAATGCAATTTTGAGTATAGTGTATCAAACCAGAGGTGTTGAACAGTTTAAATTGTGTCAAGAACATGTGTGTTTATGTTTCTATAAAATTGAATAGCTTGCATTTTTAAAGTTAGTTTTGATTTCGATTCAAAAACAAAATACCTTAAAGTTAATCTTGGAATTTACTTCGTAAAATCATTCGATTTTTAAATCAATAACTTGATACATCTAAAAACTGTTTGTCGTAAAATTTTGCTATCACGTAAACAATTTGCTAGCATAAAATAAGCCCAAATAATCGAGAAGTATTCAAAGTTTTCTTGTAGAACGTACAGTAAAATCGCGATACTAAGTACAACCATTTCAGTAAGTAAATTTTCTGTTGATGTGAATGCTTTAAGTTAGTCGAAGATAATTTTGCCATAACCTCCTACAGGAAATTTTGAGTGAAAAAAAGGGAAAGAAAATTTCGATTTTACAAATAGATTTAATTTACATAATTTATTATTTGAGCTGTAAATTGTATTTTACATTACATCGACATGGACCTACAAGAAGTTTTAGCTTTGAATTTGAACGGTCTTAAAGAAAAACTTACGTCTTAGGGGGTTACCAACTAGGGGACAAAAACGTGCACTCCAGGACATCCTCCTAGAACACCTCGGCCTTTCCAGAGAAGGCGATGATGAAAGTTCAGACTCGGATGAAAGTGTTCGGAATAGGCTGACCAATGTGCATATGCCAGCTCATAGTTATTTTAGTCTTCGAGACATCGAAGATACCCTGTCATCGTTCTCAGGCTGTGGGCAACCTGACGTTAATCAGTGGTTGCAAGAGTTTGAGAGCAATGCAGCTGTTGTCAATTGGAACGACCTGCAAAAATTTATCTACGGAAAGCAGTTGCTTAAGGGTGCAGCGAAAATATTTGTGAGGAGTCAGAGAGAAGTCAAAGATTGGAACTCGTTAAAGTCCATCCTTAAAGAAGAATTTGAGGTTAAGCTCAGTTCAAATGAAATTCATCATAGGCTAAAGAACAGACGTAAGAGGGCAAATGAAAGCTTTCTGGAATATTTGTATTCATTGATGGAAATAGCTAGCCTGATCGATATGGATGATGCCAGCATCATCGAATATTTTATTGAGGGCATACCCGACACGCGTTCCAATAAACAAATTCTTTACCAAGCCCTTACTATATCTCATTTGAAAGAAAATTTGCGCGTATACGAGAGGTGCCATGGGCAATTCCAGAATTTAGGTAGTAGAGCGTCGATACCACAGCCAGCCCAAGAAAAATTGTTTACTAAAAATGTTTCAAATGCGGAAAAACTGGTCATCTAGCTAGGCAGTGTACTAAGACAGTGATTCGATGTTTTAAGTGTAGCCAAATCGGTCACAAAGCGAACGAATGTAAGTCGCCAACACCGCGAACAGATGATAAAAGCGATAATAAAAAGATGCACGTTGTTACGGATGGCGAAGAACGACCAAATACAAAGCCAGCTCCGCAAAGTACTAGTTTATTTAGAGATTTAGAAATCAATGGGTACACATTTTCAGCATTGTTAGATACGGGTAGTGATATATGCGCTATAAGATATGACACCTTAATAAACATTGGGTATGTTGATCTACAACAAAAAATAAAAACTTTATATGGTATCGGTAACAAAAAGATCAAAACCATCGGATGCTTCACTGCGCGTATGACTTTAGATGAAGTTGAAGTCGATATAGAGTTTCATGTAACTAGAGAGAGCGATATCTTGTATGATGCGATTTTAGGTAAAAATATTCTAAGCCAGGTGGACATAGCCATTAGCAATGAGGGAGTCAAATTTTTGAAAAAAAGAAGCGCACATCAGGAGAGTGAGCCAGTTACTGAGGAAGCAGTTGCGAAGGCAGAAGCGGCAGTTAGGGTAGAAGCGAATCCTATAGGGGAATTAGAGAAAGAGTTTGAGTCGATTTTGCAAATCGATTGTTCCAAGAGTGCGGACCCACAAATCGAGCTTGATCACCTACAGTCCGATACGAGGAAAACCGTAATGAGTTTGATTATGAACTACAGCTGCGCGAAGAAAAAGCCATCGCCCATCGAAATGAAAATAATTTTATCGGATGAAATCCCAGTCTACCAGAGACCGCGTCGATTATCCTATGCTGACCAGAACTTAGTCGAAAAGCAAGTGGAAGAGTGGCTCGCCGACAATATCATTCAAGTTAGCACATCGGAATATGCGTCACCGATAGTACTCGTGCCAAAGAAAGACGGTTCAAAGCGATTATGCTGCGATTACCGTAAGCTAAACGAGAAAATCGTACGCGACCACTTCCCGATGCCTTTAATCGACGACGTCCTGCAGAGACTCCAATCAGCTATTTTTTATACAACGTTAGACCTCCGTAATGGATTTTTCCACGTACCATTAGACATTGAATCACGAAAGTATACAGCTTTCGTAACGCATAATGGACAATATGAATTCCTATATGCCCCATTCGGCATATGTAATTCGCCGGCTGTTTTTACAAGATATATCCATGCGGTGTTAGGAGAACTTATTAGAAAAAAAACGATAATAGTCTATATGGACGACATAATTATTCCTTCTAAGAGCGAGGAGGAGGGGTTGGCTAGTCTGAGAAGCGTGTTGGCAACAGCAGAGTCGTACGGATTGCGAATAAAATGGGAAAAATGCCAAATATTGATGAGTAAGGTTACATTTTTGGGCTACGTTGTTGAAGCGTCAACTATAACACCGTCGCGCGCGAAGACCCAGGCAGTACATGACTTCCCTGTTCCGACCGACAGAAAATCGTTGCAACGCTTTTTAGGCCTCACGTCATATTTCAGACGCTTCATTCCGAACTACTCCTTAGTGGCTAAACCCTTGACCGACCTGTTGGGAAATCACGAAGAATTTCTAATAAAAGACGAGCAAATAACTGCGGTTCAACAATTAAAATCTGCTTTAGTGAACCCACCAGTGCTTCAACTCTTTGATCCAGCACTGCAGACGGAAATACATACCGATGCGTCCATGTTCGGGTATGGGGGAGTCCTGATGCAGAGAGACTCGGAAGATAGAAAATGGCACCCCATCGAATACATGAGTAGGAAAACCACAACCGCTGAACAAAAATATCACTCATACGAGTTGGAGGTGCTAGCAATCGTAGCAGCGCTCAAAAAGTGAAGGGTATACGTCATGGGAATCAAATTTAAGATCATTACGGATTGTAACGCATTTGCGCTCACCATGAAGAGACAGGAAGTACCTTTACGAGTTTCGCGAGGGGCCATGTACCTCCAAGATTACCAATGTGAAATTGAGCACCGTTCAGGAAGTCAGATGAGGCATGTAGACGCATTAAGCCGCATACATTGTCTGATGATGACGGATAGTCTACGGCATAGAATACAAGAAGAACAACTTAAGGACGATAAGCTAGCAGCTATACGAAAGGTCTTAGAGCATGGACAATATCACGATTTTTATATCAAGCATGGAATTCTCCATAAAGATCTCGCTAAAGAACTTATGGTGATACCAGCTTTGATGGAACGAGAAGTCATCCAGATAGCTCACCGACAAGGGCATTTCGCAGCGAAGAAGACGCAAGAGTTGGTGGAGAGAGATTTTTTTATCTATGACCTAGCACCCAAAGTCACACACGTCGTAAAAAGCTGTGTAGAATGTTCAGTTGCGGAAGCCAAATCCGGGAAAAAGGAAGGGATGCTAAACCCCATCAATAAGGAGGGCAAACCGCTCGTGACATTTCACGTAGACCACGTCGGCCCCATGGAAGAAACAAAGAAGCGATACAATTATATTTTGGTAATCATCGATGCGTTCTCGAAATTTGTTTGGTTGTACCCTACCAGAAGTACAGGGAGCGACGAAGTGTTGGATCGTTTGGAAAAACAATCAGCTGTGTTTGGAAACCCGTCGAGGATTATAACAGATAGAGGATCTGGCTTCACATCGAACGCATTCGAAAACTACTGCAAAAAGCAAAGCATTCAGCATTTGGTTATAACGACGGGAGTGCCACGCGGTAACGGACAAGTGGAACGGGTCCACAAAGTCGTTATGCCAATGTTAACGAAGCTATGTGTCGAAAATCCGAAACTGTGGTACAAGCATGTGGACAGAGTTCAGCAAATAATCAATTCCACCCCGACGCGAAGTACAAAGTATTCTCCATTCAAACTCCTAATAGGTGTCGATATGCGCGTCAACGCAAATCACAACATTCGCGAACTATTGGAAGAATCAGCTATAGAACAGCTGGATGAAGAAAGAAACACAGTGCGAGAAGAAGCGCGTGGTAATATCGAACGCATACAGGAGGAAAATATACGAAATTTTAACAAAAATCGAAAAAGGGAAATAGAATACGCAGTGGGAGATCTGGTCGTCACTAAGCGAACCCAGTATGGAGCAGGACTTCGGCTTAAACAAAAATTTTTCGGACCATACAAAGTGAAGGAGAAAAAAGATCACGGTCGCTATGTGGTATATAAAGTTGGCGACGTCGAAGGTCCTAGAATAACGTACACAGTGGCAGAGTACATGAAGCCATGGAACCCTTCATCCGGGTCGAATGAATCATCAGGATGGCCGAATGTGGGATTGACAGACAGACCAAGGACAACTAGAAGCGGACACACCTTCTAAATACTGATGCCTTAAAATGCATCCTTGCACTTGTGAGACCGGCAACCCGACCTAGACAAAGAGAGCCTAGAGCAACCTAATTGAGCGACGAACGACACAGTCAAGTTTGAAGTGCGGTACTAACTGGACGCTAATACGTATAACAAAGTATTCTTAATAAACTATTGTACATAATTGTACTTATCGTGTGTTTTAATTTACTCGAAAAAGGGAAGAACACCACATGTATGTAGTATATACCCTGCAGAAAATTTGACTAGCTCAGAACTATTCTTGAGCTAAACCGTTTAACGACACCACCAGTTCTAGCTCAATACCGAAGCAAGGCTTTCAACTGTCGATTTTTACATGGCGATGTCATAGGCGGTGGCAATTGCCGCCAGTGCATTACTTTGCAACTCGGTCTGAACCGGTTTCCATTCCGACAGTTCTATGATAGTTTGGCTTTGGCTAGTTCTCCACCTGTGCCATTTCGGCAAGTTTAGGGGTAGTTTTGGCTGTGGATGAGTGATTATCGATATCCGATATTTTAAACTGTCTTTAAACTTTCACAAAACTTGTAGCTCAAGACTGCTCTTTTGGAGACTGCTTCGCAATTCTACTGCAGGGTATGTATGTGCGTATGTTTATGTATACGTGTTTGATGTTTTGGAATTAAAATCGTCTTTAATCCCATCTTCAAGTGCGCATGCACCAAATTGTCGTTTAAATGGTTTTGTTGTTTGAAGAAATCAAGTTGATCATCATTGGCCGTAGGTAGAAATTGTTCACAAGTGCCATATGTTTACTTTTTATTCATACACCCACTAATATCAGAGCCATACCACTACGGGAGTACATGTCACTGATAAGCGGAAATCAGAGACTTTTCTACTGTCGGCCCTTTTTATTATCAAACATTAATTTTAATTATGATTTTTCGAAATTATCAGATCATTCTGTCATAATAGCATTTGCTTCTGAAATTTTATGTATGTATGTCCATTGTATTTAGAAGTACATCCTGCGACATACATACATATGTACATAGCAGTCATATGTCCGGCGCAACCCACTGAGTTGATAGCTTTCTAAGCACTTATCATTTAATTTGTTTTTGTTATTCGCCATTCCAAATGCTTTTGGCCTGCTGTGATGCATGGCTCTGTTGTATAGCTATGCGGTGGTCGCGGGTTAATGATTGTTTTTCGTCTTTTATCCATTTGACGTCACTTCGAGCCATACAGAAATTGGCTCCAAAGCATTGGCGATATGCGTGTGTGTGTGTGTGTATGGGTTTGTTGAACAATGGCTTTTACTCAATCATTTTAGTACCAACGTGTCAACATATGCTGAGATTTTGCTATAAAAGGAAGATGAATTTCATTTGTCACTATACGATGTGTGGGATATGGAAGCATTCGAGGTCTTCATCAATGCCTTCTATATGTACAAATATTGCAATATTTTGCTCAATTAGCATATTTCGCAAATTTATATAATATTAAAATAGATGACAACACTCACAAATATAACATATCGTAAGCCTTTTGCAATACTGAACCAAATTATATGGAAGCGGCAGATAAGCCTTTAACCGAAGGAATGATACCTCTTCGATGGGCTGATGGATTCTCCGGGGAGTCCGAAGAGCAGTGCTGGATGGTACCACGTCCAATCAAGAAACTGTTCTGTTGCGCTCCGCAAGGCAGTAGATGCAAGGCTGGAGAATCTGGTAACGACTTTTACATCGGCTTGTTCAGAACCAAAACTACTAGGCAAGGAGGAAACAGTTCAATAGACCCAAAAGCGTTCACAGTGAGCCTTAATTTCTTGACCCTGAATTTCTGAACTGGAGTTAAAAGTGTCTACGAGACAGTAAGACTGAGTTGCATGCTCTCAAAGTCGACAACAGGTATGAGCTACAGTTGCTTCTGGATAAACATTTTCCGGGAAACTTGCACAACATTCCAGCAGCTCTTGCATTAACCCTTACTGTAAATGTACCCATCATGGGGGAGAGAGTCAAATGGGCAGCTAAAAACTTTAAATCGTTTTAGGCTGCCGGACCAGATGGGTGTATCCCTGCTCAACTTATAACTTATTGTAGATATAAACTAACTGGCTGCGCGATAGCTTGAGCCTTCAACAATTTAAGCCGATACGCCGTTAACAGCTCCCTATTAAATCTAGGTGTAAATAGATCATTGGTCAGACTGATTGATCAACTATTCAAGGGAAGGAAAATACTTTCATATTTGGCAAATGCTTACTTAACACTCTATAGAATTTTAGAGTAAGCTCGCTGTTGAGAGATACCAGTGGGAAGAGGGAAGATTGTAGCATATGCTGCTGACCTGGCTATTTCATATCGAACCAAACTCCCAAAACCTTTGTGTGAATTGACGCAGGTAGTAGACTTAGCGTCAATTCCGAAAAAGTGTAACTTGTTTTATACACTAAACGGTACAAAACTCCACCGTTAAGACTACCAGAACTAAATCATATGCTTCATAACCGTTAAATTAAATAGTTTTGAATAAAAATCTGAACTGTATATTCATCGTCGAAAGAGAGCATTAATTTGAACTATACATATATATAAGAACCATTGGTAAAAAATAGGGACATAGTCCCAAAATTTGAAAACGGATTTATAACGCGGTTATACGACCCATATTTCGGTAAGGCGTCAACCGTAAAACCATGAGGCAAAATACAAAAATTGATTAAGGTCGACATAAGTGGTGTTCTTAGGACAACGCCAACGCTTATCAGATCATTCCTGACTTTCTGCACTTACATCTAGCACGGGACCGAGCAGGATTAATGTCAGCCCTATCGAGACTGGTCCAGTTGGACCACGAAAACCACAACACATTCTAGCATACTAAACAAAATTTAAAATTTTCCTGAAAGCACAGATGGAGCTTAGCTGCTACAATCAGTATTTCCATATACCCGGATGGCTTTAAATTAAGCAATAGAGTTGAAGAACGGGTTTTTCAAAGAACTTTCTTTCAGACCACATGTTAATCACAGTGTCTTTCAGGCTGAAGTTTCAGCAATCATGGAAGCGGCGGTTTGGATATCAAAACACACTATCTGCCAAGAAATCTTAATTTTTAGCTACAGATAAACGGAAATAATCCCTTGGCTCCTACATACTCAATTCTGAATTAACACTGAATTGTCGCCAATCTCTTCAAGAGATGACCCAACAGAATTCGCATATAGTAGTGTCTTCGCATATAGTTGCTATATAACTCCTAGCACTCCGGTAGATATTTTCGAGGCAACGATTCGTCATAACTGGCGTCTTTAATGCATAGGCTGTCGAGTGGGGCGAAGAGGTGGGGAGGCATATCTGAAAACCAGTTCGGGTTCAGAAAAGGAAGGTCCACCATTAATTCCGGGAACATGGCTAAAAAGGCTACGGCTGAAGACGTAGTAAGTGGTACTCGACTGCTCGAGGGATCTGGAAAATACTGCCTTATCGTGACCTTAGGTCCGTACTCGGCCCACTGCTATGGAAAATTATGTACAACAGAGTATTTTGGCTCAAAGTATCTAACTGAGGAAAAATGATCGGTTTCCCGGATGATATGTTGTTGGTCGCTACCTACCCAGTGTTCAATCATGGCTCATGCAACCGGATTACAGCTTTCGGAGCAAAGAACGGAGGCAATACTTGTATCTGGCAGGAAGAAGGTAGTACAGGTTACGGTTGAAATGGGAGCCATGACATCGACACGTTGCCTGCAGTACTTAACTGCCTGGGGTTATGATATCCTGCAGGCTGTTGTTCGAAACACACCTAGAGTATGCTTATGAGAAGGCATCTAAAACATCATCATTATAGAGAATGATGCTAAATGCGCGAGTTCCGAGGCAAGGGTGCCCCCAGCTACTTGTACGCATTGTAAAGAGCCAAATACTCAACGGGCTTTCAGTCTGCAAACACGGGGTTAAGTCGACCTATCGTGAAAATTTGCGAAAGTGAAAAATTGGGACTATGGAACTCCAACTGCAGTAAAAGAAATAGCGTTATGAAACTCCCCCTGCAGGGTCATGATCTCATCAATGCTCAACAGACAATTCGTATTGAAACAAAACAACATAGTAGACAACTTCTGAGCCGGCCGAGCCGCTTGAAAGTGAGCCATCTTCGGCATCAAACACGAACGCCGTTTGATCTAAAGGCGTATCGGTAAATCAAGAACGTCACTCTCGCAGTGTCGGCTAAGTCCCTTATCGGCACCCGCCCGGCGAACGGCGTCAAATAGGCACAAACGCAGTGCAGAGAAAAGCCGACTTTGTGAGGAAAACGCGAGTATAGGTGTTCAACTTCGATCTAGATACTGTAGCATGTTCAACTCCTACCCCTTCCGGTGTAGCTCATGATACCAACCATCTTTAACTGGGCAGCGGAGCAGACGCTTCTAACATCTATTTCCCTATGGTCCAGCAAAAAAGCTGCTGATTTCCTAGGAGTTCTGTTAGAAGAAATATATGACAGTTATGAATAATAGATGTGCCGATTAGGTTCGCCCTGCACGCACTGTTCATTTATTCTACCGAATGATCCTTTGGTCCCTAGGTCTTAAACTGTATTGAAAATTTGGGAAAGATAGGAAAGTAATGGTGTCAGGATGAAGAGGAAGTCGGATGCAGACAAGACTTTCTTTGTCAATATCCAGGCATATAACTGTCACAAATGCCTTTATATTTCTTCCGTAAAATCAGTAGATTTTCGTCACCTAAAAGCATAGCACTCCGGGATTGGCTTCCTCGAGATTTACGTTGATTTTTCCATGGACAGGAATAATAACTAACATTCGCTTTTTAAGAGCACCTCTTGGGACCACGGATGGTTGGTTGGTTGGTTCTGATGGCGAGTCTCCTGCGACTCCAATTAGTGCTGATGCGCCGTTTTGATACCACAACTCGTGAATTAACCAATGAAGGATGTATTATAGAAGACTTTGAATGTGCTTATAGAGTATAGTTGGAATCCCATCCGACTATATCCACCCTGTGGAGTTCAAATATTTAAGGAGGTCCCCAGGCTTCATGTCCCTAAGCTCTGAGAGACTTTCGAAAAAGGGCCTACCAAGGTATTTAGTTCTCTTCCCCCAGTGCACTGGACACTCGCACAGTAGGTGCTCTACCGTCTCTTCCGCCCCCGGGAGATTGCAACTGCGGCACGAAACGTTGTGCTCTAGCCCCATCCGCGCCGCGTGAGCCCCAATAGTCCAGTGCCCTGTTAGTACTGCCATCAGCCTGAAAATGTCCCTTCTATTCATCCTGAGAATGGATAGGGATCGTACCTCGTTGTAAGATGGCCATATACTCCTAGAAACTCTGCAGGACTGCAGACGCTTCCACCTTTTATTTGCCTCGCTAAACCAGTGCTGAGAGATTCTGCCCTTGATAAGTCCCAGGGGTACGAGGACCTCCTTCGCTCCTGTGACATCAAGAGCCGATCCACCTCGGGCTAGCTCATCTGCCATCTCGTTTCCCTGTATATTTCGGTGCCCCGGCACCCAACTTAAGGAAACGATATGCCGACTAGCCAGCCTCGTGGCCCACTCCCTGCACTGATTTACCAGGCTCGATGTTATCGTTGCAGACCCCAAAGCCCCCAGGGCTGCTTGGCTATCAGCAAATATTGCTATCATTTTACCTGTGCCTTCCGTTTCCAGCAAAGCCTTGCATGCCTCCTGGATTGCAAAGATCTCTGATTGAAACACGCTCGCTGAGTCCGGGTGGCGCAAAGAAATGGAAAGAGCCGGGTGTGTTGCGAAGACTCCTGATCCAACTCCACGGATGAGTATCTACATTAAATTTAAATCTCCTTTAACAATACAACTTTACAAATCTGTTAAAGTAGATTTAATAAACAATCTTGTTTATTGATAACGCAATTACAATATTTGCCCGTCCAGCTACTCTATTTAAACTATAAAACTTAGGCACTCCTTACCGTCGGACGACATTCATTTGTCACGAAAAGAGGCTTATTGCAGATCTGCAAATATTGTGACTAAAAGATGTCGAAAGAAGGAAATTTATTTATTACTTACTCTCCTTTCCTTTCCTTATCTTTCATTGCATTTATTTTTCTTTTCTTTTCTTTTCTTTTCTTTTCTTTTCTTTTCTTTTCTTTTCTTTTCTTTTCTTTTCTTTTCTTTTCTTTTCTTTTCTTTTCTTTTCTTCTCTTTTCTTTTCTTTTCTTTTGTTTTCTTTTCTTTTCTTTTCTTTTCTTTTCCTTTCAATTAGTTTTTTCTTAGTTCTTTTCTTTTATTGGATACAAAAACAAAACGAACTCCTGTGTTGAATATGGCGCCCAAATCCGATTTATACAATAAGATCTACTCAAGCGAGCTTGATGCCATGTAGGATTTCGGAATAGACTTAGAGTACAACAGAAACTAGACTATAGAAACATGTAAGTAGACCAAAGTTTAGTCCAAGCGTATGCCAAATTCTATATATAAGTACATATAACATTGAATATCCTAGGCCACGGGAGCCTGAATTACGAAAAAATATCCAAGGACTTTAAGTAGATACCAGCTACCAAACCTAAGTCCAACTTGAAGTAGTCGGTGTAAATTTGTAAGCCGTTATCAACAACGATCTTGCCCTTATTATAATGATTCTTGGAAAAATAGTTGTCAATATGTTTTCAAATTCCAGTTTGTGAGAACTAAGGTACTAAGTGTACTGAACCTTTTGTAGGCTGGTAAGATTTTAGTTCTTACAAAAAAAACTTCCCTCCACACTATAGATTCACAGGTCAGCACATGTCGCACCATCGCCTCGCACTTTGTTCCCCTACGGGTACGAACGGACATGTTTATTTTCAACACCTAAAAGTAGGCCACATAAATTAAAATCGAATTATCCTAACTATGCCTATAACGGAATAGTTGAGATCAATTGTACACGACTGTGGACGAAAAGTAATGATCGCGGATCAGTCTTTTTAGAGATCAGTAGCACGATTTTTTGCAGGGTACCAACCATGGCTAGCCGTGGTGAAACTCTGATTCAAAACCACAAACAATTTTTTACTAACCAACGCATATTTATGGACTTTGTATGGAAAACATCAAAAGGCCTAGAAGCATGCAGTCTCTCAGACCTCACACCTAAACGGAGAAAGAATTTCAACATAGTTAAAAAGTGAACCGCTCCGAACAAAATTGACCGCTTTTTATCCACTAATTTGGTAGCACTACTTACTGTTTATCCAGATTTCTATACATTGCTGGTTGGCAGGGTATATGTGCAATCCGTCATTAATGTAAATAAATGAGCTAACTATAAACAAAAAAGTGTTGTGTTGAAAATATCAGCCAATCAAAAGCCAACCAACATGCAGGAGTCTTCTCCGTAAGCATTATGACGAGAGCCAGCATCAATCTCATCCACACGGAGTCGGTAAACTCCTTTGTCAGTTCTCGTCCAGTGAATGCAGTCCTACAGGCACAAGCTCCACCTGTTGCCGATGAGGACCGCGAACTGCCTAGGGAGACAAGAGTCATGCTGGCCCAACTTCATTCTGAATACTGTAACAGGCTAAACTCTTACCTATGCAGACTGAACCCTGAGATGTCAAATGTCTGCCCGCATGCGGTGTGTCTTCCCACGATACTAACCATCTCTTCATCTGCTCAACCGGGCCTACTCTTTTAACAGCAATTTCACTTTGGTCCACCCCTGTTGAAGCCGCGAGGTTTCTGGGACCTCCGTTAGAAGAGCCTGATGACAATGTTGGTTAAGAGGTGATACTTTAGGCAGGTTAAATAGTCGCTAATACAACAACAACAACAACAGCATGCAGTGGGGATGTATACTCGTATGCACACACATGTACAGCTTATGTGGATACATACATAGTACACGTTCAATCCACCTGCTGAGAGACCCCAGCAAACAATTACTGTCCCGAGCTCTCATCCAATTTTTCCGTAATTCCTATCAGCTAGAAGTCGTTAATTACAAAAGTTTGTATATCCTCTTACTTTACTCCCCCATGGTTGAGTATTCGTTTCCTGTGCGGCTTGATAGCAATCTTTCGATGTTATATGAATAGGAATCGAGTGCCATCTCTAGAATATGGGTCTTCCACATTTTTTAATTGGCAACAAAGACATCACGGTTAAAAATTACAGCCTACATTTTAAACTTTC
Organism: Merzomyia westermanni; assembly: GCA_949987695.1. NCBI lineage: Eukaryota > Metazoa > Arthropoda > Insecta > Diptera > Tephritidae > Merzomyia > Merzomyia westermanni. Next base: position 125,159,422 of record OX465288.1, on the reverse strand, counting down.
TGGACTACATGTAAGACCAAACCAAATTTGGTCTAAAATTTAAACTAGGCCAGTTTTTGAGAAAATGTAACAAAAAATTTTGAACCAAAAATTTATTACCAATGCCTTAAAATAAATAAGAAAATTGTGTCCGTATCAAAATCGAGTGCGTTGCCCACTTAGCTACGACACACTTAGCCTTGCAAGTTGCAATATGATCGGAACTAACTTATTCAGTAACACTTCTTAGTAATGCATTATTACCATTATTACTCAAAATATGTCAATAATCAATCTATTATTCAATGCTTTGTCAATTGTGAAGTGGGATATCTTTACCTAGAATCAAAACAGTTTGTACATTATTGTATTCATGTTAAAAAACAAGTTGGTAACCCTGCAGGGAAGTCAGTTACTAGCGATAAAGTGCAAATTAAGAACTAGTTCGATAGTAAATTGTCGTTTAACGAAAAGCATTTCAAACTCGACTGCTAATAACACAAGTTCAAAACTAGACATTTTCTCTACAGGGTATTATATTTATGTTTTTGCATACGCATTATATGTGTACTTATGTTTTGAAATATTTTGGAAAAATATTCATTGCATACCTACAGGCGCACCACCTACCACAAGAGGAAAGTACGTACGTAGTCCTCTATGAATACATCACGCGTGCAAGTAGAATAACTTTTCGAAATACCGTGACTGCTGCTATGTGAAGTTATTGACATTGGTTTGGAGATAAGAGGGTGGCATTAATCGCAAAGCTGAGCATATGATTTTCCCATCACAATTCCCCCCCAATAAAACACAACAAGTTAGTTTGGTTCCTTGAATGCGGCACATCGACAGCTGGTTTTGTGGGCGGGCGCAACAGAAGCAACTTTGTGAAGTGAGCTTTTTGAAAGCTTGTCTGCATATGCAGACAACGTTTTGCTTTCTTCGCTGCCACTGCTCCTTTACTTATTTGACATTCATTATGGCGTCGATTGAGGGAATTCTAAACAGTTTCGTTCGGTAAGTGTAGCAGTTAAGTTCGAAATCACGGCTAATATCGACGCATATATTTTGGGCTTTTGTGAATACAGTGAAAGAGAGAGAGAATCACCGGAAGAGGGAGGAAAACATTTCCAAAATATATTTATATACATATATACTAGTAACTTTAAAGAAGTTGGCGAAATTCGCATTAACGAAACAGCCAAGCTGCATACTTTTAGGCGTTTTATCTTAGAGATCTTATCAAAAAAGCAGCTGTGTCTGAAAAGAATAAAATTTCGCTGGGGAAAGTTATTGTATGAGTGCAGTGCGTTTCATAGTCTCACCAAAATTAGGCAATTGTCAAAAATTACTACTGGAAGCAGGGTTTTTGTGTGTTGTTGTAGATAACAGTGTTGCCAAACTAGCGGCATAACTTTCAAAAGCGTGGAGAGTGAGTTTTGGTTTTGTTGAAAACAAAACAGTATACGCGCACAATTTATGCAAGCAGCAGACGAAATAAATATTAAAATTACTTGGTAACAAGAATACAATTTTCGTAAATAATTTGAAAGTAGTGATTGCATTTAAAACAAAAATTAATTGCAAATTTACAAAATTGACAGGTTTGGAGGAAGTGTTTGTACGTAGATACAACGCAAAGGATTAAATAGCAATCCTGAAAGTGTGCAATGGTCTTTGCTGCATGGGGTCATCCTTCAGGTTTGCTGATGTTTCTGGTATGTGCGCTGACATTGATTTTAGCGCTTAATGTGCCCAGCATCGCGGCGGTTGCCAGAGGAAGTGGTGCTCATGCCACACTTAATGGCAGGAATGACGTATTCACCAGTTCATTTCTGGTGCGTTTTAGACGCAGCGTTGACAATGACTTTGCTGGCGAAGTAGCAGCGCGCTATGGATTCGATAATATTGGACCTGTAAGTAAAAAGAAAACAAATTACTACTTAAACTTGAAAATAACTAGGTGTAAAATACAGTACTAACATTAACTTTGTGGAAAATGTTGTTTGAATTTCGCTCGAAGCAATTGAATGCAACTCTTCAAAGTATGCTCACGCGTTTTCCAATTGTATTTTTGGGGTTTCTGCATATTTTTGTGTCTTTCGTCCCTTGCCTATGGGAAAAATCAATTTGCTTCCAGTTACTTGCACAATAATAGCGTCATACTTAACCCTTGAAATGCCGTACTAAAGAGCGTAAAAGAGCACAAAGCAAAAGAAAATTAAAGGCAGAAGGAATATAAATAATAAACAAGAGAAAGGAAATTAAAATGGGTAAAATGTGCGAGTTCTGTTGTGAGTTGGAAGTTAATTAATGCATTTGCATTAACGTATGTACATTTAGTATATGTACAAACAAACATTTTTATCAACATTAATAAGAGTGTCTGAAGCAACACATATTCATTCATCATACCAACACAAACATTGTATATATAAGCTCTATATAGGATCAGTAGCTAGTGAGGGATATTTTTTTGGTTCAGAACCAAATCCAAAAAACTAAATAACAACTAGTTCCATGGAAACTAGATTCTCATTAGTTAAGACCTGGAAGTTGAGTAATCTTTATAGGGCATTTTGAATTATATTTGAAAAAAAAAAGGTCTTTCTTACGATGTTTTTTATCTTAAAACATTAAGAGGATCGCTAAGTCTTTGCAAAACCTGCATCGATTTCTGCTATGCTGAAAACCTATGTTTATTTTCGTGAAAAAAAGGAATAACTGTTTTTCATCGGTTTTCGAATTTTTTTTGTTTGTTTTAATGGAAAATGTTTAGTCTTTTTACTGATGAACGCTATAACTCAGTGATGGAGTGCTCTCGTAGTCTTGTTTATTTTGGCATATTATTCACACATTTCTTGCTATCTGTGCACCTTGCAAGATTTAAGCAGCCCCTCTATATATTATTGTATGTTGAGTAGTTTTTTTATAATTTACAATAAATATCTTTAAGAACAATATATTAAAATTAAATTGTTTAAGTTTTATGTTTCAACAAATAAAGTATTAAGTTAAATGTTTTTTTCTCTATGGCGCGATATACAACAGGTATATCATCATAAACCTCCTAAGAGATTTTTGCGCCAAGCTTCTCTTCCAATTTGTGGTGTGCCGATTTGAATTTTTCCCTACAAATTGGTGGGACCTACAGTTTTTTGCCGACTCCGAACGGCATCTACAAAGGAGACGAATTTTTGCTGAGAAGCCTGTCATGGCAGAAATACACTCGGAGAGTTTGCCAAACCACTGCCGAGGGGCGACCCCGTTTTGAAAAACTTTTTTCAAATCACTTTTTATGTTACCTGTACCAGGGCTCGAACCATGGACCTTCGGTGTGGTAGGCCGGCAACACTACCTTCACACCACGGCGGCCGCCATTAAGTTAAATGTTATGTTCTAGAAATAGCTAGTTTATCAAATAAGCTGTTATCTAGATTCGGTTACCTAACGATGTTCTGAATTCTTAGAAAAACAAGTACTAGGTAAAATGCCGAGAATTTAGAGCTAGTTCCTTGTCCACACTTGCGTAATTACTAAATAGGAAAGATTGAATTAGTCGTTTAATATCACCATTTGGTTCCTTAAAAACTGCACTTCTATAGCATAGTTCTAAGAGTCGTGATGGATTTGCAATGCCTAACTGAAGTTCGATGTCTAAAGCAAAGAGATTAGCTGCTGGCATTTCCTTCAGGGTATGTATGTAAATGCCTTCGAATTTCCCTATGACTGAGATTGGCCGCGCGTGTACTCAACCGACGACATTAAGTGTGCATGTGTGGGGTAGAGGGTGCGAAAAATCTCGCTGGCATTTTTATGATGTTCTTCGCATCCATGACGTTCGAAATTTGTTTTGCATTTAAATTGCTTTCTATGGTGCAAAAATATGGGTTTTCATACTTTGTTTCTATAACTTGTTGTCCTTTTTAATAAATCTAAATGTTTTTGCAGATATATATGTATGTATGCACATATGCTTATTTATGTCAAAGTAAATTTCATGGTGGATTCATGAACAAATAAAAATATCTACATTTTTTGTTTCTCCTCTTATTACTTCTATATGTTCGGCATCCTTGTGGTTTAATGCTTTTACTTTCGAAAATACCTGATGACCGCAGCAGTTCCGATAAACGGGTTTTGGCATATAATTGCTATTAGCTTATGAATACTACTTTCTACTGACCATAAACTTAACGAGGTCTACTAAGTCTCGTCTCTGAGAAAAACTTAAAAAAAACGAGTAGGAAAGCGCTGTCTTCGACTGTGCCGAAGGCTTTATACCTTTCATAAATACGCATCACAGTTTTAAGAGTCTGATCCCTACAATAACTGCAAACTCTGCAAAATTTGAGTGTTTTACCCTGTTAATTTAAAGAAACATAGCCCATCGAAAAATGTGTTATATGGGGGCTATACGATATATTGGTCCAATCTTGATGACTTTCAATATGTAAGAAGTACTGTAGCTTCCAAATTTTGTGTTCCTCACTATTAAATTGTAATAGTTATAGCCCAAACCCCATATATCGGAACTATCGGAACTAGAGTTTATTGGAACAGTCGATTGTAAGGGAGCTATGCGTTGTATTGGTCCGATCTTGTTGGTTCCGACAAATGATTAATATATTACAAAATGGTGGCCCCATACCAAATTTCATCGAGATAACTCTAAGACTGACTTTGCGTTCAAACAGACATACAGAAGGGCACGGCTATATCGACTCAGCTCATCACCCTGATCATTTCGATATACTTTTTGGTGGGTCTATCTCTTTTGCTTCTCATACTTATGTTCATGAAAGGTACATAGTTTGTTTTGCTCATGCTTATTTTCATAAAAATTATTATTTTTGGGATTGAGCTCAAGATTATCTTAAAAGGTAAAAAAAAAAACAATTGGATTGAATTGTTGGCATATAAAATAAGAATGTGATATTAATAACATAATTAATAGCATTGCTTTTCGTATAATTGTTGCACATTTCCGCTTCGTCGCGGATAAATGATAATCAGACAGGATCATCACAAAATTACTTTCGAAATAATTCACTACCTCTTTATATAAAAATAATTACACTAACCACACACAACACTTAACATACGTGTTGTAGTGAAAATATACAGTTAGGTATATAATGGCTGAAAATTTGGCTTCATCCGAACGGAATTAATTTTTTTCATCATCAATCAGTTTTGTAAACGTAAAAACTTAACACTTTTTTCAGAATCTCTGCCTTTTTTGAGTAAGAATTTCTTTGTTTTGAAAACAAGGGAATTAATTTGGTTATCGCCCAAGAACATTAACTGTTTTATTTTGTTTTGTTGTTTTTCCGACAGCGTGAATAATTGATGTATATTGGAACGATTTTCCGTCATCTCTTGTCAAATTTGGTTTTGAGACAAACCGGTTTCGGCGTTGTGCCATCATCAGTGTCGATTTTCGTTCTCCTGATGATAGATACAATTTCTCTGATTAATGCCCGCAATGTCATTTATCTTTGTTGGCGCAGTTTGGAAGCGGCACAATTGCGTACATGTGTATGCTCTTATCATAAAATTTTGTTATATTTGCTGCTTTTATATTTCATATTATCATAAAAAAAAAATTTAGTGTGGAGTTCAGGTACCACGAATTATTGCAATAGCTTATTACGAGCAACCGTTATTACCAGAATGGTTGCCATTAGAGACATCGAATGTATGTATAGTAGATACCAGTTTTCAATCAATAAAGGTATTACTTATCGCTCGATTCAGAACGTAACAGATGATTCTGTAACTATAGGATTATCTTACCGAAAATCGTTGCTGTCGGTAATGCACTTCGCGTAACCGGGATTCTGGCCTAAAAATGCGGAATAGCGAATAAAATAAAAACGCGAACGAAATAGTGAAATAGTGTTGGTATTGTTTATTATTTCCGGTTAACTAGTAGTTAACACAGATGCAAGGTTTTATTTTCTAACATTTTCCGATCTAGGAATATTTGCTTTTTTTATTCAGGGAATGTTCAGTTGAATGTTTGCCTAATGGTAGGATATTTTTATCAAAATCGAAAAATGTTAGGTCCTTTATATGGCAAGTCGGAATCAGCATTAGTGTGAAAGAGTAAGTCTTCGTTGGAGGCTGACATTATTGTTAGAGTCAAGGTTGGTCCCTAGGAAATTATGAAAAATCCCAATAAGAACACTCTATTATAAAACCTTGGTTTAGCGCGTTTGTTTAAATACGGTATCCAAAAGTGGAAAATGTTAGAGTATCTTTCTTATAAGATCCTCTGGGAAGTTACTAATGGCTGCGGATAACAAACCGATCGCTCTGATTTCGTAAATCCTTTACAACATTGTTTTTCTCAATTATTTTTCGACGATATATCATCCGATTTTTTACCCATCTATCATCGGGCTGATGTTAAGCACAATGACAACCAAGACGGAAAAAAGCGGGAGGTGAGAGGACCTGCCATGCCAACCAATTGAATTTAACTTTCCGCTATATCTATAACTAATTGATTTTTAAGTATGTAGTCAAATTGATTAACTTTTTGGAACTTTTATTTTTCGTTTCCGATCCGTTTTGGTTGTGCGGTTCATTAGCCATTTTTTTGAATTTTTCGTTTCCTACTTTGTATAAAATTACCGTATTTTGGAGGTCATAATGACAACAGATATAGCATAGTTATGACTATGGCGTTATGGCTATGGAAGTTTATCTGCGGCTTAAGCTAGGAAAAAATGTGCTCATGCAAAATATTAATACGTTATCAATTTGATTTTTGCGTTTTAAATGTTATTGCTGTAACTTCGAAAACAGGGTGCAGTTTTTCTCAGGGACTTGTAATGCGTTCCTGTTTCCTTATCGTTCTACATTAAATACCGAAACCGAATTGTATGGAAATATGCGATACCGAAAGAGGTAACAAAAAAGAGGAAAAAAACTGCAGAAACTGCCCATAACAATGATCATAAGAACAGAACTGTAACCGAAACGCTGGAAACTTTAAGGTAAAAAATCACAAACTTCCTGCAGCTTTTGCGAGTAGTAGGTTAGAAAATTGGTTTGAGAAGTGTTATTTTGAGTTCTTCCAGTCATATTGAAAAAACTCTATGTATTCAAAGAAAATTAACAAAACTTTCGCCCCTTAAGTATACTCTCTGCACTTTCTAAAGTTTGCAAAATGCTCGTGGCAGAGCAAATGCCTTAACCTTGTTATGTCGGCTTGAGTTTTCAAAAGCTTTTGGCTCAGTGAAACATATGCTTTTATATAACAAGCTTAAGCAATATTAGGGCTTTAGTAGAAGTACCTCAGTCTAATGCAAACCTATTTAACTGGTCGTTGCCAACGTGCCTGAATTGGCTCTGATTTTCAACCGTTAAAACCCGTCAAAAGTGGGGCTCCTCAAGGATCTAGGGGCCCTTCAAACCAAGTTAATCACTCTCTGGGCGTCTGCTAATTGCTTAGTCCTTAATTTAAAAAAAGTCGTTTGTTCTAGCGATTTTTAACAAAATACCTCCTACCTCCGATTTAAATGGGGAATGAAACCCTGGAAGGAGTTAACAAAGCAAACCTAGGTTTTGTAATAAATGCCCCTCTTACATGCGGTGTTCACGTCAACTCGGTTGTTAGCAAGGTGTGTATCACTTAAATTAATCTAAGGCAATTATTTTACTTTGTTGTGGAAAGATGATGTATATTGGAACGATTTTGAGTCATCCCATGTCAAATTTGGTTTTGTGACACACCGGTTTCGGCATTTCGCCATCCTCAGTGTTTAGTTTCGTTACGGGGTTTTTATACTCCAACTGAAACCAAGTGCTAGCTGGTTTTGCAATTAATCACAACATTGGCATTTTTTTAACAGCATGACACTTTTACGGCCTGACCAAATTTGAACACATTTCTGAGTTCAAAACTAGCCTTTTGGATTGTAACATTAACCTTAAAGCCGTGAGCTGTATTTCTTTGTACAACTTAATATCTTTAAGAGCCCTAATTATCTTTTTACGAAGTTAGTATTTATCAGATCAGCTGGGCTAACTGACCTCATAGTTCCTTATTTTGGCTCGCTGGCCTCAGCAAGGGTGTTTTTCGTCAATGTAGCTCGCACTTTCTGCCATGGCAGGCTTCTCAGCAAAAATTCGTCTCCTTTGTAGATGCCGAAAACTGTAGGTCCCACCAATTTGTAGGGAAAATTCAAATCGGCACACCACAAATTGGAAGAGAAGGTTGGCGTAAAAATCTCTTAGGAGGCTTATGATGATATACCTGTTGTATATCGCGCCATAGAGAGAGAGAGAGCTCGCACTTTGACCTCTTCGCCTGAGCGATTTTGACCGTCCAACATAGTTCGCAAACCATTTCTTCGTTGTGCCAACTGGCGCCGACTGGTCCTTCCGTCGTAGTGGTGGTCTCCCTCTTTCTCTGCTTCCACCGGCGAGTGCCGATAAGAATACCTATTGGGTTGGAGCATCTTCGCTCATTCGTACAACGTGGCCTAGCCAGCGAAGCCGCTCATACAGCTCATCATTAAATCTTCTTCGGTACTCGCCGTCGCCAACACGTAGAGGTCCACAAATCTTCCGAAGAACCTTTCTCTCGAATACTCCCAGAGCCGCCTCATCAGATGTTGTTAGTGTCCACGCTTTTGCACCATATAGGACGGTGCGATGAGTGACTTATAGAGTGTTATTTCGTTTGGCGAGAGAGGACTTTACTTTTCAATTGCCTACTCAGTCCGAAGTAGCATTTGTTTTCAAGAGTAGTTCTTCGTCGGATCTCTAGGCACTTGGAACTATGTTCCTGCTAATATAAGGGAAAGTTTTAATAATCCAATTTTATTTATTTCTGTAAATGAAGATTTTAGATATCTGACCATGTGCCACTAATCTAATCTTTTTATTATTAAAGACTATTATGTTTCTTAGTTATTTATATGTCCCTCTAATCATGAAACAATTAGTCATAGCTTTTCAATTTCCAATCTTAATTTTGTACTATAATAGATGAATATCTTATTGTTCTAATACTACTTTGAAATAAACTGAATTGAATTGAATTCAAAGTTTTAACACCTTTCTACGGCGAAACAATTGATATTTGAAGCGCTTTTTGTTTCAAAACGTTGCACTAAACTTTAGAGGATTAAAAAATTTTACCTATTTAGTGTTTGTTACCTCGAGTTTCGTTACTCATTGGAAACTGTTCAAATCATTTCGTTTCTAATAATTTTTCAATATTTCTAAGTTACTTGGAAATTTTGTTTCTATAAGAGATTTCGTTGCAAGTCTCTGTTTTTTTGTGATTCTTTGAATTGAGCTTTCTCGATAACGGAGTTTTTCTTTGTATTACAGAGTTGCTATATACAGCGCACCGTAATGAATGCGAAAATTGGATTGAGTAATGTTATACAAATACTTTGTGGTACTTTGAATAGGGAAATTCCGGAATTTCGTTCAATTCAATGTGTTTTTGCTTATCTGGATTCTAAAATTATGTATACGAGTATATCACAAACAAAGGATTTCTACATACACACTCATCATGATACCCCATATAGGAAAACCTCCAAGTTTTTCGAACACATTTGCAGACAGATTGTTCTTTAACTTATTTCTAAAATATGACGTTCTTCAAATATAGTCTAAGATAGCCTAATTTCTAATCGCTCACTTTTATGGAAAAGATTTTTAAAGAGATCATCCATGAAAATAATGCAATAACTCTGCAAAAAATAATTATGTATATATAGCTCTATTTTAGAAGAAATGGGATTATGGGACTCCGTTGGCTACGTGCAGTCTGCTCCTGGACAGGTGGGCCTCGGATCCGCTAAGCAAGTGCTGGGCTGACACCACTTATAGTCAGGTCTCGATTTCCTTCTGACCAGTTGTGGACGCCAAGCGGTCGGTCATTTGTCCATTATGATTGGAGTGATGACGGGGCATTTTCCGATGGGATGCATGCGGTACGACTGAACATCCTAGAAAATCCCTGGTCACTTCATACTGAGCTACCCAGCTTTGGGTAGGACAAGGCGTAAATAATTCGGTCGACTAAGAAGAAAAAATGTTTGAAAACAAGTTTAAATTAACCAGAAAATATTTTCTAAAACAGACTTTATTTCAGAAAAGATTTTTAATAATATCGAGAAAAAATAAGGCAATTTTTTAGAATTGAGAAAATATTTTCTTCTTTACTTAAAAATAAAACAAAATATATTTTCTTAGATTTTTTTAATAGCAATAAAATATTTTCCAAGTTCAAAAACAAACTTCGTCCACTTGCTTCATTTATTTTATAGTAAAACGATTTTGTAAAGAAATACCTTTTTCTGAGGACTGTAATTATTACCTGCTCAAACTTAATGGCATTGCTTTTCTTATAATTTTTCTCATTTACTTTGTTGTTGATAAATGAATACGAGCAGAAGATAGCGTCATCAAAAAACTATTTTTAATATTTTAACCAGACAGAACCAGAAGTGTTTTTATTGAAAATATACAGCTGTTTATTCCTGCCTAAAGTAGGATCCCATAATGGATCATTATCTCTACATTGCAGATAATCAAGAAAAATTGGTAGGAGGGATCATTATTAAGGTCATAGAATCCAAATCAAAAGTTTTCAGAAATTGTGTCAAATTTAAGATATCACTTGTTTTGATAACTCGACTGGTTTCGAAGTTATATACCAATATGTGGACTAGGTTCAAATGTGTTCGTACAATATGGTTACGTACAATACGCGATGTGATTAAGTTCAACCCTTCGGGTTAGGGGCAGTATATGCCAGAGCTAGATATGCCTGTCCTAAAAGGCGACTAAAATGCACATCGACCCCTGTTTCAAGGCCAACGTAATCCCTACAAAGGCAGTCAGTCTGGTGGCGCAATGTGCTTATACCGGAATCAAATCTGACAAAGGACTGCCATCATCAGTATAACCGTGTTTGGTCCGTCACGTCCCAATTAATGACTGGATGCTCCGACAAATCGTAGCGAAGTGCATAATAATAACAATAATTTGATTTTAATTTCGCAACTGGTTTGGGAAATATAATGATTAAAATCGGGCTCTATGCATTCAGTAGGCATATAATTCATTGCGTTCGTATGACAACAAGTGAATGCACAGTAGAATTCATGAATTACAGTGAGTGAGCTGTGAAACTACTATACAAAAGAAAAAGCGTAAGTTTGCCATTTTAAGATTTCATTCATGTTACATAGTAATTCATATTTTATCTTAAATCTATATACTTATACAACTAGATTGAAACCATAGTATACTTACTCTAATATTTTTTAATGTGTTTTTCATATTTATGTGCAAATACATAATTTTTTCTACACTTGTAGGATTAAGTCATATAGAACTACGTTTTTCCGTTAATAACTGCTTAGCGCTAGAAAATATTCTTTCCGATGAAGCACTACTAGCAGTAGTAGCAAACATTTTTAAGCTTAGCTTAAATAACAGAGGATATTTGAGTTTATTAAATTTCCACCACTAGAGAACATCGAAACCTTGTGCATGACTTAGCAAATATTTTCATACAACGTTAATTCTTGTTGAACTTGGTCACTACTGCTCGGTAAATTATGAGGTTGGAGGAATCCTTAAAGATATATACTTTTTCGTCGATAGAGAATTCTGCTTACGGTTTTTATTATTAATTAAACTGCCAACATTTACTAAACTTTCAAGCAAAGTTTTGCAACGATCTCTGACCTCATTTTTTTCAGCGGTAATTTTGTTCCTGGAAGATTATCTAACCGAAAATCGTAACTGTTGGCAATGCAGTTCATATAATCGTGATTATATCGTACATGGCAACGCTGTCAAAAATAAACAATGCGCAATAGAGAATAAAATGCAAACGCGAACAAAACTTCGTGTAAAAAAGTGCTTATATTGTTTATTAATTCTTGTAAACTAGTATGTGTACACAATGTGTGGTATTTTCTATCCACAAAAATATTTACAAAACAAGTGCAATTTTTCGCTGTTAGGCGACGTAACTACCTACCGGTTACGAAATTAATCTGCAACTTAAGCCGGCAGAATACCAAAAGGGTGTAAAAATTTCCAAACTATTTATTTGCCGGTAAAATGAATGTTTTTACCACACTATAATTAGGGCGTAGGTGGGAGTAAAAATAGTGATATTTTCTGATCCATTTTTCAATTGCTTAGAACTGTATAACTAAGCAATGTATGTAGACGTAACTTCAAATCCCGTATGCACTAATAATAATATAATTCATCGTCTTTTGCTTCGCATTGTCGTATTAAATAATAAATATGTACCAAATATGGGGTAGGATAGCTATGCCCCTCTCATTCTTTTGAAGTGTCCTCAAGTTTAGTCAGCACTTTTCTAGTGACGGTTTATATATACTCGAGTTCGCCAGTGGTTGAAATTCAACCAATAAACTTTATTTTATTTTATTTTTTTGCTGTAGGTATGCTTTATCCGCCTTTTTTTCTTCCTTTCTATGTCGTTCCTTTCCTCTAACATATTTTTATTTTCCTTGATTTCTTTTTTTACTCTCTTATTTTATTTTTTACTTTCCTCAAACTTCTTTTCCTTTCCCTTCCCTTCCTTTTATTTTCTTTCTTTCCCCTTCGTTTTCTTACCTTTCCTTTAATTCCCTTTCCCTTCCCTTCCTTTCATTTCCTTACCATTCCTTTCTTTCCTTTAATTTTCCTTCCTTTCAATTCTTTTCCTTTCCTCTATTTTCCTTTAATTTTCTTCGGTGTTTAATACTCTTTATCAGTAATCATTTATTTTATTTTTGTAAACCCTGTTTGTAGGTATCAGCAATGAATTTTACATATTTGCTCATATTTTACATTGCTTGTTTAACAAAGCAACTTTTCGTGCTCTCAGGAGAGCAGCTGACACTGGGCATCGTAGCCAGTAATCAATACAATAACAACAACTAAAGAAAAAATGCATGACACAACAGAGTATCTATGGTGCGAATACTTATTTTTCATTGGTCCACTACCAACTCTTCGCACTCACAGTGAGAGCCGACCACACGAATAACACAAAAACATGCATGTCAAGTCTACTCACACTACTACGGCTCTTAATTTTTTCCTACAAAGCAACTCCTCGGCCATGCTCACGATTCAGAATAGTACACAAAAAGCAAGTACACACACACACAGCGTGTGTATAGTGTGAATAAGTAAATGTGTAGTGGTGTGACTTTTATGTTAAATTTTGTATATTAAAATGATTTTTTAAATTTTTTTTATTTACGGATAAAAGTACACCTCAAAATTTCCTATCCATACATATATAATTTGTATACCTTAGAATTATAGTTTAGCAGAAAACGGTTCTACATTGCATTCATCTTGTCTATTTATATATAAGATTTAGGCTAACTACCCTAATGCTGGCCAGTTGATTATTTTCTTCTAAAATAGTTTCATCGTCAATCCAGTTGTTTTTGGGAGACTGCAACATGTAAAATATTGTGTTCCATCTTGTTGGACATATGTTTTTTAAGGTGGTTGTTAATTGGGCATTGGCTCCTGATTTTTTTTAAATATCTGACGAGCTGGGAACATATTGTTACTATTTCCTTGGTATCATCTGACTCGTTAATAGATTTTTCTACAATGTTGTGTAGAAAATGGTTTATGCAGAGCATATGGTCGGTATCTTTAAAAGCTGCTCTCATGTTAGCTACCCCTTCCGTAATAGTGGCTCTATCCAGAGAGCAGCCAAACTCATCCCGAGCCTCCCTCACTTTTTGCAGAATTCTTTGATCTTGTGTTAAAAAAAAAATTAAATTGTTATTCTATGGATATGTGTACATGTAAACTTTTATCAAATATTTACTGTTGCAAGGCTCATTGTCCATTGACTTAAAAGCAAGTAGTTTGGTAATTCGTTTTGAGTTTTTTATGTAGTGTTTTGTGTGAGACAAATACAAATGGTTGAGTGTGGTATATTTTTTTTTGGTCCATTCTTGTCGCTAATCGACAATAATAGTTCTGTGTATTGCTTCAGGCCTTCATCCTCGACAAGTTGGAACGGCCGACAGTTTTTTATGACCCATAAGGTAGCAGTGCGGACTACGTCCTTTTTCGCTTCATCATCAACGTCTATTAGTGCCCTATTTCCAATGTCATCTTTGAAATTTTTATAACAATTATATTTAACTAAATTTGATGTGCTCCTTACAAATGAGAAAACGTTTAGGCAGTTTTTACATGCAATAACTTTGTCTAAAAAGCTGCCCCCAATATCGATTTTGCCCAAAAAGTCCCAAACCTTGCTTTTGCCGTTAGTTAGCATGATTTTATAGTCTCCCTTCTTTTATATCCACACATTGGCGATTTCTTACGGATATTTCTGAACCGGATGATGTTGATTGGTCCATATTTGTTTATTTGTAGTTAAAAAATGCACTTGGGTTAAATATTAAAAATCTAAGCAAATTTGGTATAGCGCAATTTGTTATACTTAAATGTAGTCCTTTTTAGTATGATCATTTTTAGTGGTGCTCTCCATTTATATAGTCCTAACGTATAACTGTATCCCTTAAGTTAACAATTGTTACAGCATTTTACGCCAACAAAAACGGTTATCTGTTTTTTAGAATTTTTTCAGCAGAGCCAAAAAACTGGTTCATAGTATTTTTTCAATCTGAGATATGACGCTATTCAAAACCATTTGAGGGTGATCTTTCACTCAGTCGTCGATTTATACTGCTGGGGCACTGATATGCTTTCGATTACTTCTTCACTAAAAGAGCTATCAAAAAATGGTAAAAGCAAAATTATGGGATACACACAATGCTAATGAAATGCGACATTAAAAAAAAACACAGTGTAAACCGTTTCTTTGGCGCATTTACATAAATGTGTATCCATTTATATCCCATAATAAAAGCGAACGATGTTGATAATCCATTGTGAAACCCTTTTAAACAATTTAATAAATAATAATTAAAAAGTAATGTGTTCTAAGTATTGTAGACTTGACCAATAATAGAAATTCTATGAAATTATTATTGTTATAATTATTTCTAGTAATAGTAATAGTATTTATCTTGAACAGAGCACAACATTCTCTAGATAGAATAGCCGTGTCACCATATCTTAATGAAAAAAATTTGTTTCAAGCAAACAAATGGTCTCATTAAAAACATTTTATTTACCATTATATATTTTGTAATACATTTTTCATAGATTTACCACGCAAATTTTCCATTTACGTAAGTTTTCATAAATGTATCCATCTATCCATTTTGATACGCAATAAAAACAAAATGAGCGGGAACTCACATAACTTATTGCCTAACAACTAGGCATGGGACTATTCGAATAAAAATTATTCGAATAAAAAATCTATTTATTCGAAGGCTATACAAAATTCGAAAAATATTTATTCGAATAAATGACAACTATTCGAATAACAGGTATTCGAATAGTTAAACAAATATCACTACAGCTTGTGCACACATTTGTACACGCAAACATCCCTGCAAAAATGGAATGACTGACGAGTAGCTGTGACACCGCAGAGCAGTACAGTTATATGTTTATCTTAGGTCAAAAAATAAATGAGAAAGACCGAGATGTAAAACCGCACACCCAGGAACGTGAGAATAGAAACGGTCAAAAAACCTACCTATGCTTTTAAAAATGTGATGGGAGAAATACGGAAACTTTCGGTATAGCTCCGGGTAAATTGACTAATCATTTTACCCGTACTGTTTTTGCAGCAAAAAGTGTACTAGTAAATTTACTGACCACGAACAGCGTAAAACCTTCAGTAGAAATCTTTTGATCGTTCCACTTCATATTTTATCTATTTATGTGATTGTGCATACTGCTCGCATTATAAGTAAAGCATTTTTTTGTATGTATTGTGTTGTGTCTAAAGGAACAAAGTGGAACTTTTGATTTTTGCTGGGTATGATCATGCACTCACGTTTTGTATGTATGCATGTACGAATTTTACTGAAGGTTTCACGCTGTTTCGTGGTCACAGTGCGAGTCATTTTACCAGCCAATTCACTAGTATACTTTTTGTGGGGTAGGTACAAGCGATCCCTACCAATCATGGCTAACCGTGGTGAAACCCTGCTTCCACAAATTCACAAATTTTTACTAACACCAAATCATGGCTTTGGAATTTGTATGGAAAAGAACAAGTGCCTAAAAGTATGCACTCCCACCTACACGGAAAAACATTTTTATCCAGTTGTTTGGTAAACGCGACTAGCTGTTTATCCAGATTTTTAACCATTGCTGGTTGGCAGGGATGAAGACAGTGAATTTCGATTCAGACATCTCTCGTATTTCAATACAACAATTCGAATTATAAAGGGTGTTTTTTTTAGGGGTATAGAACTTTGAATTGAAATAAAACACAAGAAAATCGTTTTAAGGTCCATCAATTTGGCTTTATTGGAAGGATAATTTTATGCCATTAATGGTTAAATATGATTTCGGGCATGTGGCCGCCGCGGCTGGCTCGAATAAAGCCAATTCTACAGGTCCAATTTTCAACCACTTTTTCGAGCATATGGGGCCGTATGTCGGCAATAACGCCACGAATGTTGGCTTCCAATTCCCCTAACGTTTCTGGTTTGTTGGTGTAGACGAGCGACTTCACATATCCCCAAAGAAAATAATCCAATGGTGTCAAATCACACGACCTTGGTGGCCAATTGACAGGTCCATTCCGCGAAATTATGCGCTCATCGAATGTTTCCTTCAATAAATCGATTGTGACGTGCGCTGTGTGGCATGTAGCGCCGTCTTGTTGGAACCACAACTCATCCACATTCATGCCATCCAATTCGGGAACAAAATAGTCGGTTATCATGGCTCTATACCGGTCTCCATTAACGGTAGCTGCCTCTCCAGCATTATTGCGGAAGAAGTATGGCCCAATGACTCCACCAGCCCATAGAGCACACCAAACAGTCAGTTTTTGTGGATGTAATGGCGTTTCAAGTGTCTCATGTGGATTCTCTTCACTCCAAATGCGGCAATTTTGCTTGTTGACGTAGCCATTCAACCAAAAATGAGCCTCATCACTGAACAAAATTTTGCGATGAAAATCAGCATCGAAATCAATCTCATTTTCGGCCCATACACCAAAATCACGACGCATTGCATGGTCTCGCGGCTTTAATTCTTGCACAAGCTGGATCTTGTAAGGTCGCAAGCCAAGATCTTTGCGCAAAATCTTCCATAAAGTTGATGGACAAAGCTCCAATTGCTGTGCACGGTGGCGAATCGATTCATTCGGGTCCTCTTCAACACTTTGCTCTACAGCGGCAATTGTTTCTTCGGTGCGCACTGTTCGACGTCTCTGCGGATGCGTATTATCACATAGAGTAAACGTAGTGCGAAAACGATCCATGGTTAACCGAATTAATTGCTCTGATGGACGATTATGTCGACCATAAAATGGACGGAGCTCACGGTAAACTTCGCGAACTGAACCATTGTTTTCGAAATAAATTTGCACGATTTGCAAGCGTTGTTCTTTTGTCAACCTGTTCATGATGAAATGGCAAACCAAACTGAACATAAATGACATTAGAGTTGCCAGATTTGACCACAAACTGCCAGTTTTATCTCTATTCGAAAAACAAACCTGTAAAAAAAACACCCTGTACTATTCGAATTAACGGATAAATTATTCGAATTTTTCGAAACGAATATTTTTGTTCATTTATTCGAATGGTAGTTATTCGAATATTACTCGAAAATAATCTCACTACTACTAACAACCCTTACCACATTGTGTGAGTGCGTGTGAATTTCGGCAGCGCTGAGATGACTGCACACACTGACACTACGCGCAAATTATTGCAACCCACGCTGTCTCACTACAATCCTCACCTTACAATACAAACTCATTGCCGTTGAATTCAGTGAATACCCTGTGGGGATAATCTCTAGTTCTGAACTGGTGCGCTTCTAGTGCTTTCTGAACCTCTTCTAGATCGCTTTCAAACTCTTTTACGTGTAATTAACTGGCGAATTTAACAAGGCGATGTCCTAAGCGATGGTAACTGTCCCCCACTGCATTACCTTTTCGACAGTTCCGAACTAGTTAAAAATTCGACAGTTTTTGATGTAGTTCGTGTATTGCTACTATTGCTCTAGTTCTGAACCATTTGCAAGTTCTCCAGTTTGGATGTAGTTAGTATCGTATCATACGCAAACATCAAGCTGTGTAGTTGTGTTTTTATTTTGCTCTGTGTTTTTCTTTAATAATTAAATCATCTCTTGATATTCTAAGTTATAATTAAAGTTAAAAGAGTTTAAATAGTTAATGTGCTTCACTGCTTGGTGTGAAAATTGTAAAAATTTTTGAATAGTAATTAATCATTATAAATTCATACTTTTGAATTTGTGTGTGCCGAGTTTTTTGCATATTTCATTTGTTTTATTTGTTGCTTTTGAAAAGCTTATATTTTGTATTGCAATTGTTGTTGCGTGCTGACTTGGTTTTTTCACTTCTTTTTCATTACAGCTGTTTGCGTGGTTTGTTGAACGTCACATACAGTGTGTTTAAAACTGCTCGCTCAGCAAAGTGCCTTTTAAACTGCCAGGGTTGTTTTTCTTCCATCTGCTAAATTCTTTAATTTATAATTTTTTCTAAATTTATATAAGTACTTATTTATACAAAAATCTCGTGCATGATAGCAAACTGCCAAGTAAAAAGTGAGTCCGAACGCTTTGTAGCATGCTGGCTGTGTGATGGACTTGTCCACGCTAAGTGCACTGGGTTAACCGGTAGAATAGCTGACCTGCTTAATGAAGCAAAGCGTTGAGTCAAAAACTAAGCACTAAATCCGTGAATATCTTTTATCAAAATGTCAGAGGCTTAAATACCAAATTGACTGATCTCTTTTTGAAACCTTTTTATTGTAACTTGGCTAAAAACTCATGTTTGCAGTTCAGAGTTTTTATGTAACGAATATCAAGTGTATAGAAATGATCGCTTGAACAGAGTCGGAGGTGGTGTTCTACTTGCCGTTCATTCCACCATACCTTCAGAAGAGGTGAATATACCTAACATCGATTCCATTGAGTTCAAATGCATCCGTATTCAGCTAGAGGATGTCTCTATGTACTTATATGTTTGCTACATCCCTCCAGCATCAGATTTTTCAGTATACAGGCAACATGTCTCTCTGCTGTTGCTGTTAACAGTGCATCGCCCTGCCTAATGGGCACGATCACTATAAATTGCCATCCGGCTCTTCTTACGGAAGTCCGAGGAAACGCACAGTTTCCACAGGGTTGGACCAGAGTGATGTAGGTGTTAGAAGAGTAGGTTCTATTGAACAGGAGAATAGATGTATGGTATCATGAGGGGACATGCCACATTCAGGGCATGTGTTTGGTATGGTGGGGTTCAGTCTGGATAAGTAAGACTCTAACCTATTACAATATCCAGAATGACGTTGTGCTAGCATGACTCTAGTCTCCCCCGGATACACAGGCAGAGATCTGAGGGACCGGTCTACCGAATCAGTGTGGAGATAATTTAGAGCCCGCCAATGGTTCCGCAGATCAAGCGGCAAAGAAATGTGGTTCCGGATCTCATCATAGTGCTTGCGGAGATGTCTCCTTATGCCTCTGTGGAGCGGAGCTTCATCCAATAGATGTCGAATTGGATGACTGGGTTTATGACAGTTCAGAAGAAACTGTCTACTCAAAAGTTCCGCGTGCTCTTGCACATTGAGAAATTTAGCCTCTTGATGGAGGTGAGACTCAGATGACATAAGCAGACATCCCCTAGCTGTTCTGATGGGGGTATTTTGGCAGACTTGCGATTTTCTCCAATTGGTGTCAGCAAGGTTGGGCGACCATATGGGCGCAGCATAGTCAATAACTGGTCGGCCAATAGCCTTATATGTAGCAAGCAATGTTTCTTTATCTTTCCCCCAAGTACTGGCAGCTAGAGACTTGAGGATCTTATTGCGGCTCTGTACCTTTGAAGCTATTGCAGTAGCATGACCAGCGAAGGTGAGGCCGTTATCAAACGTCACACCCGAAATTTTAGGGTGGTTGACTGTAGGTAGAGGTACTCTATCTACGTGGACATTTAACTCTTGCCCATCTGCGTATTCCTTGTCGCAAACAGGGTCGCAGCAGATTTAGTCGGAGATAGGGTCAGATTTCGCTCGGTGAAGAAGCTGGAAAGGTCTCGAAGGTAACTGTTAATTCTAGTACAGAGTTCGTCAATGGAGGGGCCCTTGCCCGAAGCCATTATCGTACAGTCGGCAGCGTAGAAAACGATGGAGACTCCCACTGGTTGAGGGGGGGAAGTCTCGAAATATAGAAACTAAACAAAAGGGGGGAGAGAACACCACTTTGCGGCACCCCTTGTTTTATTCTTCGTGGCCTAGATTTCTTGTTCCTGAATTTGATTGACGCCTGTCGACCATTGAGGTAATTAGCGGTCCACCTTTTAAAGCCGGCAGGGAGCGGTGTCTCTTCCAGGTCTCGAAGGAGTGTGGCGAGGTTGACCGTATTAAATAGATTTGATAGGTCAAGTGCCACGAGAACCGTCCTATTGTTTGGTGGGTGTTGATTCAAACCATGATTTATCTGTGTGCTGTGAGATTTGCGGAAACCATGCTGGTGATCGACCAATTGCAGATTTGCAGTAAATTAAGGGAGTAGAATTGTCTCTAGTAACTTCGCGACCGCCGAAAGGAGGGATATCGATAAGAATCTCCTTGGTTCGCCGGCTTCCCTGGTTTTAGTAGGGGAACTACAATCGCCTGTTTCCATATCTCAGGTATGACGAAAGTAGTTAGAGAGAGGTTGAAAAGAGCCGCTAAATAACTCGGTCCATCGTGGCCCAGTTGTTTGATCATCTTCATGGCGATTCCGTCGGGTCCGATTATAAAAAATCTGCACACCGACTTTATTTATACTGATTTCTGCAAAGCTTTTGACAAAGTGTGTCACTCATTACTTATTCATAAACTTGATCAGTTGTGCTTCCAGCCGGGTCTCAATCGCTGGATCTTTTCTTACCTTAGAGACAGGACGCAGAGAGTAGTGTTTGTATCCGATGTCATTTATGTCTCTTCAGGAGTTCCTCAACGAAGCCATCGCGGCCCGATTCTGTTCTTGTTGTTTATAAATGATATTTCTACAATAATAAAATATTCAAAAATGTTAATGTATGCTGATGTAAAGCTTTTCATGTCATTCGCATCATTTGAACGTAGAAATAAGCTACAATCAGATCTAGATACACTAGTTCCTTGACGCGATTTATATTATATGCCACTTAACTTTAAAAAATGTAAATACGCGAGAAACTTCTCAGCCGGCTTCCTATACAATTAAAAATTATAGTCTTGAGCAAGTGTATGATTTTGTTGACCTGGGTTTACTACGGATTACAAGCTCAGTTTCAACCGCCACATAACGCAACAGTCAATAAGGCTAGATGTGTTCTAGCATTCGTTAAAAGCTGGTCTAAATAAGCGACCCTTATGTAACTAAAGCTCTTTTCACTACATTAGCTAACATTAGCGACTTATGAATCTCACTAGACGACTAAGCCGTCTAGGGGGGAGTATGTTTAAGCGACATAAGCTGTAGTCATTTCTTTCGTTTATTTCATTTGTATTGCATGCAATTCGCAATCAAAGGTTGTCCCCTATGCAACATGTGCTCCGCACCCCCGTTCTACTCTCTGAACCAATAATAAAAAAATATACAATAAATTAACTTAAAAAAACTACTCGCCCTCCATAAAGCTTAGACACAGACCTGTACTTAAATACGGTTATATAATTTGGAACCCGCGTTACCAGGCCCATGTAGATCATCTCGAATTAGTTCCAAACCAATTTTTACTATTTGCCTTAAGAGATTTTCATTGGGATCCTTTGTATAATCTGCGACCGTATACGAGTCGCTTGAAACTCATCTTCACACCCTTTCTAGCATTGTTTACCCGTACTAGTTTGGCATCTTCTTTTGCGAATCGGAGTGGAAGGCAGTGGATGAATGTACTCCGAGAGAGTGTAATGAAGGAAATGGCGTTCAGAGTTGTTTTAAAGTAAAAACTGCAACTAAAAACTTCAAGTTAAACTGAAATATACATTCTATAGTAACTGATACCGTGTTATAACTGCTTTATATTCAATAATTTGGGAGTTTCAAGTCTTCATGTTCAATATTGCAGTATTAACGGATGAATTTGTTTGTTTTATTATTGCATACAACGCACCCTGTGTGGTTTGTGTGTGTGTGCAGATTCGGAGTAAGTTGCGCTACTAATAGACATATACTATGCTTTCTAGTCGGAGTGAAATGCTCGGAATGGTTTTTATGATTAAATTAATAAACGGTTCACTCTCAAGCTCGTTTCTTCTGAGCGAAGTAAACTTCAATGTACCCTCTCGGCCATCAGGGCATTTAAAACCACTTGTCTTGAAACAGTGCCGAACCAATTTTGAGTTAAAGGAGCCTTTCCGCTGTTTGTGTCAAGATTATAACTCTCATTCTGGTAAATTTGATATTTCGGACTCGCTTTTCAGCATAAAAAATCAATTCTTTCTATTATAAATACAGGGTGTTTTTTTACAGGTTTGTTTTTCGAATAGAGATAAAACTGGCATTTTGTGGTCAAATCTGGCAACTCTAATGTCATTTATGTTCAGTTTGGTTTGCCATTTCATCATGAACAGGTTGACAAAAGAACAACGCTTGCAAATCGTGCAAATTTATTTCGAAAATAATGGTTCAGTTCGCGAAGTTTACCGTGAGCTCCGTCCATTTTATGGTCGACATAATCGTCCATCAGAGCAATTAATTCGGTTAACCATGGATCGTTTTCGCACTACGTTTACTCTATGTGATAATACGCATCCGCAGAGACGTCGAACAGTGCGCACCGAAGAAACAATTGCCGCTGTAGAGCAAAGTGTTGAAGAGGACCCGAATGAATCGATTCGCCACCGTGCACAGCAATTGGAGCTTTGTCCATCAACTTTATGGAAGATTTTGCGCAAAGATTTTGGCTTGCGACCTTACAAGATCCAGCTTGTGCAAGAATTAAAGCCGCGAGACCATGCAATGCGTCGTGATTTTGGTGTATGGGCCGAAAATGAGATTGATTTCGATGCTGATTTTCATCGCAAAATTTTGTTCAGTGATGAGGCTCATTTTTGGTTGAATGGCTACGTCAACAAGCAAAATTGCCGCATTTGGAGTGAAGAGAATCCACATGAGACCCTTGAAACGCCATTACATCCACAAAAACTGACTGTTTGGTGTGCTCTATGGGCTGGTGGAGTCATTGGGCCATACTTCTTCCGCAATAATGCTGGAGAGGCAGCTACCGTTAATGGAGACCGGTATAGAGCCATGATAACCGACTATTTTGTTCCCGAATTGGATGGCATGAATGTGGATGAGTTGTGGTTCGAACAAGACGGCGCTACATGCCACACAGCGCACGTCACAATCGATTTATTGAAGGAAACATTCGATGAGCGCATAATTTCGCGGAATGGACCTGTCAATTGGCCACCGAGGTCGTGTGATTTGACACCATTGGATTATTTTCTTTGGGGATATGTGAAGTCGCTCGTCTACACCAACAAACCAGAAACGTTAGGGGAATTGGAAGCCAACATTCGTGGCGTTATTGCCGACATACGGCCCCATATGCTCGAAAAAGTGGTTGAAAATTGGACCTGTAGAATTGGCTTTATTCGAGCCAGCCGCGGCGGCCACATGCCCGAAATCATATTTAAACATTAATGGCATAAAATTATCCTTCCAATAAAGCCAAATTGATGGACCTTAAAACGATTTTCTTGTGTTTTATTTCAATTCGAAGTTCTATACCCCTAAAAAAAACACCCTTTACAAGGTGGCGCAAAAGTAAGCTTCCGATGTTCAGCATATCGGTTGTGGCACGTGCAGTGTGTGCTGTTGCACCGTCTTGTTGGAACCACATGTTTTCCAATCCCAATTCATCAAGTTGCGGCAAAAAGAACTCGTTGTCATTGCTCTGTAGCGCTCACCATTCACAGTAACCGTTTGGCCCCGACCGATTATTGGTCAAATAAATAGTCAGCAATATTCCGCGTTCTGGAGCAGTGTAGCGTAACATTGTTTATTAACGTGTATTTCGCATGTGTTTACTACACAAATGTCAAAACAGAACTGACTTTAGGGGCCAATCGCAAAATTTATAGCATTTTCCGTTTTTCACCGACCGATTATTGGTCAAATAAATAGTGTAGCGTAACATTGTTTATTAACGTGTATTTCGCATGTGTTTACTACACAAATGTCAAAACAGAACTGACTTTAGGGGCCAATCGCAAAATTTATAGCATTTTCTGATATGAGGATTACTTTTGCGCCACCTTGTATATAGTAACATAGTGCTTTCTTATTCTTTGATTGGTAGAACTACACTCGGAGACTTTTTGCCAAATTACTGCCTACGGTCGATCCGCGTTTTGAAAAACATTTTCAAACCACTTTTGATGTTACCTTTCCTAGCACTCGAACCTTAGACCTTCGGAGTGGTAGTCCAGCAACACTTTCGCCACATCATTGCGGTTAGTTTATGCACGGCTAAAAATTTGAGCCTAAATTTAAAACCATTATTTCATAATGTATACATATGTTACCTTTTCTCACGCTGTTGATGCGTGCGCCGTAGCTAAGTAGGTAGAGCACTCTACTCTGACGTAGGACGCTTAGGTTCGAATCCTACCGACTGATACATTTAACATTTTTTTTTTCTTATGATTTGAAATCTTAACTTTTTTTAAAGAACGTTATAAGAACAAAACATTTTTCCCAATACGAATCTAAAGTTTATTAAATTTTAATGATTACACAATTGCCGGTTTCGAACTAGTAAAAATCTAGTTACTATCTCAATAGTGCTTATTATCCACTTTATCTCTAGTTCTGAACCAGAAATTATTCTCACTAGTTACTGACTTCCCCACAGGGTACTGATAAGGAAAAGTAGAAGTAACTTCTCGGCAAAGATAATTGTAATTTTATACAAAGGTATTTTAAAAAATTCCGATAGCTGCCGCAGTTAGCTTGATATTTTCAAATTTCCACTTAAACACGTGGAATCTTGCCATAGAATCTTGAGTAACTTTCCTATGAGGTAAGCTATGAAGATAGTTCCGACCTCGGAAGGCATACATTATTCAATAAAAAATATAGCTAAGTGAGGCACTGATCGAGGTATTACAAAACTCGTTCGAACCGGGATAATTTTGTGACCGCTTTTTCAGTAACTCCCCATTAAAACATTATTCACCCGCAAACGCCGATGACATATCCTGGAAGAAAAATTACGTTCAACTTGAGATATTTAAAAAACTAGTACAAACTGGAGGGTATTCGCGCTCTATTTTTCAAGTAAATTCCAGGGTAGAGACTTAAAACTCGAAGTGCATTTCAAAACCTGGAGACGATGCGAAGGGAAAAAGTCAGTTAGGTGGATCGCGGAGCAAGATTGTTAAATAAATCGTTTAAATAAGTTCGAACTTTGTGCTCGATTATAAAATAAGCTAGACAGTTAAAACTTGAAACATAAATTGCATGTACGCACCTATGACATAGTACTAGAAGAAAAATGTAGTTAGGGGACTTACGTATCAAGATATTTAAAAAAGATAAAAAAGGGTTTAAGAAATTTAGAATAATGCGATCGTGAAACTTCGAGCACAGTTCAGGCACACAGACATGGTTTTGGTGAACTTTGATTTCTAAATTCTAGCCATAACGATTAAAATCAATTTAGAAGACTTGAAATTATAAATGTTTGACGGCACGTTTCCAAACCAAGGTCGAAGGGAGCTGTATTTCATGTTAAAATCAATTGAGTAGTTGCGATCCAAAATGACACTTTTTCAAAAATTTTTTTGGAGATATTTGTGCTTAAACATTTTGAAGTTTTATAACTTTATGTAAAGGGTGTTTTTTAGGGGTATAGAACTTCGAATTGAAATAAAACACAAGAAAATCTTTTTAAGGTCCATCAATTTGGCTTTATTGGAAGGATAATTTTATGCCATTAATGTTTAAATATGATTTCGGGCATGTGGCTGCCGCGGCTGCCTCGAATAAAGCCAATTCTACAGGTCCAATTTTCAACCACTTTTTCGAGCATATGGGGCCGTATGTCGGCAATAACGCCACGAATGTTGGCTTCCAATTCCCCTAGCGTTTCTGGTTTGTTGGTGTAGACGAGCGACTTCACATATCCCCAAAGAAAATAATCCAATGGTGTCAAATCACACGACCTTGGTGGCGAATTGACAGGTCCATTCCGCGAAATTATGCGCTCATCGAATGTTTCCTTCAATAAATCGATTGTGACGTGCGCTGTGTGGCATGTAGCGCCGTCTTGTTGGAACCACAACTCATCCACATTCATGCCATCCAATTCGGGAACAAAATAGTCGGTTATCATGGCTCTATACCGGTCTCCATTAACGGTAGCTGCCTCTCCAGCATTATTGCGGAAGAAGTATGGCCCAATGACTCCACCAGCCCATAGAGCACACCAAACAGTCAGTTTTTGTGGATGTAATGGCGTTTCAAGGGTCTCATGTGGATTCTCTTCACTCCAAATGCGGCAATTTTGCTTGTTGACGTAGCCATTCAACCAAAAATGAGCCTCATCACTGAACAAAATTTTGCGATGAAAATCAGCATCGAAATCAATCTCATTTTCGGCCCATACACCAAAATCACGACGCATTGCATGGTCTCGCGGCTTTAATTCTTGCACAAGCTGGATCTTGTAAGGTCGCAAGCCAAGATCTTTGCGCAAAATCTTCCATAAAGTTAAGGGACAAAGCTCCAATTGCTGTGCACGGTGGCGAATCGATTCATTCGGGTCCTCTTCAACACTTTGCTCTACAGCGGCAATTGTTTCTTCGGTGCGCACTGTTCGACGTCTCTGCGGATGCGTATTATCACATGGAGTAAACGTAGTGCGAAAACGATCCATGGTTAACCGAATTAATTGCTCTGATGGACGATTATGTCGACCATAAAATGGACGGAGCTCACGGTAAACTTCGCGAACTGAACCATTATTTTCGAAATAAATTTGCACGATTTGCAAGCGTTGTTCTTTTGTCAACCTGTTCATGATGAAATGGCAAACCAAACTGAACATAAATGACATTAGAGTTGCCAGATTTGACCACAAAATGCCAGTTTTATCTCTATTCAAAAAACAAACCTGTAAAAAAAACACCCTGTAGTATAGCCAAAAGATTTCGACATGTCATATATTGTCTTCGCAATGTGTATCTTTATAAAAATCCGATTTGATTTAATATCCGAGAAATGGCGAAATTCATGGATGATAATGTACCCTTTTTGCATATAAAATATAAGCATTAATGTCACCCAGCGTTTTTTTATTATTCTGAAGTGAGCAAGAAAGTGGTTCTTTCTCTTTGAATTAAGTAGTGAGAGTAATGCAATTCTCCGCCTTACCTTTTGTTTTCGAAAATAAAATGATGTTTTATTGCAAGTTTTATTTATAGCATACTTTTATAGCAATGTTTCAGCAGAAAGTAAGCAATTAAGTAAGTTGTTAGTTTTTTTAATGCTAGCAGACCCGGCAGACGTTGTCCTGCCTAAATTTAAGTTGCCTATATTTAACAAATTGTTATCTCTTCCCTCCCAACTTGGCGCTTCTTCGTAATTTATATTAAATATCATTAGCTTGGACCAAATTAATTCCTAGCTTTACCGAATTGTAGCTTTATATAACCTGGGGACCTTTTCAAAAACTATATATAGCCCGTGTCATACAAAGCGAACTCCTGAACCTGTCGAGGAAGTTTCATAGACGTCGACAATAAGCTGTGGATATTAATGAAGCGCAAACCAAACACAAAATATGTGGGCGTAGCACCGCCCACTTTTCCAAAATTATGTAAATCTTGTGACGAATTGAAATTTTATTACGCCTGGGGGCGTGGCACCGCCCACTTTTTCAAAACGATATATAACCTGTACTGTAACCAGTGACCCCAAGAATATATTGTGAAAATTTCATGCTTTGGACGTCTATAAAGGACACAGACATACATTCATTTGTATACCTAGTAGTGCTACGCACACAAGTTATATTAACTTCATTCGCCTAACGGAAGTATGTAACGGGATAAACAGATCGAGATAGATATTGACTTATGTATGCCAAAATGTTTAGGAGGAAAAGAGAAATTGATTAAGCCATGTCCGTCCGTCCTTCCGTCCGTCTATTAATACGATAACTTATTTTAATTTTGAGATATCTCAATGAAATTTGGTATGCAGGTTAGTTGGCACTCATCTCCGACCGCTATTTAAAATGGGCGAAATCGGATTATAGCCACGCCCACTTTTTATGTATAGAAAATTTTCGAAAATACAAAAAGTGTGATTATTTAGTACATAATACACTTAAAAGTATAAATTTTAGTGTGTACATTAACGTTAAGGCAGAAAATAAAATTTTCAAGAAATTTTTGAAAATGGGGTGGCACTGCGCACTTTTGATTAAGTCAACTTTAGAAATAATATTAATCATATCTCAAAAACTTTTCAAGATATCGAAACGAAATTCAGCACACATATTTATATTAATACAAGGAATGTTCTGGGAAAAAATGGGGGAAAACGGTTAAGATCCACGCCCAGTTTTATACGAAAGATTTTGAAAAGGATCATAGATATATTTAATAAGCAATAACTTTATATCATTTCTATTTCACTTTCAAAGTGTCCGTGAACTAAGAAATTCGAAAAATATAAATTTTCGAAAATGGGAGTGGCCACGCCCTTTTCATAGTGGATTATTCCACAAAATTTTGTATGCCATGACACTGGTAAAAATTGATTTGTCGAAACAAAATTTAGCGAAAATGTTGAATATATAAAGGTAACTGTTTGCTGTAAGAATGAGCGAAATCGGTCGACGGCCATACCCAGTTTTTTAACATAGTTCTGAAAAATTTGTTTGTAAAATGTAAAACGCTATATTTCTATAACTATGCAAGCTATATAAATAAGATCTTGCACACATAATAAGCTGTTAAAGCAAAACTCAGCTTACAAGTTCTGCTATTTTCAAAGGCGTTTGCTTGTAATTTCAACTAGATATTTCAATGAAAATTGGTCAGCTGCTTCCTAATAGTATGTTGTACACTCCCACCAAAATATCCGGAAAAGTAGTTAATACCCCACTGCAATGGATAAGTTATGTATCTGTTTGGATTTTCATACTGAGTCGATTTAGCCTTATCCGTCTCCCCGTCCGTCCGTCTCTCTGCCCGTCTTTCTATTTGAACGCAAATTTTTTAAACATAAAATGTGCATGCATTGGTATTTAAAAAAGATGTGGTTAGCAGTGGTTGGAAGGTAAGCTATTTATACACAAATAAATTAATTTACCCTACAAAATACATAACAGAAGTGTTTTTATTGAAAACAATCAGCTGGTTTTATAATATGGAAAGTATTAAAATAGAACTACGTAAATTGGAGTACCAAAATAGATCACTACTAGGTATATAATGTTCGGTTCCACCCATTTGTTATTTATAAGATTTATTTACCGTTAATTAAATTCGATTTTGCCCGCTACAGCACGAACGCATCACAGGACGTTTGCTTCCGTAGTCCACTTTTAGCATGATTTTGTTGAACATCACAGCCAAGGCTGACCTATTTATGTCATTGCTTTTGCTTCTGCTTGGGTCACATAGCTGATTAGAGCTTCAGTGCACTGGAAGAGTGTGTTGAATTTTTCATTGATGATAATATTCCAATGGGAGGCATCCGCGAGCAATCCTTGCTACCATCAACAGTTGACAGCGCTGGGTAGTTGCTCGCGTTGCTCTCCATCTTTACTTTGCGCAATATTTATGTCAATATTTGTTTTTTAGTGCAACTTTACTGCTTTGTTTTGTTCCAACTGTTAAACATATGCTCAAATGCATGTATGTACGCAAGTGTAGATACTAAATACATAGTGAAAATCCCACTGTGTATGCCATAATCCGACGTCGTTGCATCCGCCAAAGTTTAATTTTTCTGCATTTGTCTCATATACTTGAGCTATTGAGGTGCCTTTGTGTTAGTCGGAAAATGTGAAGTGGCTGTACGCCTTTGTGTTTGGATTATTTGTTTTTTTTTTTTCAAGTTTTACTTTAATTAAGTGCGAAAGTCCGCATGATGGAAAAAGAAAATATGAGATATCTGAGTACTGCCGGTGTTTGGACTGTATTTATAAGAGCATTTTAATCTTTGTTGTTTTCTAATACTGCTGTTAGCTCAAAACCTGAATGGCATCAACGTAAAATAATACCTGACATCTGCAGACTACCTGTTGCACAACACCTTTGATAGGATTAAAAATTAGTTTTTGACTTTAATTTCACTTGACTTTTCTTTTCCTAATAACTATGATGCCTAAAAAAACGAAATGAAGAACAAAGCGGAAACATAAAGAAAAGTATTCTGACTAAATTTATTCCAACTTTCACTTTTAACTCACAGCTGTTTGAAAATAAAATTAAACTGGAAAATATTTCAAAGGTAAAAATTTTTAGATGTAAAGATACAGAAGGCAATTCTGGTTTGATATGCCTATAGCTAATTTACTGGACTAAGTAAAAAGTGATAACTTAGCATGAGAAATTTTTGTTTTTTATTTCAATACCGGGTTGCATAGTTATTCTGTAATAGGTTAGAAGGGCGGTTCCATGATCCCTTAATTAAAATTGTACTCTGGTATGATTCTGCAGAAGCAAATTTTATGTATAGATGGTAGGTAAAGCATTTCTAGAATTTAACTTTTTAAAGATGTGCAAAAAGTTCAGAATTTAATAGAATTTCTACTGCGCAATATGCGTACAATTGTTTTTGCTTTAGAAAAATTTATTTTTTCTATATCTGTGGCTTGTTCGTTAGAAAAAAATCGCGAAAAACTACAAAATACTTGTTTGTATTGTTCCAAAAAACTAAAATTAGGTAAGAAAATCCTCTAATATTGCAGTCAACAAAAAGTTCTGTAGCAACAGGAAACAAAAGCCATATTTTGTAAATTTTCCAGTGGAAGGTTAACATTTCATTGTAAATACATCTATGTGAGAAGTGGTTTTTTGTCCTTAAAACCCACTTTTTTGAGCAAAAGCCATGCAGATTTGTGTATAGAAGACCACAATACTGGCTTGGCTCTGACTGCGCGTGGCCACAGAATTCTTGAAACTTCGTTGGCCTTGGTCGTAGATTTTAGTTAGGTACTATCTTTTTTTCCTAAAATATGTATCACTATATTAATATACAACTATGTAAGATAATAAATACCTATTTATAATCAAAGGCAACCCGCGCCATGGCTTATATGTAACATTGATTTACTTATCAGATTCAGTACGCACTCAATGTGATGTTTTTTACTTTGTCTTTTATCTTCTACACTGCCATCACCCCCCATCCTATACATAAGCATCAAATAAATACCTTTTGTTAAATTTTATAAACCTTCTTACTAGTACTTAGCTCTTTCTAATCTCAATAAGCGCATTTGCATGCAGTTCTCAGAATTTGTTTTGCGCCAAACTTTATTGCCACCAACTGTCTCTATTGTTCATAGAAAAATTGTGTTGCAAAGTTGCTTGTTTGATGGCTATGATAGGAGATTGTTACATTCTGCTGCTTTTGTGTTACTTAATATTGTTCTTTCAATGTGCATGCGTATGTATATATGTGGCTACAAGCATTGCTTCCGGCTCCTCAAAGTACTCGTCTATCTCTTTGTATCTCTATGAAGTAACGATATGTCATAGATTTGTGATAGTACGTAATCAGATGTTGAAAATCCTTTGAAGCGCCACAGGATAACATTAAGTAAACAATCTCACCTGTTGGATTGTTCTTTTTTCCTTCACCTTGCTTTCTCTTTTTTTGGTGTTTGTTTCATAGCAATGTTGTTTCTTGCAGTAACTCTCTTCATAAGTAAACGGAAAGTATCTTTTTGTTGAACTGAATTATTAGAAATTATTACGAAATAAGTAAGGAAATTCAAGTTCGTATGAAATCTAGCATACTATACTGTGCTTCTATTCGAAATTGTGAAAGTAGAATATCATATGTTTTGTAATAGTGCCTGCCTGTTTAATAGGCATCATGAGAATCAAGTTTCCTGTATTCTATATACACAGAATTATAAAAATTGTCGTTCTAAGTAGCAAAACCTATATTTGCTCCTCCTAAAATATTAGTACAAAATTACACAGCTGTCGACAGTGGTAAACGCCCTGTTAAATGCGATAGTCGAAAGCATGGTGATTTCCGGTGCCGATAATAGTATCCCAAGCCATTTTTACATTTTTCCTCTACATTCTTTGGTACATATATTTTCTATGTTAAAACAAATAAAATTTTTTTTAACTTTTCAATCTTTTTTCTTTAGTTTTATAGTTTCTAATTGAAAATATTATCCTTATTGTATACATCCGATATAAAATAAAAACAAGCAAGGACGGCGCTGTCTTCGGCTGTGCCGAAGGCTTTATACCTTTCATGAATACGTCCAAACTTAAATACGCAATTTTTAAATTTCTCTAAAAAAAAATATCTCACCAAGTTTCAAGTTTTAGTCTTTTAAAATGAGGGAGAAATGGCCATAATCCTCTTATCTGAACGATCGGTTGTATGGGATATATACTATATATGTATAGCTCCGATCTTGGTGATTTTTTTACCAAATCTTTTACCATCTATAATCAAATATCTCACCAAGTTTCAAGTTTTAATATTTCAAAATGAGAGATAAATGGCCATAATCCTCTTATCTGAACGATCGGTTGTATGGGATATATACTATATATAGCTCCGATCTTGGTGATTTGTTTACGAAATCTTTTGCTATCCATAAGATAATATTTCTCCAAGTTTCAAGTTTTAGTCTTTTAAAATGAGGGAGAAATGGCCATATTCCTCTTATCTGAACGATCGGTTGTATGGGATATATACTATATATGTATAGCTCCGATCTTGGTGATTTTTTTACCAAATCTTTTACCATCTATAATCAAATATCTCACCAAGTTTCAAGTTTTAATATTTCCAAATGAGGGATAAATGGCCATAATCCTCTTATCTGAACGATCGGTTGTATGGGATATATACTATACGAGGTGTGTTCAAAACGTATCGCGAATTTTGAATTTTCGCTGGTTACGTATATTCGAATTTCGAATTTTTTGTGGCGTTATGTTGGTACTCATGTCTCTCACTTATGCCGACAAGCTCGGCCATTTTGAATGTTCAGTTAATTGTTGACAGCTGCTTTGCTTGCACGTGTTTTGGATCGTCTTCGATTTTTACCTATTCAAAAAAATGGATCAAAGAACCTGTATCAAATTTTGTGTGAAAAACGAAATTAAGTGCGCGGATGCATTCCGAATGTTGACTGTGGCATACGGAGAAGCTACCTTGGACCGAAGCAACGTTTATGGGTGGTACAAAATGTTCTCAGTAGGCCGAGAAGATGTGCAAAGAAGAACAAAAATTGGCTTTTGCACCACGATAACGCCCCTGCTCACGCATCGTTGCTTGTGCGCGACTTTTTGGCCAAAAAAAACACACTAATGATGCCGCAGCCACCGTATTCCCCAGATCTGGCCCCCTGTGACTTTTTCTTGTTTCCTAAACTGAAGAGGCCCATGAAAGGACGACGTTACGCTTTTCTTGACGAGATAAAGACGGCATCGAAGGAGGAGCTGAACAAGATACAAAAAAATTATTTTTTGAAGTGCTTCGAAGATTGGAAAAACCGTTGGCACAAGTGTATAATATCTCATGGGGATTACTTTGAAGGGGACAAAATAGATATTCATGAATAAATAAATAATTTTTGAAAAATTCAAAATTCGCGATACTTTTTGAACACACCTCGTATATAGCTCCGTTCTTAGCGATTTTTTTACCGAATTTTTTATTATCTGTAAGCAAACATCTCACCAAGTTTCAAGTTTTAATCTTCTAAAATGAGGGATAAATGGCCATAATCCTCTTATCTGAACGATCGGTTGTATGGGAGATATATGCTATAGTGACCCGATTATACCGGATCCGACAAATGTCTAATATAATACAAAAATACATCCGTGTGCCAAATTTCATCGAGATATCTCAAAAATTGAGGGACTAGTTTGCGTTCAAACAGACGGACGGACGGACAGACGGACGGACAGATGGGCATGTCTGTATCAACTAAGTTCATCGTCCTGATCAATTTGGTATACTTAATGGTGGGTCTATCTCTTATATATCTCAACGTTACAAACATCGGACCAAAGTTAATATACCATTTCATGTTACCAACTCCGCTGGTAAACTGAAATTTGGTCGTTTTCTCATGGCTGTTAGTTATCAAAACCATGATTAAATTATATATGGTTGTTGCAAGCTGCCAACAACACGTAATTACCGTTTAGCAACGTATTGCCCTTATGTCAAAATGCACATGTGAGAGGGAACGCGCAATAATTTTTCTAAGCTTTCCACCTATAACACACACATAAATCACACAATTTCTTAAAATGTTATCACAAAGCACTCAAATATGAATTCACAGCGAATTTTTATTAAAAATAAATAAAACACGAAGCGAACTCAATAGCTTTTTCAAGAACTGTAAACAAAGAATGTAAACAAAAAACGAAGATATGATAGTTTGACATAAGGTGTAGATGAGGAAGAAGAATACGCTAAGTTATCTACGACAACCATATAAATTATTTAATCATGATCGAAACTGACTGCAAAATTGTGAATTCCTACAAGTGGAAAATCTTCGAAAATTCCTTCATTCTCTTATCCATCTGTCAAAAATTTTGACAGGGAAACCATCAGTCCGACGACCAGAGTTGTA
The DNA here is from genome assembly GCA_949987695.1 of Merzomyia westermanni. Taxonomy (NCBI): domain Eukaryota; kingdom Metazoa; phylum Arthropoda; class Insecta; order Diptera; family Tephritidae; genus Merzomyia; species Merzomyia westermanni. The sequence goes on along the minus strand of OX465288.1, from coordinate 125,124,468 downwards.
TTAAAAATGCGGAATTTCGCCCCGCGAATGACATAAGAATGGAGAAATTTTACCACGCGGACAATTAGAGATTGAAGGAAATTCTGAGTTGCCAATTTAAAAAATTATGCCCTGGCTGGTATCGTGTTTAGATATCATCCCATACATTTTTAAATTTTAAATGATTTAATTTAATTAATATTAATAAGTAAATGATTTTAAAATGTATGCCTTATGACAAAAATATATTTTGTAGTATATTTCAAGAGGTTTTTTTCAATAGATTAAGTACAACAACTTCAAATCTTTAAATCTCGTACAATTTTTAAAGGAACTGAGCAAACAGAACTTGCTTCAGCTACGCGTAAACTATAATCCAATGTCTTTAGATGCACATAACCTCAAGTATTCTAATAAGTTCAGTTATGAACTTATTTCGGAATAAATAAAATAGGTTTTTATGTAAGTTTTCGATTCTCATCGAATCATAAGGAGTAAACGTGTCTTTATGTGGTATCTGATATGGGTTTAAGTGTGCCTCCCGGCAGTTACTTCAACTTAACCCAACATAATTACACACTTTATTTATTACTCTAAGATCATTATGATTTCCTACAAGTGAAAATCTTTGACAATTTCCCTGTGCCCTCACCCAACTGTCGAAAATTTATATTTGCCAGTTAATGCAGTTCTTACGAAATCACGAAATCAAAAAAAATTTATTGAAACATTTTTCAATATAGAAAAAGCAACAGCTTCGCTTAAGCTCAGGTTTTTATTGCTAATGTATTAACCGATAATGTTCCTTAAGGACCTGTATTTTCTAAGTTAACTATATTTACATTTGTGCCTGTGAATTAAATATCATTTATTAATTTTGACGTACGAATTAAATAGATTTTGCGTACCACCAAATGCAATTCTGTGCAGACAGCAACTCTTCAAATCAGGTGATCACAGCTGTATCTATTGTGAATGCTTCTGTCACACATTCGCCACTTGTATGTATTCACAATGCCGCAAACGAGATTTTAATTAAGGATTTTGTATCCTGCATTATCGACTGTGCTATTCACTACTTAGCTATAACGATTCAGGGTTAAAATTCCTTATCCCGCTATAAAACGTACCCTAAGTACTCAAATGCCATTTTTATGATAATAATATTGATTTAATAGTAATATTATTTTAATTTCCGCTAAAAACTTGAAATTATGCGTTGTTTACTTAACGACATAGCTGATCGCGAATAAATGAATATCGATAAAAAATAGTTAGTGAATACCGATATCGTTATAAATTACGTTCCGACAAAATGTCGATTGCGAATGTTGTTATAGAAGTAAGTGAATTCCACTACATATGTCACCCCGTTTTCATTACTTTGACAACATTTGCGTAATACATGACTTAATGAAAGCGAATAGTTTCAATAGTTTTGTAAGCATACTATTTATTTCTATTCGCTTTAAAAAATTTACCTTAAGTTTTTTTGCTTGTTGTGTAAAATTACGAACAATTTGTTACAGTATTTGTGTTCTCAGATTTACACGGTATTGGACGATTTTTTTGAGGCTTTTGGGGTTTCATTATGAAATAACTCCGAAATATTGGAACTTATTTCATTTCCTTTCATAATAATCATAATAAAAGTTCGGTGTTGTTTAATTTTTATTGGGACTTATTTCATTTGGAAGTTATTTCACGGTAACATAAAGCCCACTTTACATTTTACTTACTACAGCAGCGTTCGGTTTACCTAGACTTAACTTTGTCCATCATTTTAATCTTATAGTCCACACACAGTACGGTTTTGGACAGTTTTTTTCCATTTCCAAACATTTTTATTTCTTTACATCTCCCGCCATTCCGACAGTTTGGAAGTAACACAAAAGTCTTATTTGGTATGTTTGTTAGTTGGCCTGTTAGATTATCCTGCACTATATCTACTTGAACGTAAATATTAAATATGTACCAGCAGACCGGCAGATGTTATTCCACCCGAATTTTGGTTTAATGTAAAAATGTTAAGAGAAAAGTTTAAAATTGGTATCTCTCTTTGCCTTCTTCTCTCTTTTTGAGTTTCTCACTTCCTCTTTCTCTATGCAAGCTATCAATTTCCTTTCTACACCCTATCTCTCTTCTTTTCGTCATACTTCTACTTCTGTGCTATTATTCGACTTTTTTGTTTTCCTTTACCTTTACTTTAAATGTAAAATTACGAAAGTATAAGTAAGAGTTGATTGATTGATTGATTTTTATTTTTCGTATACAAAAATTACAAGTACTTAGATATAACCCGTGCAACTACCGAATAATAACAAATATAATTACATAGTTAAATATAGAAGGACATTTATTTATATATTTTATCATATTTTATATCTCTTATTTATATTTAAAGTGGCCACAACGACAAAATATTATAAAAATAAGTAAGGAAGTCTAAGTTCGGGTGGAACCGAACATTTATACACCTGGTAGTAATCTATTATGGCATACCAATTTACGCAGGCCTATTTTAATACTCTTTAGTTCGTATTATAAAGCCAGTTGATTGTTTTCAATAAAAACACTGCTGTTATGAGTTTTGTGGGGTAAATTAATTTTTTTTGTATATAAATAGCTTACCTACCAACCACTCTAACCACATTCTTTTTAAATACCAATGCATGCACATTTTATGTTTAAAAAATTTGCGTTCAAATAGACAGACGGCCAGAGAAACGGACGGACGGGGAGACGTATAAGGCTGAATCGACTTAGTATGAAAATCCAAACAGATACATAACTTATCCATTGCAGTGGGGTATTAACTACTTTTCCGGATATTTTGCTTGTGTGTTATCCGGTTTGTCTATTTTTTGGTGGGAGTATACAACATAATATTAGGAAGCAGCTGACCAATTTTCATTGAAATATCTAGTTGAAACTACAAGAAATCGTCTTTAAAAATAGCAGAGTTACTTCCCCAAAATCCGCAAAATTTTTTTTGCGGTCGAGTTTTGCTTAAAAATCTTATTATGTGTGCAAGATCTTATTGATATAGTTTTTATGGTTATAGAAATATCGCGTTTTACATTTTACAAACAAATTTTTCAGAACTATGTTACAAAACTAGGCGTGGCCGTTGACTGATATCGCCCATTTATACAATAAACATTTACCTTTATATATTCAACATTTCGTTTCGATAAATAATTTCTGCCGGAGTTATGGCATAAAAAGTTTTGTGGAATAACCCACTATAAAAGGGGCAGGGCCATTCCCATTTTCGAAAAGTTATAATTCTCGACTTTTTTCGTTCATGGACACTGTGAAAGTGAAAAAGAAATGATATAAATCTAGTTTACGCAAAGTTATTGCCTATTAAATATATCTATGATCCTTTTCAAAATCTTTCGTATAAAAATGGGCGTGGTCCTTAACCGATTTCGGCCTTTTTTTCTGGAATATACCTTGTATTAGAATAAATATGTGAATTTCGTCTCGATATCTTGGACGGGTTTTTGATTTATAATTAATATTATTTCTAAACTTGACTTAATCAAAAGTGGGCGGTGCCATACCCATTTTCAAAAATTTCTTGAAAAATTTATTTTCTGTATTAACCAAATTTTATCCTTATAAGTGTATTATGTACTGAATGATAAATTTTTTTGTATTTTCGAAAATATTCTATACATAAAAAGTGGGCGTGGCTATAATCCGATCTCGCCCATTTTAAATAGCGCTCGGAGATGAGTGTCAAGGAACCTGCATACCAAATTTCAAAATTTACGCAAGTTATCGATTTATTTTTTCCTCTTGAACATTTTGATACATACGAGTATAAGTCAATATATATCTCGATCCGTTTATGCCGTTACACACCACCGTTAGGCGACTAAAGTTAATATACCTTGTGTGCGTAGCACTACTAGGTATAACCAGTAAGGAAGTCTAAGTTCGGGTGGAACCGAACATTAAATACCCAGCTGTGTAAAAGTGGTCGTGGTGAATTTGTAAATTGTTGTGGAGCTATGACCTATAGAGGTTTTAAACTTTTTCTACTACCATGTGGCCAATCTTATAAATAAAAATGAATGTTTGTCTGTGTGTCTGGCGTCCAAAGAACTTAACCGATCCTTATGAAATTTTCACTGTAGATTATTGGGATCACTGGTTACAGTATAGGCGATATATAACTTTGGAAAAGTGGGCGGTGCCACGCCACCATGCTATATAATATTTTAATCTTGTACAGGCGTTCAAGGTATTCAACCGATCTTTATTAAATTTTCACAGTCGATTCTTGGATTCACTGGTTACAGCATAGGCTATAAATAATTTTGAAAAGCGTGGATAGTATACCTCGTATCATGTTTCGTAATTTTATTTAACACGGTTCTGAAGTTAATGATAGTTGAAATTTAATATTTTGTCCATTTATATGTGGGCGGTACCACGCCCATTTTCCAAAATTAAAAAAAAATCATTAACAAGATCATCAGGTCATTGTAACTAACTAACTTCTAGCATTCTATGTGCTTCAGTGAAAGAGATATGGCATGTTCCGGTTTCCTACCTCTCTTTTAGAAAACTTTGGTTCAAAAGTGGGCGTGGTCGTCCACCGATTTTTCTTATTTTCCGTGGGCATACTCTACATGTCTATAATATATCTCGTATTAAGTTTCGTAATTCTTTGTTACACCGTTCTGAAGTTATCAACAGTTGAATTTGAAATTTGCTGAACTCATAAGTGGGTGGTGCCACGCCCACTTTACAACATTTTGCAAAAATCATATAAAGAATAAGAAAATTGATGTAAGTACCTAATTATATTATTATACCTGTATCAGTTAATTCGATATGGTCAGTTCAATATTTCTACCTATTTTCCATATAACTTTTATGAAAAGGAGGGGTGTTCTAAAAGCGATTTTGCTTATTTTCTATGGATGCATTTATCACACCAATGGTATGGCTCCTACAAAATTTCGCTGGATATAAAAATGGGTGTGTGCCTTGTGTCCTTTATAGGCGTCCAAAGTACTAAATCGGTCTTTATGAAAATTTCACAGTATATTTTTGCGTTCACTGGTTAAAGCATAGGCTATATATAGTTTTGGAAAAGTGGGCGGTACCACGCACACAAATTTGTGTGTGTTGTTTGTCTTTCATTCATGTGTAAGGTTTATTGTTGATCTCAGTGGGAAGTAGTACAATTTGTTGAATGTGGGCAGGACAACGTCTGCGGATCTGCTAGTATATAATAAATTTGTCAGGTCAGTGTATGCACATAGCAGATATTCACGACAAATTGATAGGAATAGAAGGCACTTCACCGTTAATATCCCTTATTTCGATAACTCGACTTGTTTCGCAGTTATCGACCAATATGTGGACCAAGGTGACCCAAAAAGGGTTCGTACAATATGGGTATCAAACGATATATGATAATGAGTACTGCAATAGGCGATGTGATTAAGTTCCATATAATCGGGCTCAGTCTATTATAAGTTCTGAGACGCAGTGAAGCGTGGTCGGGTCTTCTGGTAAATAAATAAAATTTTGAATTAAATTTCTAAAAAAAATGTTAGATTTTAGTAGAGGTGCACAAATGGACAAAACGCCTTTCCGATCACGAACGAGCTTATTTGATTAGGAGAAAGAGCACAAACATCACCTTAAGCAGCTTTTCACTGTCATCTGTCGAGAATTAACTCATTCGAAAGAAAACTTTAAAAGAGCGTTTGCCTTGTCCGTGTGTGCTAATCTGTGTGTGAGAATTAAAATTCTCCGCCCGTGGGCTAGGAAAATATTGTCGCTACTGTGCACCAATACACTTGTTTCACTTTTCTACATTTTTGCCCGCATTTCACCCACGCAAGTGCCAATATGTCAATGTCATTTTGCATATTTAATGCGTGATAATTATGTTCATGAGGTTGACGAGCGAGCAGAACTATTTGTTCTTAATAATTTAACAAAAAAAAAAACACTAAAATTGCGAATTTCATTTTGTACAAAGTTTTTTTTGACTCTCTTTTCACTCATAATTTGCAAATGTTTGTTTTACAAATTTGTGTCAAGCTGCTTATATACTTCTACATGAGTATGCCTCTTATTTGTGTGGAATGAAATTTGCCTTAAAATATGTATGAAAACGAGCATGGATGACATTTTTATGTGCAAACTTTAGTTTCAAGAAATCGCCGAAATCGGCGTTAGTCGGCAGACAAAATTACAATAATTTTATTTTTATTATTTTCAAAGGTTCCTAAGTGGTTACGAATAAAAAGTACAATTTTTAATTTCATGTTTTAAACCTAATTCGATCGGTATCAATATCCCTATGCGTTACTGTGTAAAGTTTGCTTCCTCTTTAATATGCGCACTGTTCCGCAACACCTGGCGAAGCTAGCAGAAATGAGCAATATGTAAATCTTCATAGAACGCCGAAGCGGTTATATATCCATTTAGAAATTCTCACTGAACGAATAATTTTAAGCCACACCTGTCTTACTTCAATGTGCCTGAATCGAAATTCTTCGAATTTGTTGATTATATTTCGGCATTTTAAATGGAAATATTGTATGGTAATTTTGTGCTTAGCATTCCAGTTAAAATATTTTCGTATAAAAAATCGAACTCTGTTGCAATACTCACAGTAATTAATAAGATCTAAGCAAATTAACTAAGATCGGGGTCTTCACATTTTTCAGGAATCAAAATCTTGGAATTTCATATCACGTTTAGTGGCTCTGTCTACCACAGTGTGACCAGGTGTTAGAAAAAAAGGAGGCTAAATCGGCAAAAAAAGGTTAGAAAAGGCTAAAATTAAGAAAAAAAAATTTTAATCTGTTCCTTAACTTAGTTTTTAAAATGTTCATGGCACTAAAAATTCTTTCAATCTCCGCATTACTGAACGGCCATACCAAAAAGTTGAAGACGAATTCGACCAGTTCTAAAAAGAGGGGGTTCGTTTAATGAATTTTTATGTTATCGGACCTTCGCCCAAAATTCAATGGTAGAGGTCACACTTGTCCATTGTACGGTTATTAGCTGGCGCTACTGCAGCTCAATCAATGCTACTCGACTTGGGGAATACCTAGACTTTTCTTTTTGAAAGTGAGAAAATACATCCGGCTTTGTACTTTTCCAAAAATTATCAACTGAAAAAAAAAATTTATATTTTGTAAAGAGTTCATATTACCAGGTGGGCGATGTCACAATTGGGTTATCAACTCCTTAAAAAATATTTGACAATTTTTACGAATAATTTTTCTGTTTTTCGTCATTAATACTACCTTTATTTAACTTTAATTTTATATATTTCTCGAAGTTGTATGAAAAAATATGGTGTTGGGACCAGAAAAGGTTTGGAGTAAAAAAAACGCTAGAAAAACGCCACGAAGTTAAAACCAAAATTATGAGGCTTAGGGACAAAAAAAAAGGCTAAATCTAGCTTAGAAAAGGCTAAACTGGTCACTCTGGTGAATTTGGTGAATTTTAAGCTGGGTGTAATTGAAACGGAGTATGAAAAATTGCTGAAACCGGAGATATGACCGGTGAATGTTTCTGTTCGTCCTTTTCATTTTTTTCCCAAAAAAGGGGAGCAACTAACTCGCACCTGATTGTTCGTAATAATCAACGTATTAAAATATACTACCAAAACACTTCTGGTCTAAGAGGCAAAACTAGTAGTGTTGGCATGCCGAGCTCTCTTTTGGAGTATGATGTGTTTGTTTTGACTGAAACATGGCTCAACTCAAATTTTTGTGACGCAGAATATTTTAATTTAAGCTGCTTTGATGTTTTCCGTAAGGATAGAGATGCTAATAAAACTGGCTGCAGTAGAGGAGGCGGTGTGCTGATAGCAGCTCGTTGCAATTTACAAGCTACGCTCTATGATTTGAATAATAATGACTCTATCCTCGATCAACTGTGTGTCCGGCTGAGTGGTTCTGTGGGTTACCTCTATATTTGCGTTTCTTATATTCCGCCTCTTAGTGATGCATGTGTCTATGAATCACATGTTGATAACGTTCTCGCTCTTCATCGTGAAATTGGCAACAATCAATTATGTGTTCTTGGTGACTTTAACTTGTCCAATGTAAACTGGACTTACATCGATAATGATGCTTATTTGACTGCCTCAAATATCACTAGTAATATTGAATCGTACGAGGTGTGTTCAAAAAGTATCGCGAATTTTGAATTTTCGCTGGTTACGTATATTCGAATTTCGAATTTTTTGTGGCGCTATGTTGGTACTCATGTCTCTCACTTATGCCGACAAGCTCGGCCATTTTGAATGTTCAGTTAATTGTTGACAGCTGCTTTGCTTGCACGTGTTTTGGATCGTCTTCGATTTTTACCTATTCAAAAAAATGGATCAAGAACCTGTATCAAATTTTGTGTGAAAAACGAAATTAAGTGCGCGGATGCATTCCGAATCGGTGGTACAAAATGTTCTCAGAAGGCCGAGAATATGTGCAAAGAAGAACAAAAATTGGCTTTTGCACCACGATAACGCCCCTGCTCACGCATCGTTGCTTGTGCGCGACTTTTTGGCCAAAAACAACACACTAATGATGCCGCAGCCACCGTATTCCCCAGATCTGGCCCCCTGTGACTTTTTCTTGTTCCCTAAACTGAAGAGGCCCATGAAAGGACGACGTTACGCTTCTCTTGACGAGATAAAGACGGCATCGAAGGAGGAGCTGAACAAGATACAAGAAAATGATTTTTTGAAGTGCTTCGAAGATTGGAAAAACCGTTGGCACAAGTGTATAATATCTCATGGGGATTACTTTGAAGGGGACAAAATAGATATTCATGAATAAATAAATAATTTTTGAAAAAACACAAAATTCGCGATACTTTTTGAACACACCTCGTATGTTATAGATAACTTTTTGAGTGTGGGTTTATCGCAAGTTAATGGCTTGTGTTCGCGCCGCTCACGCATATTAGTATCAGACATACATATGTACATATTCGCCTTGCCTGGGTTTCGGCGTAGACACACATACATATTATTTCAGCCTGTAAATTTAGTTTTAAGTTGAGTATGAATTCAGTAATAAATGAACTAGCAAAGCATAAGTCACGCGTCGCCTTTATTTTACTCCGGTACTAACGCAACAACTGGTCCTTCAGTCCGGATTTCGGTATACAACGCAAAATCGATTGATAATCGTTTTACATAAAATTAAAGCGCAAATTTATTAAAAATACTCTTCGGTATTTAAAACAAATCAACGCACAAACGATCTCGCGAAAAGTAAAACGCGAGACTACATTGTTTAACTAATGCAAAATTAAAAGTCATTTTAAGGTCGAATTCATTTCTTTGATTTACGGGTTTTGAAGCGCAATTTGCAATGAACAAAAGAGACTCAGCCCGAAATGCTATTAAGCGCTCCCTTGAACTCAGTAAAACTGAAAGCGGTAAATACGAGGTGTGTTCAAAAAGTATCGCGAATTTTGAATTTTCGCTGGTTACGTATATTCGAATTTCGAATTTTTTGTGGCGTTATGTTGGTACTCATGTCTCTCACTTATGCCGACAAGCTCGGCCATTTTGAATGTTCAGTTAATTGTTGACAGCTGCTTTTCTTTCACGTGTTTTGGATCGTGTTCGATTTTTACCTATTTTTTTACCAAAATTGCTCAATTGTGACCAAAAACAGCATCGCATGAACATTGCTAATGAGATGTTAAACTCTGTCCGCAACGACCCAAATTTGCTCCAGAGGGTCATAACTGGTGACGAATCGTGGGTTTATGGTTATGACGTGGAAACCAAAGCTCAATCATCTCAATGGAAGCTGCCGCACGAACCAAGACCGAAAAAAGCGCGCCAAGTTCGGTCGAATGTGAAAGTTTTGCTGACAGTTTTCTTCGATTGCAGGGGCGTGGTGCATCAATAGTTCTTGCCACAGGGAAGAACGGTCAATAAGGAATATTACCTGCAAGTTATGCGCAATTTGCGCGAAGCCATCCGCCAGAAACGCCCGGATTTGTGGAAGAACAAAAATTGGCTTTTGCACCACGATAACGCCCCTGCTCACGCATCGTTGCTTGTGCGCGACTGTTTGGCCAAAAACAACACACTAATGATGCCGCAGCCACCGTATTCCCCAGATCTGGCCCCCTGTGACTTTTTCTTGTTCCCTAAACTGAAGAGGCCCATGAAAGGACGACGTTACGCTTCTCTTGACGAGATAAAGACGGCATCGAAGGAGGAGCTGAACAAGATACAAAAAAATGATTTTTTGAAGTGCTTCGAAGATTGAAAAAACCGTTGGCACAAGTCTATAATATCTCATGGGGATTACTTTGAAGGGGACAAAATAGATATTCATGAATAAATAAATAATTTTTGAAAAAACAAAAAATTCGCGATACTTTTTGAACACACCTCGTATTCCAAGCAACAACTGGAAGTATACATAGAGCTTCTACGTGAACAAGGGAGTCGATTTAATATTAATCAAGAGAGTGTTGAAGAGTCATGCGGAGCTAGCGCCATAGGAGCCGAGCAGTGCGAAAGAGAACAAGGAGAACAGTGGTACGCAGCAGCGATGTCGAACTTTAAAGCAATGCTTGAAGCATAATCCACTCTTAACACAACAACAACAAGCGAAGTTCCACGTAACACATCTGTAATTCCAAATATCAAACTTCCAACCTTTAATCTACCGCAATTCGAAGGAGACCCAACAACATGGCTCACATTTTTCGACAGTTTCAGTGCCATAGTGCTGAAACACGAGCCGCTGACTGGAAGCCAAAAACTACATTACTTACGTTGCTGCCTGTCTAACGAGCCGCTGCAGCTGATATCCAATTTCAAGCTTCACGACGCAAACTTCAACGAAGCTTGGAGTTTACTAATAACGCGATACAATATTCCACGGGTTATAAAAGACCACCATTTCCGTGCTATTTTCTCTGTGCAAAAAGCAGGCAGCGACACTCCTAAAGCTATTAAAGGTGTATTAGATCCTATCATGCAAAATGTGCGTGCGCTAAAAGCTTTGGCGCTGCCGGTTCAACATTGGGATGAATGGCTTGCACACGTAATAGTACATAGGTTGGCAAACGAAACAAGACGCCAATGGGAACTGTCACTTGGGGAACAACAGGAGGTAGAGCTTAAGTCTTTGCAGGAATTTCTTGAAACACGATGTCGCTCACTGGAGACAGCGTTGACGAACACCGCACCTGCGAAACAAAGCAAGAGCTGGATCAAAAATCAAAAGGTCACCGCATATCATGTAACGCAAGCGAATCAGTGGGACTCTAAACAGTGTTTATACTGTTCTGGGGAACATAGAATATATCAATGCCCACGGTTTCGCGATATCTCAGTTCCATCGAGAAAAGAGGTGATACGTAATAAAAATGCATGTACTAATTGTTTGAGTAATATACATAAAAAAGACAAATGTCGAAGCGCTTCAACATGCAAAATATGCAAACATCGCCACCATACGCTGCTTCATTCGTCCGAAGACAACACAAACGTCAACTTACTCGTAAGACACATGTCGCCTTCTGCCACTACCTCGCTAAAAGCATCAGAAGCCACTCCGAGCGATGCGAATTCCGACACAAATGCAGGTAAAGTCGTTCTCTTAGCTACTGCCCAGTTACGAGCATGTGACATCAACGGAAAGCAACATACAAGGTGGCTGATGAATTTTGCTACATTAAGAAACTCAAATAATTTTTTTTTCAGTGTATGGAATTCATTTTTCTTTTATTCATTTTAAAGCTCATTAAATTTTATTAAATATAGCTTAATTAGTTTTAAAAATAATGGAATTTAAATTCCCCCCCTGCTCGTCGATGCATGTGCGGCATCTTACCAAAAAGTTGTTCATTACTGCTTGGAGAGTTGAGACAGGAATAGCCGCAATTGTTTCTCGAATGGATTGCCTTAGTTCATTCAAATTTGTTGGTTTTGCTTTGAAGACTTCCTGTTTGCAATAACCCCACAAGAAAAAGTCAGGTGCAGTAAGGTCAGGCGACCTGGGTGGCCAACGGAATGTGGAGTTTCTGGATATCAGCTTATTGGGAAATTTTCGTCGCAATTCTGTCATAACAGGTTGGGCTATATGAGGAGCTGCACCATCTTGCTGAAACCACACAGAGTTGAAAGAAAAAAAACTCTCTCAACATGCTCAAGTAACGGCCTCCAGTAACCGTAACGGTGTGATCGTTTTCTTCGAAGAAGTAGGGCCCGACAATGCAGTGTGATGAAACTGCACACCACACTGTGACACGAAGTGGATGCAATTCCGTCTCATGGAGTATCTGTGGGTTGGAAGCACTCCATATTCGACAATTTTGTTTGTTTATGTTGCCGTTTAAATCGAAATGGGCCTCGTCAGACATGAAAAGACAGTTCAACATGTTTCCATCCTCTTCCACCATTTGAAGCATCTTCTGGCAAAATTCCAAGCGAATCGGCAAGTCTGCAGCGTTCAGTTTGTTGGCCATTTGAATTTTATATGGGAATAAGTCCAAATCTTTGTGCATAATTGATTGTAATGACTGTCTGCTTACACCCATTTGAGCAGATAAGCTTCTTGTCGAAACACTTGGATTGTTTTGTATGGCAGCAGCTACAGCAGCGATTGTTTCCTCCGTTCGAACTGAAGGGTTTCGATGGTAAGGTCTTCTGTTGACTGTCCCATGCTCGGCAAAATTGTTCACAAGTCTTATTATGGTCCATCTGCTCGCAGGATTGCCGCCTATACTCTCTTTGAACCGAAACTACGGACGCCAGTGCGTGATAGCGGCGGACAATCCAAATTCTTGTTTCAGTGTCCCAGTTATCCATTTTTGTTAAATGTAAAAGTCAATCTGCAAAATAAAAAAAAAATTAACCAGATTCATTAAATAGAAAAAAAGTTATTTAATTTTTTTTTGGTAGCGGCTCACCACCCGTATTCTACGCGCGCTTTTTGATTCGGGATCGCAATCCTCATTTATATCTGAAGCATGCATGCAAAAGTTACAATTAACTAAAACCCGAAGCGAAGTCATCGTGTCTGGAATAGGATGTTCAAAGGGTGTAGTAAAGGGCGAGACAACATTGCTGGTGACACCAACGGAAAGTACCGAAACCTTCCCACTATCGGTACTTGTTCTCGATAAGCTTACAGAATGTTTACCAACGTCAAAAATACACACGGCGAGGTGGCCGCATCTCAAGCACTTGAAATTAGCAGATCCGCAATACAATATGCCCTCTCGCGTTGATTTAATTATTGGCGCTGATGAAATGTATTCGCTAATGGGCACAGAGATTATAAAGGGTCCACCGAATACTCCAGTAGCGCAAAATTCAGTGTTTGGCTGGCTGCTGTTCGGTAAGCTAAGCATCCCCGATAAGTCTACCAACACTTCTCTTTGCTTGTACTCAGACCTCGATTTGACAAGAGCTGTAATGAAGACTTGGTCACTGGATGAAATAGCTGAGACTCGTTACTTCACTCCAGAAGAGGCCATGTGTGAAAAACTATTCGACCAAACACATCAACGAAATACGCAAGGTCGTTTTATCGTACGTTTACCGTTCAAACAAAACTTAAAACTTGGTGATTCACGAGCTCGAGCGGTTCAAGCTTGGCTAAGAATGGAAAGGCGGCTCGAACAAAATAGCGAGCATCGCGCACAGTACCATGCATTCTTACAAGACATGTTAGATCAGGGTCATATGGAGCCGGTAGATCATTTGCCTTCATCGAATTACTATATGCCGCACCACAACGTTATCAAGGAATCGAGCTCTACAACAAAAACTCGCATTGTATTTAACGCATCACAGAAAACGACAAGCGGGTACTCGCTCAATGATAATTTAATGATCGGACCTCAACTTCAGAACGATTTAGCTTCTATTTTAAATCGCTTTCAAGTTCATAAGTACGCTTTAATCGCTGACATAAGCGGTATGTATCGTCAAGTAATAGTCGCTAAAGAACACGCCGATTATCAACGCATTATATGGCGTAAAAACAAGCACGAACCGTTGCAAGATTTCCGTATGCTAAGAGTTACTTACGGTCTCGCCTCCAGTTCTCATCTCGCAATCAAGGCGTTGCAGCAAACAGCAAAGGAAGTTGCTACGCACTACCTCCTCGCATCGTCGGTAAGACTTCGTGATTTTTATATGGACGATTTGTTGACTGGTAGTACGTCTGAAATAAATCTCAATGTCCTGCGTAAACAAGTATCGCAAATAGTTGGGCAGGGTTGTTTTGAACTACGAAAGTAGGCATCAAACTCTCCTATCGTTATTCGTAATATTCCACATGAAGCGAGAGAACACGCTATATCTCACCTGCTGGCTGAGGACGATACAGTGCGCGTTCTAGGAGTAATGTGGAACTCTAAGGAAGATTACTTGTACTACGACATTAAACTGGGGCCGCCACCGAAACATTTTACGAAACGATCGCTTTTGTCAGATTCATGTCGCTTATTCGATCCCACTGGAAAATTAGCTCCAATCACTTTAGTCCCAAAAATGCTCTTCCAACGATTGTGGCAACTCGACTTAGAATGGGATGACGTAGTACCAGAGGACATCGCTACCTATTGGTTAAATCACCGTCATAACTTAGAATTACTTTCGGGGCTAAAAATACAGAGATGGCTTGGAACCGGAACGGAAGGTTCAACAACAGATCTGCATTGCTTCGCAGATGCGTCGGAGCAGGCGTACGCGGGTGTAGTTTACACGCGGACACAACACGCCGACGGGTCAATTACTGTGACTATGGTAAGTGCAAAAACAAAGGTCTCACCTCTACGTCCTATTTCCATAGCTAAACTCGAGTTATGTGCCGCTTTGCTGGTCTCAAAACTTGCTCATCACGTAAAGCAGTCGTTAGCTGGATCGATATCCAAGGTGTATGGATGGACGGATTCTATGAATGCATTGGCCTGGTTACAAAGCCACCCTAGCCGTTGGTCCGTATTTGTAGCTAACCGAGTCGCAACAGCCCAGTCCTACATTTCAGCGGAAGATTGGTCCCATGTGTCTACAAGCGATAATCCCGCTGATTGTGCCTCGCGAGGCATGTCGCCCGCAAAATTTATTCAACATGAATTATGGTGGAAGGGTGTTTAAGCGACATAAGCTGTAGTCATTTCTTTCGTTTATTTCATTTGTATTGCATGAAATTCGCAATCAGCTAATGAAATATTCGAAAGATATAGTTTATGCTTTGCGATCCCAAATCGGGGTTTTTCACAACGAAAATGAGGAAGCCAATCCCGCGCAATGCCTCAGAGCCAACAGTGCTCGCCCCCAATTAATACATACAAGGTGTAAAGGTGCCCCACACCCCCCGTTCTATATAGAACAAACAACTCAAATAAAAATACAAATAAAATAATTTACTATTCCCAAAATATCGCCCCTATGCAATATGTGCAAGGGGGGTTTTTCAGAACGAAAATGAGGAAGCCAATCCCATGCAATGCCTCAGAGCCAACAGTGCTCGCCCCCAATTAATAAATACAAGGTGTAACAGGTGCACTGCACCCCGTTCTATATAGAACAAATAATTTAAATAAATAAAATAATAATTAAATGAATATTAGAAAAGGGCTCCCTATTTAACATGTGCTCCGCACACACCCTTTTCCTCTCTAAACCAATAATATAATATAAATAATAAAATAAATTCAAAAAAATAACTCAAAAAAAAACTACTCGCCCTCCATAAAGCTGAGACATGGTCCTTCTAGCCGGATTCGAACCGGCGACTTATGAATCTCACTAGACGACTAAGCCGTCTAGGGGGGAGTATGTTTAAGCGACATAAGCTGTAGTCATTTCTTTCGTTTATTTCATTTGTATTGCATGAAATTCGCAATCAGCTAATGAAATATTCGAAAGATATAGTTTATGCTTTGCGATCCCAAATCGGGGTTTTTCACAACGAAAATGAGGAAGCCAATCCCGCGCAATGCCTCATAGCCAACAGTGCTCGCCCCCAATTAATACATACAAGGTGTAAAGGTGCCCCACACCCCCCGTTCTATATAGAACAAACAACTCAAATAAAAATACAAATAAAATAATTTACTATTCCCAAAATATCGCCCCTATGCAATATGTGCAAGGGGGGTTTTTCAGAACGAAAATGAGGAAGCCAATCCCATGCAATGCCTCAGAGCCAACAGTGCTCGCCCCCAATTAATAAATACAAGGTGTAACAGGTGCACTGCACCCCGTTCTATATAGAACAAATAATTTAAATAAATAAAATAATAATTAAATGAATATTAGAAAAGGGCTTCCTATTTAACATGTGCTCCGCACACCCCCTTTTCCTCTCTAAAGCAATAATATAATATAAATAATAAAATAAAATAAAAAAAATAGCTCAAAAAAAACTACTCGCCCTCCATAGAGCTTAGACAAAGGGTCCTACCTGGTTGGCGCTGGACGTTAGCTATTGGCCTAAGTCTCCATCGATACCACCGACAGAATTGGAACTGCGTCCAAAACGAGTGCTTACTCACATCGCCGCTACTAAGACAGTGAGTTTTATAGCGCGAGATATGCTCGCTAAGTTTTCGTCGTTTCTACGCTTGAAACGCATTACAGCTTACTGGCTACGATACATACAAAATTTGCGAAGAAAGCAAAGACAAGGGGGTTCGTTAACGCACGCCGAGTTGCACGCCGCCGAAGAATACTGGATACGTCAAGTGCAAAGAGAAGCATTTCACTAAGAAATTGCCTGCTGCCAGAACGCAAAACACATTCCACTCCGTAGCTCACTCATTCGCCTCAATGTATTTCTCGACGACAACAATATTTTAAGAGTGGGTGGTAGAATTCGGCGATCCACTGTATCGTCAGACACTAGGTTTCCTATAATCTTACCGCCAAAATCAATAATCGTCACCATGATCATTAACGACCTTCACAATAATCTTTTACACGGTGGGCCACAACTCATGCAATCCGTATTACAACGCCGCTTTTGGGTAATAGGCCTACGAGGATTGGTCCGAAAAATCTTTCATAAGTGCACTACATGTCGACGTCAAAGTGCAAATCGACAGCAGCAAATGATGGCAGACCTACCGAGTTTTAGGGTAAACCACACAGGCCGCCCCTTCTCGGTTACCGGCGTGGATATGGCAGGCCCGTTTAGTCTAAAATTTTCCAAAGGTCGCGGATCAAAATCTACAAAGGGCTATATAGCTGCCTTCATTTGTATGGCGACAGGCGCTATGCACCTAGAGTTAGCGAGTGACTTGTCTTCAGAAAGATTCGTCAGCGTTATAAAAAGATTTATATCACGCCGAGGGTACTGCCGTACATACGTATCAGACAATGGTACTAATTTTGTGGGAGCTGAAAAAGACTTACGTATGATGTTTCAGCAAGCGATGCAAGATTCCAATATTCAACAATTTTTTGCGAACTCTAGCATAGAATGGCAATTTAACCCCCCAAGCGCTCCTCACATGGGCGGGTACTGGGAGTCTGCTGTCAAACGGGTAAAGTTTCACCTTAGGCGAGCCCTCAAAGCGACGTTGTTAACGTATGAAGAGTTTTACACTCTGCTTACTGAAGTCGAAGCATGCGTCAACTCACGCCCTTTGTGTCCGCTCTCAAATTCTCCATCTGACCTCGAAACATTGACACCTGGCCACTTTTTGATTGGCGAACCGCTCAAAGCCTTGCCAGAACCTACGACGATCGACTTTAAAGGTAGTCTAAATCAGCGATGGCAGCTTATATCTGCTCTTCGTAACCATTTTTGGCGCCGTTGGCAATTAGAATATCTTTCAACGCTTCAAGCTAGAGCTAGATGGGTGCGACCACAAAGGAACGTACAAGAAGGAGATTTAGTCGTAGTACGAGACGAGCGTCTCCCTCCTGCAAATTGGAAGCTAGCCCGTGTCTTCAAATGTTACCCGGACCAAGATGGCTATACAAGAGTGGTAGATGTCAAGACAGCGGAAGGACTATTGACCCGACCTGTCGTAAAGCTTATACCTATTTTATCAGACGAACAATCTCAGTAATACGCATATTTCAACGTCACATATTTGAACTACCCATATCGCTATGAATAGTCCAAGGAGGGCGGTATGTTCGCGCCGCTCACGCATATTAGTATCAGACATACATATGTACATATTCGCCTTGCCTGGGTTTCGGCGTAAACACACATACATATTATTTCAGCCTGTAAATTTAGTTTTAAGTTGAGTATGAATTCAGTAATAAATGAACTAGCAAAGCATAAGTCACGCGTCGCCTTTATTTTACTCCGCTACTAACGCAACAGCTTGCATAACCGGTTGCAACGCTATCTTGATTTAGTTTTTATTAGTAGCGATTTGAACTTTTGCTGTCGCAAGCTGCAACTTCTATATCGCCGCCTAATTTGCATCACACTCCAACTTTACTGGAAGTGGAATTCCTAGAATTCTTCAATACCTCCTTTTCTACTTCCAAGCCATCATTAAATTTTGATCGGTGCGATTTTAATGCTTTGGATGTAGGGTTAAGTGAGATCGACTGGGATTCTCTTTTTATAAATAATGAAGTTGCAACTTGCTTTAATGTATTTAAAAATTCATTATCTGATATTTGTAATAAACTTGTTCCTACTTTTAAGAAAAAATCATATAAACTTCCTTGGTATACATCTGAGCTTAAACATCTAAAAAATTTGAGAAATAAGTTTTTTAAGAAGTTTAAAATTACCAACAGATTTGATTTTTACGAGTTATTTATATCCTACAGGACAAAATTCAACGACTTGAATAAGAGTCTATATGAAAAATATATTAATAATTTCGAGAGAAATACAAAATCGAATCCTAAAAAGTTCTGGACCTATATTAAGTCAAAGAAGAATGTTTCGAGTATTCCAAAAACTGTTTTTTATAATGATATGTGCGTATCTTCTATTGGTGAGGCTGCTGATTTATTTGCGGACTTTTTTTCATCCAATTTTGAGTTGGATGAGGATTTGTCTGCCAATGATTTTGCTACCTTACGTCTTAGTCTCAACGATATAGCAAGCTCTTCTTTTTCCCTGGGATCTTTGGTACTTTCTGAAAATGATGTTATAGAGGGTTTGATAAAAGTCAAGGATTCCTCTCGGACTGATGTTGATGGCCTATGCATGAGACTTTTAAAAAATTGCTCGTCACTGGTAAAACCTCTCACGCTAATCTTTAACATGTCCTTATCATCAGGACTGTTAACTGATGACTGGAAAATTACATCTATCACCCCTGTTTTTAAAAATGGCAACAAATGTGATGTATCTAACTACAGACCAATTGCTAAGCTATCATCGATTGCTAAACTGTTTGAATGTATTGTACAGGAGAAACTTTACTTTAATGTAAAGCATCTTATTTGCCCAAATCAGCATGGTTTTGTGCCTGCAAGATCGACGGTTTTTAATCTTTCTTTTTTTACTGAGGACTGCTATTCATGCTTTCGTAATGGCCTACAAATATATACGATTTATACAGACTTTTCCAAGGCGTTTGACAAAATTTCTCACAAAATTCTTATTTTCAAATTTTCTTGCATGGGGCTCCATTCCAGTTTTCTTCAGTGGATCAAATCGTACTTGTTTAATAGGAGCTGCATGGTTGCTATAGATGGTGAGTTTTCGAAGCCATTTGTTTCCAGCTCTGGGGTACCACAAGGTAGCATTTTAGGTCCCTTATTATTTGTGCTGTTTATTAATGACGTTTCATCGTGTTTCAAATCGGCTAATTTTCTTTTATACGCAGACGATCTTAAGATATATTCGGTGATAAACGGACCATATGACTCTTCCGTGCTGCAAGGTGAACTTAATAATTTTTCTAATTACTGCGTTACCAAAAGGCTTTATCTTAATATCGATAAGTGCCGTAAAGTGACTTTTCTAAAATGATCAAGCCTTTTGAGACTCGATACTTCTTAGCACACTCGTGCATTTCTGAAGTTAACGAAATCAAAGATTTAGGCGTGTTTTTTGACTGCAAATTAAGCTTTGCTACGCATTTAAATTATATTATTACTAGTTCCCTTGGTACACTTGCTTTCGTTAAAAGTCACTCTTCTCCCTTGTCAGACCCATACACTTATAAAGTTCTTTATTCTGCTTTTGTACGATCCAAGCTTTAATACACAGCTTATATATGGAGACCATACCACGCAGTGCATATAAATCGTTTAGAAAGAGTCCAAAAGTACTTTATTCGTTTTGATCTGCGTTCCTTAAACTTTTCTGACCCGATTCCATCTTACATAGCACGATGTCGTTTAATATGTTTGTCATTATTATTAGATAGGAGAGCGCTCTTATCAATCTCGTTTATCTTTGATCTCATCTCTGGAATGATAGATTGCAAATGTCTTCTTCAACGAATACATTTTAATGTGCCTTGTAGAAATTTAAGAAATTTTGAAGTCTTTCGTGTTGGAGTTCATAGAACAGTCTATGGTGCTAATGCCCCATGGAGTAGAACTCTTTTAGAATACAACTTTTTCTCAAATTTTCTGGAGTTAGATCTAACTTATAGTAAATCACTCTTGCAATTTAGATTAAAAACTTACTTCTTAAGTTATAATTAATGTAATTATTTTTAAGTGTCTGTTGTATTTAGACATAAGCAAATAAATAAATAAATAAATAAAAAAAAAATAACATCAAATATCGATGGTCCAAAGCATTGATATATCGATCTTACACTGATGTCGCTTCCAAAACTACTGCGAAAACCTGATCAGCACTAAAGTGCAACTTTAAAGTAGAAGCGAAGTACCCACTACAGTAAATTGTACGTTAAGAGTCCCCGGTGCCACTCCACGGTGTTGCTCGGGAATTTGAAACTTTGTCTCTATGATACTTTTAAAATAACATACAGAAGGAAAAATCTCATTATACGGGTGGCTGATGAATTTTGCTACATTAAGAAACTCAAATAATTTTTTTTTCAGTGTATGGAATTAATTTTTCTTTTATTCATGTTAAAGCTCATTAAATTTTAATAAATAATATGGAATATAATGGAATTTAAATGCCCCCCCTGCTCGTCGATGCATGTGCGGCATCATACCAAAAAGTTGTTCATTACTGCTTGGAGAGTTGAGACAGGAATAGCCGCAATTGTTTCTCGAATGGATTGCCTTAGTTCATTCAAATTTGTTGGTTTTGCTTTGAAGACTTCCTGTTTGCAATAACCCCACAAGAAAAAGTCAGGTGCAGTAAGGTCAGGCGACCTGGGTGGCCAACGGAATGTGGAGTTTCTGGATATCAGCTTATTGGGAAATTTTCGTCGCAATTCTGTCATAACAGGTTGGGCTATATGAGGAGCTGCACCATCTTGCTGAAACCACACAGAGTTGAAAGAAATTCTCATTCGGCGTAATTCTGGATAGAAAAACTCTCTCAACATGCTCAAGTAACGGTCTCCAGTAACCGTAACGGTGTGACCGTTTTCTTCGAAGAAGTAGGGCCCGACAATGCAGCGTGATGAAACTGCACACCACACTGTGACACGAAGTGGATGCAATTCCGTCTCATGGAGTATCTGTGGGTTGGAAGCACTCCATATTCGACAATTTTGTTTGTTTATGTTGCCGTTTAAATCGAAATGGGCCTCGTCAGACATGAAAAGACAGTTCAACATGTTTCCATCCTCTTCCACCATTTGAAGCATCTTCTGGCAAAATTCCAAGCGAATCGGCAAGTCTGCAGCGTTCAGTTTGTTGGCCATTTGAATTTTATATGGGAATAAGTCCAAATCTTTGTGCATAATTGACTGTAATGACTGTCTGCTTACACCCATTTGAGCAGATAAGCTTCTTGTCGAAACACGTGGATTGTTTTGTATGGCAGCAGCTACAGCAGCGATTGTTTCCTCCGTTCGAACTGAAGGGTTTCGATGGTAAGGTCTTCTGTTGACTGTCCCATGCTCGTCAAAATTGTTTACAAGTCTTATTATGGTCCATCTGCTCGGAGGATTGCCGCCAAGCGTGCGCCTATACTCTCTTTGAACCGAAACTACGGACTCCAGTGCGTGATAGCGGCGGACAATCAAAATTCTTGTTTCAGTGTCCCAGTTATCCATTTTTGTTAAATGTAAAAGTCAATCTGCAAAATAAAAAAAAAATTAACCAGATTCATTAAATAGAAAAAAAGTTATTTAATTTTTTTTTGGTAGCGGCTTTCATTAGCCACCCTGTAAATGTGTAGAGTTCCGTTATATTTTCTGGCTGATCCCGCGATAATTGGCGCAGATTGTAGGATCTTCTTTCTTCTGAATTGGGTAGAGGACACTTAGATTCCAATCGCCAGCCATGCATTCTTCTGACCATATTCTGCATAGCAGCTACGCATGCACTTTACCAGCTACTAGCCGTCGTACTTGAACAGCTCAGCCGGCAATCCGTCAGCGCCCGCGGCTTTGTTGTTTTTTAATCGCGATATACTCGTATCTCGTTATAGTAGGGTAGGGGAACACTAATTCCATCATCTTCGATTGGGGGTCGGGTTCTTCTCTGTGTAGTTGCTCGGTTTCTCCATTTAGGAGCGTAGATAAGTGCTCCTTCCATTGCCTACTAGGTCGCCATTTTTGTCCTTGCCGGATTTTTTGGTAAAATTTTCTGCTTTTTTGTTTTTCTTACGGAAAAGGCGACGCATTGTATTTGACCTCAACGTAGCCTTATAGGCATCATCCTTTCTTTCCGTTCAGTTGTGCTTTCACAGAGCAGGTGCGTGAGTCGAGTTGCGAAATCTTTGGCAGTCCGTCGCGACTGCAGTTTTTCGACGTTCAGCTTTGCTGGTGCCTTTGCACACACGTTTTAAGCGCGCAGAGGCGAGCGCGAATCTTGACTACGACAAGATAGTGGTCGGAGTCGATGTTAGGACCTCGAATCGTGCGTACATCTAAAAAGCTGGAAACAAGCCGTTTTTCTATCAGGAGGCAGCCACGTAGCCTGATGTCTCTTCTTGTTTATAAACCTAATGCTGGATATGACCAGGTTTCGGGCACGGGCAAAGTCAAGAATATATCTGCAAAAATTTCGCAATAGGTTTTCAACCATGTTGTTGTGCCAATATCCATCCGTAATCATTTTTGTACTCGGTAATTTTTGAACATATGATAGATTTTTTAAGAAATTCAACAGAGAAAGTTGGTACTGAAATTCGATTTGCCGTAGTACTACCGTTTTGCTTCGACTATTCGAATACCATGGACCGATTATTAAACATCTTACCGTTACAACCTGAATAATCGGTTAATCAATTAGTCGAATAATCAAATATTTTCAGAGCCCTACAAACTAGTTCCATAAAATGTTACGTAATATAAAATTTACTAAATTTATAAAGCTTTTGTATAAAAGTTAGTTAATGGGTTGGAAGAATTGTGTAGCCTGTTTCGTTATTCCATTTTTGGCAACTTGGTGCACAGCGAAATCATTCCAATACGCATGTTTGTGGGCTCTGTGTTCGCATTTGCTTTTTTAGTCCGCGTTGGCTACAGTAGCCAAATCCTTCCGTTATGCCAAAAACTCTACTTTAACTTCTACCAAGCAGGGTCATCACATGATGTTGCTTGTTTCTTGCACTTCTGTGCGCTTCGGGTTTGAGCAAACTTGGGATATGTTGTGTTACGAATACACTTTCCTTATACAAAGGCCAAAACTCCACACCTTACGTGAATTCACACCTGGTGCTGTGACCCAAACAGTGTCATGAGAACTTAAGTCACAAATGGGTCCCGCTCAAAGTGGAAAGCAGCAATGATGTCTCATTATTTCCTATTTTCCTGCTAATGACATATTTTCTTTTGCTTACATTTTTTTGCGATACAAGAACATGAAAAATATGTGAAATATCCAGGAATCGTTAAAGAAAGCTGCATCTGCAAGATGTCAGTCACTGCACCTCACAGATGCATCTTAAGCAGAACCTGCCCTCTTTGTGCGTATTTTTAGTACTATTTTATGTTTGTTTCTGGACGGAATATAAACAGATAAGATTATTTATTATTAAAAAGAACATGTAAAATGATAGGTAATAGATTACCTGAACCAAACTAGCTACGTAAGCGAAATGACAGGTTCTAAAGTCGATTCTGTTATCTGTAAGAAGGTGTATAACAAATACAGAATATTTATATCAGAGTATACATCTATATACCCTGCAGCAGAAGGTTTTAGTACTGAAGTACTGAGTAAAGTAGTTTTTTTGGATCGGCCCAAGCAATTTACATACAGACTTGGCACAATGACTTGTGCTACGAGGTGACAGTAATTGTTATCCTACGCTTGCAAAATAATTAATAAACAAGTAAGGAAACAGCTGCCTTCGACTGTGCCTAAGACTTTATACCTTTCATGAATACACATCACGGTTTTAAGTGTCAGAACCTTACTCACAATTAGTACTGCAAAAATGTTTATTCAAAGAGCCCAAACCCCATTTATCGGACAAATCGATTGTATGGTAGTTATATGTTATGTTGGTCCGATCTGGGTGATTTTCAGTACACACATTACATATATAATATGTACCAAACCTGCAAAATTTTGTTTTCCTAGCTTTTTAATTGCAAAATTATAGCCCAAAACCCATTTATCGAAGCTATCGATTATATGAGAGCGGTATGTGATGTTGGTCCGATCTGGGTGATTTTCACTACACACAATACATATATAATATGTAATAAAACTGTGACATCTCACGTTCCTAGCCTTTTAATTGAACAGTTATAGGCTAAATCCCGTTTATCGGAACAATCGATTGTATGGATGCTATTCGTTGTATTGGTCCGATCATGCTGCTTTCGACAAATGATTAATGCTTTACAAAATGGCAGCCTCTTACCAAATTTCATCGAGATATCTCTAAAACTGAGGGACTAATTTGCGTTCAAACAGACAGACGGATCAACTCAGCTCATCACCCTGATCATTTCGTCGTACCTTTTGGTGGGTCTATCTCTTCTTCTTCTCATACTTAAAAACATTGGACCAAAGTTATAATACCATTTCATGTTCATGAAAGGTATAAAAATAAATATTTTGCGCGATATACCTTCGAGGAGATTAAGGCACTGTACCAATTTGTGGTGTGCTGATTCAAGTTTTTTCTATAAATTGGAGGAACTTACAGTTATTTTGCCGACTCCGAACGGCAACGGCTTTTCATGTCAGAAATACACTCGGAAAGTTCGCAAACCCACTGCCCAGGGGCGACCCAGTTTTGAAAAAACTTTTTAAAACCGCTGTTTGATGTTACCTGTACCAGGACTCGAACCTTCTGTGTGGTAGGGTCTGCAGGGACGATTAGATCATGCCCCACAGAGGCTCTAAACGTGATATGTAAGATGCCGACGATCGCTTTCTTTTTTTGAAAAACTGACACATACGATCACAACCGATACACACTAAATCTGCCCCAGATCAGTCTTTCATACAAACTATTCTATTCTCTTCGCCTCAAGAAAGAATTGGGAAGAGCGGGAAGTCACACATATAAGTTCACATTTCAGTTTACACGAGCGAATACAAAATGATCTTTCTTTAACTCATCTAAAGCTGAATAGTAATTAATGATATATTTAGATTAGCTGCGGTGCATACGGTATGGATAAGCCTTGAACACAGCACAATGGAATTTCTAGGAAAACCATGTTTCGAGAGCCTTTCGGAACTTTATGTTATTAAGCCGTGTAAGCTTCTAAAATGTATTCAACTAAAAGTCGGGGAGCGCTTGTCAGTTTCCTTATAATATTTTTCTTAGGTTAATTAGCAAGATGTGGCTTCAAAACGGCGCATTAGCGATAATTGGAGTCGTAGGGGATTTGCCTTTCTAACCAACCTACCAAATTAATGAAGTTGTCTTCCAACTTTCAAAAGTGTTACAATTAGTTTAACGTTACCTAATTTGAAGAGTAAGCAATTTAATTAACTGCAATATCATTTCTCAATATCTATCTTTATTGGAAAATTTTTTTACCTTAGTATCCTTAACTTTGAGAGCTAGTACCGTAACTAGTACAAAAAGAAACCATCGCCCCAAAGCCCGTCGCGGGGTATGGACGTCCATACACATAAACTCATGCATAAGCTTTTATAAACTTAAGTAGCTGCTAATGTATTCGAGCGTAATTTACGTTGAATGGATTTGGTACGTGACGCACTTTGGAAGTTCTTATCGACCATGATTTGTCATTAGCAGTATCTTCTGTGTTATTTGCCTTATTATCGCATTAAGAAAAGTCGTTTGCTTCAAGCAATGATAACCGCAGTGAAAGCGAAATGGAAATAAGATATTCGAACTAAGTTTGTGGGCACCTAATATGTTATAATATTTTATAAGGACATAATCATCTTGTCATAAAGGTGACGCAATTATAAATTATAAAAGCTCTCACTAAGTCACTAAACACACACACACACAGTCACATTTTTTAAAAGCTACAAATTAAATTATGCTTTTTCCAAGGAGCTATTGAATAAAACTCAAATTTGCGTCTCCATTTTCTTCAATTCTTACGCTTAGAGAATTTTCAAGCTTTTATTACGGTGGAAAATTGTTTTTTGACGAATATTTGTAAAATAAAAATTAATACTTCAGTTTAGACTGTAATGCTAAATTATTAACGGGGGCGTCTACGACATACTGCGCTGAAATATATAAATTCATATTAATCTCCTCCAAGCCCTGGTTAAGGGTTGGGTTAAGCAACCGCCACGTTAAAGTCCTCCCAAAGAAAAGTAAAAAAATGCCCCTGATAGGACTTTACTTGTTTTTAAGTGTCCAGGACAGATAAACAAGAATAAATAATAATGTTTGTGTATGTATGTCTGAACGTACTTTATAGAAGCCCAAGTACATCATCCAGTCTTCATGAAATTTTTACAGTATAAAGTTGAATCTCGTCAAAACTTTAAATCTGTTTGGTTTAGATTGTTGATACATGGATGGATTGTATACAAATCGAATTTTGTTGTTCTAATCAAAAGTTCTCCTTCCTTTATATGAAAACTAAGGCAAAGAGGGGCGGGTAGATCTAGAACTAGGCATTCTCATAGCCCGTTGTACATACTCGGGGTTTACCAGATCAAGGACTGTAATTTCAGTATAGCATTGTGTAATTCTACACCATTATCCCAACAGAAGTCACCTTTTCTTGTTGTTGTTGTTGTTGTTTTAGCGACAAAACAATCCCCTCTCAAAATTTTATCGTAAACCAATTGCTCAGAAAATAAGCCAATTGCATATTTCATGCCTTCTGTTACGGCATACATATGTAAGACAAAAGGGCACATCTATTACATTTTAATCTCACCATGTTTTTATATTATGTAACAATTGCTTGTTAAAGATAGAAACTGGAACAATTTTATAAATAATTTATTAAAAATTAATAAAAAGTTCGTTATTATTAAAAATGATGGCCGCTGTGGTGTGGCGGTAGTGTTGTTGGCCTACCCCACCGAAGGTCCAAGGGTCAAGCCCGTTTTTCCAAAACTTGGTCGTCCCTTGGCAGTGGTTTGGCAAACTCTCCGAGTGTATTTCTGCCTTAGAAAGCTTCTCAGCAAAAATTTAGCAGATGCCGTTCGGAACGGCAAAAAACTGTAGGCACTCCCAATTTGTAGGAAAAATTAAAAAGCAGCACACCACAAATTGGTAGAGAAGCTCGGCCTTAATATCTTCGGAGGTATATATCGCTCCAATTATTTATTAATTTTTTTATTATATATATAATATAAAAGAATAAAAACAATAAATAATTGTAGATAAGTTGAAAAAATCATAACATTGCCACGAATTGACCCAGACATCCTCCTCTGATTAGCGAAACACCTTACCTATTAGGCTACTGAGACCATTGAACGTACGAGTATATTATATTTCATTTCGCACCTAGGCCTTGCATCATTATTTTTACATTACATACCAGGGGCTCAATTCTGGTTTTGCGTTAACATGAAGTGAAAAGTAAATGCGTCAATTCACCCCGATTTTTGATTCTCGTTTTACTTAAAATTTTCGATTTGAAGTGAAGTAAAAGAATTTAACGCCAATATAAATTTGGTGTTAACTCCGGAAATTCTAAATTTAAACGTTTTAAGAGATAAAAATTAATTTTATTCTTACAATTCTACATATCGCAGAAAAAATGTTCAGAACGAAATCGCTGCATATTCAAATATTATTTTTATTATTATTTAGTTTACAATTTTTCCATTAAAAATTAAAGAAATTTTCAAAAATATCTAAAATAAAAACAGTAAAAAATAACAAAATTTACTAAGCAAAATGTCTAGAATGTACTAAAATATGAAGGGTTTTTTTACTGGTTGGGAACTAAGGAAGAATTTAGTCTGACAGCACTAGTATCAATGTGTTTATTTAGGGAATTATTAGGAACTATAGCAATACGCGGTGAAATTGTACTAGAGCCAATATATAGAATATTGAGATAGTTCGAAAGAATGGAAAGGACATAGCCGTTTAAATTCGTTAGTTGATTACATGTAAAAGAGGCGGATAAATTAGTAGTTCTGAACTGGAGATTTTCGCTCTAGCTGAAATGTGGGATGTATATTTTTCCATTGCTGCTGTGTTTATTGTTTTTATTTGTTTGCTTTTCAAAAAACTTTTATTAATATGAAAAACAAATATGGTAAAGATCTGAAATTGTGCATCGCTTAATTTGTTATTAATATCACGTAAATAAGTTTATATATTACGTATGTACGTACATACGTATATAAATGAAGCTTTAACAAGATAAGGTGATTGATGGGCCATGCGGAATTTGTATGTCTGTCATGAAGATGAAATGGTATATTAATTTCGGAACGTTGTATAGAAAAAAGTGATGGGCACACCAATAAGTGATCCGAAATTATCAGGACAACTTGCTCAGCCGGCTCGTCTCTCTGTCTCTTTCAACGCAAACTTCAATTTTTGATAAATACGTGCGACAAGATCTAATATTTAATTAATAAGCTTTATGAGCTATCTTCCTAAACGGCTAAACTGATATTGATTAAATGTGGATCCGGTTATCTCATGTAAGAGATAAAGGAGAGTCAGATAGGAAAAGGAGAGAATAAAAAGGGGAGATGGGGAGTCAGAGTAAATTGAAGATAGATGGAGAGTATAGTTTTTCATATACAGACAATTTCATTTTGGGGAAGATCAACGTCTCCTGGACCTTCTAGTACTCTTATAAATATCCATCGAAAACACTTCTGATGGCAATGACCGAATACATTCCTGACCTTACATGTTTGATATACAAACATTTGCAAAGTCGTTTAGTACAAATGGAAACTTCGTGAAATACATACATAGACATCAATTGCAAAATTGAAAGCATCGCCCACTCAACGTGAACATAAAGTGGATAAGCTGGTAATAAACTAATTAAATTGATTCGGGTTACTGCCGAAAAATGTTATTGATTTCCTTAAAGCATTATAGACGCTCATTTTGGAATATATTATGTGTACGATATTGGAAGATAATACCATTGTGGCAGTTAATTTTCATTTGACTTTCGTTTCGCATCGAATAATTTTAAATTACGCTATTTAAAGACCATATGGAAAAACTTATTAAACGAAATGTAATACGGGTTCGCCTGTTGCTTTAGGCTTTAATGGGAAATCTTTTATATAAATATCAGATATCTTTGCAACATACAAAGATACAACATTCAAATAAAACAAGTAAGGAAAGGGCTGTCTTCGAAGCGCCGAAGACTTCATACCTTTCATGAATACGCATCACGGTTTTTAGTGTCCTTACTCACAATTTGTACAAACTCTGCAAACTGTTAATTTAAAGATACGATCGTACATAGCCCAAACCCCATTTATGGGAACAATCGATTGTACGGGAGCTATATGTTATGTTGCTCCGATCTGGGTGATTTTCACTACACACATTACACATATAATATGTACCAAACTTCAAAAATTTTGCATTCCTAGCTTTTTAATTTGCAAAATTTATAGCCCAAAACCCATTTATCGAAGCTATCAATTATATGGCAGCTAAGCTTATGTTATGCGGATCTGATCTGGTGATTTTCACTACACAATCTACATATATAATATGTACCAAAACCGCAAAATTTTACGTTCCAAGTTTTTTAATTGCAACATTGCAACCCCATTTATCGAAAAAATCGATTGTATGGGAGCTATGTGTTGTATTGGTCCGACCATGCTGGTCCCGACTAATGATTAATGCTTTGCAAAATGGCTGCCTCTTACCAAAATTTCATCGAGATATCTCTGAAGCTGAGGGACTAGTTTGCGTTCAAACAATCAGACGGGCGGACGGACAGACGGAGATGGCTAAATCAACTTGGTACAGCCCTTGCCGGGTCACTAAATATATGCTGAATACATTTTGATCCCAATTCTTATGTCAAAGATTCAGAATATCCTGGTACTCTCTGCTCTAATGTGAATACCTTGGCTGTAAACTGTTTCCAATGGGAAGGTACGCAGATTCACCTTATGTCCAACTCTGCGTCGAATTCGAGTTTATACGTAAGTATAATTAAAAGTATATCACAAATATAATAAATGAATGCATACTAGTTCTTTGCAACGAAATTTCTTAGTTACGACCTTTCTATTTGAATAGGTCGATTTGTATTCTTTTATTACATTATAACATTTTTATAAAACAGAATGTAGCTAATTGTGAAATGTATGTTAATAATTTTGCGCATTAATATAATTTTTTTTAGACTATTTGAATAAAGAAAATATGAAAACAGGGTATTTGCTTTACATTATGGGCAACACTGAATAAATATTTCAATGAAAGTAGCTGGATTCCATTTCATTCCTCTCTACTCACGTTGAAAATTAAATATTTCTCAATTTGAAAATAAAGGGACATTCCATATTGTCCAGGTGACAGGGATTTAATTCGGAAGTGGCGTGGACCATAGGTTTCTTTTGGTTTATCTAACTCTCCTACTAGTGGACATGAAAGGGTAAAAAATATAATCCGAAAATATGCAGAGCGAAAATATGCGATTTCTTGCTAAAAGTGACTAATCCCTTGAAAATGGGCGTGGCAACCACCCTACTTACGTTCAAAATTTTATAATTTGTTAAGTTATCCTGTCAAAATGACTTTTAAACATGTGGCATATCTCTTAATATATACTTAATATTTGTTAACGCATATTAGATTATCAAGCTGTAAATTTGTATCGAAATCCGTTGTCATTTTAGTTTGTAAAGACATTTTCGATGGAGAATCACCAGCAAACTGTGGAAAAAAATGTTTCACAGATGTTACAATTACCGAAATATTTAAAACAAGAACAAAAAAATTCACTTTAAATGGCTGCAGAAAATTATGCTCTGATATTTTTGCATTATTTTTTTACCCTTCCTTCCCTTTCACTTCCGTATTCTTCCTCGCCTGGACTAGTATTAACATCTAAGGAAGTCTAAGTTCGGGTGGAATCGAACATGATATACCTAGTAGTGATATATTATAGTATACCAATTTACGCAGGTCTATTTTAATACTTTTCAGTTCGTATTATAAAGCCAGCTGATTGGTTTCAAAAAAATAACTTCTCTTATGAGTTTTGAGCGGTAAATTAACTTAAAAAATATATAAATGTATGGCGCGATATACAACAGGTATATCATCAGAAACCTCCTAAGAGATTTTTGCGCCGAGCTTCCCTTCCAATTTGTGGTGTGCCGTTTTGAGTTTTTTCCTACAAATTGGCATAACCTGCAGATTTTTGCCGACTTCGAACGGCATCTACAAAGGGGATGAATTTTTGCTGAAAAGCCTTCCATGGCAGAAAGACGTTCGGAGAGTTTGCCAAACCACTGCCGAGGGGCGACCCCGTTTTGAAAAACTTTTTCAAACCACTTTTGATGTTACCTGTCCCAGGACTCGAACCTTGGACCTTCGGTGCAGTAGGCCGGCAACACTACCGCCACACCATTAATTTTTTTGTATATGAATAGCTTCCCTACCAACAACTGCTTACCACATTTTTTCAAAATATCAATACATGCACATTTTATGTTTGAAAAATTTGCGTTCAAATAGACAGACGGACGGCGAGACGGACATTGCTAAATCGACTCAGCTCATCGTCTTTATTATTTCAGTTTACTTATTGATGGGCCCATCTCATCTTCTTCTCATACTTACAAACATTTCATGTTCATTAGAGGTATGGAAATCAAAAGAGGTATATAACTTCCCTATTGCAGTGGGGTATTAACAACTTGCCCGGATATTTTACTTGTGTGTTATTTGATTTGCTTAATTTTTGGCAGGAGTATACTACATACTATCACCTTTGAAAATAGCAGAATTTTTATGCTGAAAAGTGGGCGGCGCCACGCCTCTTCCCCAAAATCCACAAAAGTTTTTTGCGGTCGAATTTTGCTTAAAAAGCTTATTATGTGTGCAATATCTTATTGATATAGCTTGCATGGCTATAAAAATATCGCGTTTTACATTTTACAAACAAATTCTTCCGAACTATGTTAAACAACTGGGCGTGGACATTAACCGATTTCGCCCATTTTTACAACAAACATTTATGTTTATTTGTACAAAATTTTTATAAACATCGTTTCGATAAATCAATTTTTGCCGGAGTTATGGCATAACAAGTTTTATGGAGTAATCCAGTATAAACGGGGCGGGGCCACGCTCATTTTCGAAAATTTTAATTTTTTGGATTTCTTAGTTTACGGAAACTTTATAAGTGAAATATAAATGATGTAAAGCTATTTTACGCAAAGTTATTACCTATTTAATATATCTACAATCCGCTTCAAAATCTTTCATATAAAAGTGGGCGTGGACCTTAACCATTTTTTCCTCGAACATTCCTTGCACACTCGTTTCAATATCTTGAACGGTGTTTGATTTATGATTAATAACATTTCTAAATTTGACTTAATCAAAACTGGGCGGTGCCACAGCCATTTTCAAAAGTTTCTCTAAAAATTTATTTTATGCCTCAATCTTAATGTATACACCAAGTTGTATCCTTATAGGTTTATTATGTATTAAGTGATCACTTTTTTTGTGTTTTCGAAAATATTCTATATATAAAAAGTGGGCGTGGATATCATCTGATTTCGCCCATTTTAAATAGCGCTCGGAGATGCATACCAAATTTCATTAAGATATCTCAAAATTTACTCAAGTTATCGTGATAACAGACGGACGGACGAACATCCTGAACATTTTGATACACATAAGTAAATATTTATCTCTATGCGTTTATGCCGTTACATACTACCGTTATGCGACTAAAGTTAATATGTATTGTGTGTGCGTAGCACTACTAGTTATAAAAACGTTGTTTTTAGTTGAAAACCATAAATATTACTAAGATGCTTGCAATAAATGGCATTTATTAAAATTTCCATTACAAAACAATGAAACTCTTGGGTTTGAGAGAAGAAATGTAATAAAAGTTGGTTTTTTGTATATGGTGTTCCAACTAAATGTGTTTTATTTTGGGTTCTGTGGAATTAATCTAAATACTCCTTTCGCAAAAGGTTAATGATTTTTGACGATCTTTTATTTATTGTCATTAAAACGGTAGGTTAGGATGGTAGCAACTGAGTTCTGAGTTCTGAATAATATACTCATTTGATGCCTGTTGGTTTACACAGCTTCGTCCATATTTGCAAAAATTAGGAAAAGTTTATATATTTCTGTCTAAATTCTTGTATTTTTATGAAACTCAAAAAACAAAAGAAGTTTATTTGGAATGACTCGAAAAATTGATTGAAAAAGTGAACTGGAGCCCAAATGAGTTAATTTTTCGGTTGTTAATAAGGCGCTCGTTCTAAAATAGAAAACATAGAACTCTCCAAAATTGTGATTTTTACCAGCTAAGGCTAGAAAAAACTTACACATAGTAGCAGTAAATAATTAAGTATGCCCTAATTAGTTTAACTAAAGAACTGAAACCTCTATTTACTTTATACATTTCAAGGTTGCTTTGTGCAATCTATACTATTCATAAAACAGCAAAAAAGAAATCATAGTAGCAAAATGAAGGCGCTCATTGTGTAAGTTAATTGGAGTGGAGCACGCTTAAAATACACTTGAACGCACACACCCACATTTACACCCACGCGCAACTGAACCTGCAGAAAATTTTTTGTTCCTAATTTGTACGCTACCATTGCTTTCAAACCACTACTAGTTCACTATAGATCTCTTTTGTGTGGTGGAGACTATCCTCGCTTTGTATAATGGCGAAGTAAATAGTTTGAAATTCCATAAATAAGATCCAGTTCGCTATTGCAATAATTATTTCCGGAAGTTTCAACTTGAAATTTCGTATAGTATAACTATGTGTGTTGTTGTTAAGAGTTGGTAGCCTGTGTTCGTGAAAAATTAAAGCGAATAACCTATAAACCAAGAAAATGAATATATTTTTATATTTATTCATGGAAACTATGAATATTACAGAACAAAGTCAAAAATTTTGCAAATAAGTGTTCTCGCATACTACCGAATGGATTGGAGTTGAACTTTTTTTTAAAAATATAATAGCCACTCCAAATAAAAGTTAGCTTATCCATTTTTTAAATAATTGAGGATTAAGTTTTATAACTATATACTACGAGTATACACAGCATTGCTACAAACGATCAATCAATGCTGTAGCGGGAATATGTGCGACTGTGTGAGCAATAAATAACAATTTAGTTTTTTGTGTATGTGTGTGAAAAAAGTGAAGTGCCATGTCAAATGTCTAGGTTGGGTGCGTGGCGAAACCTCGCACAACTCACGGCATCTAGTTTTCACTAAATCTGATAAAATATACTACATTCTTCGTTTTGTTCTGATCTACGGTATAAATAAACAAAACTCTTGGTTTCACTACACGTGAACATGCAACAAAGAATTGAGCGAAACAGGGATATTCCAAATCAATGCCGCACAATTCCAATACTTGACCTTGCGCTTTATTTATCGTCACTGCAAAAGCAAGACGTATGGGGAATTGAAGTAATTTAAAGTCGAAAGGCAAACCCCGCGAAATCATAGGATGCATGGTATCAAAACCTCTCCCCTTTATATTTTCCTTTCAAAATGGTAGCTTCAATCAGATTTTCCAGAACCTTTTTGGCAAAATAATGGATACAAGAACTTTGAGCGGTAAGGTGGCGGTCCAGGCAAATCGAGGGAATTCAAAGTTGATAACGTCATCTCGACAGTGACAATGTCTATCGATTTATACGTAATGTTTCCCCCGGAATTACATTCACATTGAAGCCCGAAACGCAGCTAAAATGGCTCTTTTACTCAACCAATCATGGTTTCTATAGTTTTGTGCAATGCCAGGAAATACTTTTAACCAATTCTTGTTTTGATTGTGTTTAATGGCAAAAATCATCTGGAAGCGTAATCATTCCAGTGATATGATCAGCAACAATTGTGCCATTTCCAATATCTAACAATTGCTTTGAAAAACGTTCCGCTGTAGGATAATTTTGCAACTGAACGCGTACATTTTCAGTCAACGTAAGTTTTTGAACATATCTCCATAAAAAGGACGGTTTCAAATATGCATTCAACTCATCGGCCATAGTAGATGGAGGAATAACAGGCAATGTTTGACGAAAATCGCCGGGCAATAGAATCAACGGACCACTAAACCGCTCGTGGCTGTTACGTAAATTTTTCATAGTCTTATCAAAGGCCTCCAGTCATTTTTTGTATGCTATTGTGAATTCATCCCAACCAACTAATGTTTTTCTTAGTTATCAAGTTAAAATATTTTAAGTTTTCAACTTGACCTCAAATAATAAATTCTTAAATGCTTCTCAAATTTGTCTCAAGTTGAGGATGATAAGAGATATCCTCATTGCAACACTCATAACACATAAATTTTGCGTTGATTTTCACCACAACTACTTTACGACAGTTACAATAGATTTACATCGTTTTAAAATTCTCCTCAGCGGCTTTCATTTGACACCCATATTTTTGTAGGTTAACTAAAGTCTCAAGACGCTAGTGACCCATCTATTTAAAATGCATCCTTAACTGTTGATTAGACCTCCTTTGATGCAACGGTGGAAACTTCGTTGTGTTTTATGCAGTGTTTTCTAAGTGATGTCCGGAAACATTTGAAGAGATGCGTCACCATCTTGAAAAAATTATAAGAGACCTCTTAATTGCAACACGCACACCACATGCATTTTTCCGTTGATTTTCACCAAACATTTGTTACGAAAACCACAATAGATAAACGCATCTCATGCAAAAATTTCAAAAAGATCGGTGAGGACATCTTTTCACACACTCGCTACCAACGAACATTTTTGGCTCCTTTTTTATATATATAGATATGCATAGATTTTGGTCCACATTTTGGATTATATCTTGTAAACGGGTCGAGATATCCCAATAATACTCACGACACCTACATTTTTGCTTTGATTTTCACCACAACTATTTTACGACACCCACAATAGATTTACATCGTGTTGAAACCTTCCTCAGCAGCTTTCGTTTGACATCCATATTTTTAAAAACTCAAGTTTGGAGTAAGCGATGTCACAAGCACAACCGTAGACACAAACCGCGATTTTAAAAACTCCGTCTTAGACATAGAATGTATTTTAAGTTGACTATGACAGATATGAAATGATGTTTATTATAGAATCATGTTTAAGTAGATAAAACTCTATTTTAATTTGACTATGATTAGGGCCATTAATTCTTAAAATATTTGGTTACTAAGAACTTGTTTCAATTTTTCAATATAGTGAAGTACTATTTATTTTGATAGACACATATTTTATATCTGGTGACTGAATTTTAAATTAAGTTATTTGTAATTAAATTTTGCAATTTTCGTGTATATTTCAATTGAACTAACCTACTATGGGGTATATACTGATTATTATGTTAACTGGCATATCGCTGCTGCAGTGGATGACTAGTCTGTTCCGTAGGCCACCGCCATATTAAATCTGTATAGTTGCTAATATGGAAATAAGAGAGAACTTCGAGTGGTTGGCCTGTCTGTGCCAACTAGAATTAAACTAGCATACAAATAGTAGATTTGACTGCAGGGACAGAAGTATACATGAATGTATTGTGCGTTTACCCATGTTTGTTGCACATTACTGCCGCATAGTCGGCTACTACGTAAACCTTTTGTGCCAAAGTCGTTAACTAATCCTGCAACTGATTCAGGGCATATACAGGACATTATTTGTGAGGAGTTAAAGAAATGTTTATACAAAATTTGGATTACGCAATGGTATAGCGTTCCATGTAAAAGCTATTGGGTCCGATTACAAAGGCGGAAACAGTAGCAAATGTCGCCCCCAAACCAAAACCCGCGAAGCCAAACGTTCCTGGGCATAACATAACATAAAAAATAAAATACATAGGTTTGTGTAGCTATTACACCGCGTTACACACATTCTGTCCTGTGACCCAAATATACTTTTTCGGAAAGGGAAGCAAAATAAAAATACACGTGTATCGGCGATTTTCATGTACACGTCAGAATTTTTTTTTTATTGTATAATTATACAATACGCCGATACACGTGTATTTTTATTTTTTCTCCCCTTTCCGAAAAAGTATACTTGGTTCATAGGATAGAACTAAAGCTCGTTTTTGTAATGCAGTGTTATAAATGAAAATGTAAGAAAAAACAAATAAATTTTTAATAAAAAAAAAAATAAAAACAATAATAAAATAATAATGTTTATAAAAAGGAAAAGCTATTATTCTTCGCCTTGAGATCATTTATAGTCATGGTACTTTACAAAATTTACAGGGCGTAAAAACAACAATGAAATTGAGTGTTGAAAATAAACAAAACCGATGGGCACGAATATCGGCCTTTGTACAAAGAAGAGAAAAATGTACACTACCGCCAGATGGCGGTGCAAGCTCAATGTTATGGTAAATGTGAATAAAACTAAGCCTTTAGTTGACACAATAATCAGCGCTCTGTCAGCTCAATGGTTAGCAGAGCGTGCCAAAATTTCTCTGATGAAGAAGTTTAGCAGCTTCCGAAATGGGTCTATAGATAAAGCTATCGCGGTTATCTCTAAAACTTTTCTATTTTATTCTATTAAAAACTTTGAATAATTAAAAAATAATTATTAAAAAGAAAAATAAAACAATAACTTTCATAAAAGAGAAAATCTATTATTCTTGATATTGAGCTTATTTATAGTCATGGTACTTTACAAAATGTACAGGCTATAAAAACAAGTCGATTGAATTGTTGGTATACAAAATTTTAAAAACTTGTTTTAATTGTACTTATAAAATAGGCCCAAAATTATGTAGAGTTTTCAGAACTATTCAGAAAATATTTTTATACAGTTAAAGGGAAAGGCAACTCTCAACAAAAGCTGTATAATAATCAATTTCCTTTTTTATGAATGAGAGTATGCTTATTTATAAATAAAAAATTGGTGTCATGACATAAATCCTAGTAGAAGAATCGCGGCATAGAGCAATTTAAAGTTTATAAATTGGCTAATTTTCCTATAGCTGAAAAACCACTGAATTAACGTAGGTATGATGCAGTAGAACACATACCTCTTACGATAAGTCTACTTTAAATTGCTCTATCTTAGCGAAAAAAAAGATATTTGAGCAAACTCAACGCCATTCGTAAGAGAAAGACTTCTTCTTTAAGATGCCATGTGTGCTTTTTACAAAAAAAAATCTTTCGTTTATATATAACCTCAAAAATAGGCAAAAACGGTGTTTTTTGCACATTTAGGTTAGGATATCTCAAAATCCTGACGTGAATTCACGCATCGAAAACCTTTAGGAAAGTATGGTCTGGTTTATGGTCAAAAAAATCGGTCTCATTTTGTCGGCCTGTGTTATTAATGCGTTTAGCACGAAACAAAAAAAAACATTATTAACACTCCGTGATGAAACATGTTAATCAAAATTAGGTTTATCAAAAGGTAGTGTGTCCATAATAAAGGTAAGAAACAAGCTAAATTATCTTGATTGCCCCAAAGTTATCAAAATTGTAGGAATACAAAGAACGTAAAACAATAAGAAGTTCAAACAGCGAATGTAAGTGGCTGCGGTCAAATCGATGGTAGGTAATTCATCACTGTACCTGCCTGTAGATTTTTTGAATTCACTGACACGTAGTCATGGTTAAATAAAAATAGAGTTTTATCTACATAAACATGATTTTACTGTCTGTCATAGTCAACTTAAAATGCATTTTATGTCTAAGACTACTACACTATTCTGGGGCAGCTTATCATCGTGACTACTGACAATTGTTATAGCCCAATTCCACTTGTTCCTATAATTTTCCATAGTCATTGCAGCTGTCACCCCCTCGGTTGTAGATGACAAGCCAGCTGAGAATATCACCATTAATTTTAAAATGACGAAAAAGTAATTTTAACATTTTAAAATCACACTATGGTTGTGTTTGTGACATTGACTTACTGCTTGCTGACAGTACGCAGGACAACGTCTGTAGGGTTAGCTGGTTTGAACAAAAAATAAAATTTAAAATTTTATTCAAACTTTTGAAAATTAAAAATTACACATCGAAATACAGCAAAATTATACTCGTAAGTGCGTATAGACATAATGTGTATTTATAAAGATTTTTTCGGTTATTTCTGTATAAATTGTGATTCACTGAGTTGACTGGATGCAAGTTCGGGACCATTCCTAGACAAAATAAGGATTTTAGCGGGATTCCTCAGATGTTTTCGGGATAGTTTTAGGCACCATTTTTTGACTTTCTCAAGGTAATTTCGGGACATATGCTGAATTGTGTTGTGGGCTTTACCGGGTCATTTCGGTGTTGTTTTCGGGACTATTTTGGAATCATTACGAGACCTTTTTGCAGTCATTTCTCTGAAAAAGTCCCACAAAGATCCCTAAAATAATTCAAAAATGAACCCAAAAAAGTCTTAATATAATCCACCAATCAATAACGAAATGGTGCTGAAAAAATCCCAAAATCACCC
The DNA here is from genome assembly GCA_949987695.1 of Merzomyia westermanni. Taxonomy (NCBI): domain Eukaryota; kingdom Metazoa; phylum Arthropoda; class Insecta; order Diptera; family Tephritidae; genus Merzomyia; species Merzomyia westermanni. Next base: position 125,084,426 of record OX465288.1, on the reverse strand, counting down.
TATAACTTTCCCGATATTACCCTGAAAACCACCAAGTGGTCGCTAAGATCCTTTTTTTGTGCAGAAATGATCCCAAAATTGAATTAAATAAACTCAGTGCATCCCAATTTATATATAATAACCAAAACAACTAAGGAAGTCTAAGTTCGACTGGAACCGAACATTATATACCTAGGAGTGATTTATTATGTCATCCCAATTTACGCAGGTCTATTTTAATACTTTCAGTTCGTATTTGCGTTCAAATAGACAGACGGACAGACAGATAGCCGTATCGAGATACGGACATGGCTACATCGACTCAGCTCATCCTCCTGATCATTTCAGTATATTTTTTGATGGGACTATCTCTTTTTCTTCTCATACGTACAAACATTTCATGTTTATGAAAGGTATGAAAACCAAAAAAGATATAGAACTTCGCTTTTGCAGTGGGGTATTAACTACTTGCCCGGATATTTTACTTTTCATCCTGAACGTTTTGTTATACATTAATAAACATATATCTCGATTCGTTTATGCCGAATGAAGTAATATACCTTGTGTGCGTAACAAATATAGATAAAGATATAAATAAAGTTTCAATTCGTCATAAATCCGAACTTTTTTGGTCTAAATTATGGAAATTTGGATATAAGACAGACGGACGGAGAGACGGACATGGCTAAATCGACTCCGCTCATCGTGCTGATCATTTTAGTGAACTTTTCTCTTCTTCTTCTCATACTTACATACTTTTAATGTTTATGAAAGGTATGAAAATCAAAAAAGATATATAACTTCGCTATTGCAGTGGGCTATTAACTACGTGCCCGAATATTTTGCTGGTGTGTTTTCCGATTTGGCTAATTTTTGACAGCAGTATAATACATACTACTGAGAAGCAGCTGACCAATTTTCATTGAAATATCAATATTGAATTATAAGCAATTGCCTTTGAAAATAGCAGAAATTTCATGCTGAAAAGTAGGCGGCGCCACGCCTACTTCTTCAGAATTGACAAACATTTTTTATTTTATGCCTCAATCTTAATGTACTCGTATTCCCCAAATTTTATCCCTATAGATGTATTATGTACTGAGTAATAACTTTTTTTGTGTTTTCGAAAATATTCTATATATAAAAAGTGGGCGTGGCTATCATCGGATTTCGCCCATTTTAAATAGCGCTCGGGGATGAGTGCCAGGGAGCCCGCATACCAAATTTTATTAAGATATCTCAAAATTTACTCAAGTTATCGTGTTCACAGACGGACGGACGGATGGACGGACGGACGGACATGGCTTAATCAATTTCTCTTTTCGTCGTGAACATTTTGATATATATAAGTCAATATCTATCTCGATCCGGTTATGCCGTTACGTACTGCCGTTAGGCGACTAAAGTTAATACACCTTGTGTGCGTAGCACTACTAGGTATAAAAATGTGTGTCTTTTATAGATGCCAAAGAAGTCAACCGCTCTTTACGAAATTTTCACAATATATATTTGGGTTCACTGAGTACAGCATAGACAATATATAGTTTTGAAAAAGTAGGCGGAGCCACGCCCCCAGGCTATATAAAGTTTCAATTCGTCATAACTCCGAACTTTTTTGGTCTAAATTAATGAAATTTGGATATATGTGTCACTTAGTCAATATCTACATAATTTTTGAAAAGTGGGCGGTGCCACGCCCACATAGTTTGTGTTTTGTTTTGCTCTTAAACTTTCACGATAGGTTCAGGAGCCCGCTGGGCACGACGCAGTCTGTATATAGCTTTTGGAAAAGCCCCCAGGTTATATAAAGCTGCAGTTCGGTATAGTTAGGAGTTTATTTGGTTCAAGTTAATAACAGCCGACGGACGGAGAGACGGGCATTCTTTTCTTGTTCTCATACTTGCATACATTTAATGTTTATGAAAGGTATGAAAATCAAAAAAGATATATAACTTCGCTATTGCAGTGGGCTAACAACTACGCCCCGGAATATTTTGCTTGTGTGTTTTACGATTTCGCAAGTTTTTGGCAGGAGTATAATACATACTACTGAGAAGCAGCTGACCAATTTTCATTGAAATATCAATATTGAATTATAAGCGATTGCCTTTGAAAATAGCAGAAATTTCATGCTGAAAAGAAGGCGGCGCCACGCCTACTTCTTCAGAATTGACAAACATTTTTTGCTGCCGAGTTTTTCTTAAAAAGCTTATTATGTGTACAAAATCTGATTGATACTCGTATAACTAGCTTAGTTGTAGAAATATCGCATTTTAAATTTCACAAAAAAAATTTTCAGAACTATGTTAAAAAACTGGGCGTGGACATTAACCGATTTCGCATATTTTTACAGCAAACAGTTACCTTTATATATAGAACATTATCACAAAATTTCGTTTCGACAAATCAATTTTTGGCGGAGTTATGACATAAAAAGTTTTGTGGAATAGTCCATTATAAAACGGCCATTTTCGAAAATTTTAAGTTTTTGGATTTCTTTGTTTACGGAAACTTTAAAAGGGAAATATAAATGATGTAAAGCTATTTTACGCAAAGTCATGGCCTATTTTATATGTCTACGATCCTCTTTAAAATCTTTCATAGAAAAGTGGGCGTAGACCTTAACCGATCCAGCCCATTTTTTCCTGAAACATTCCTTGCGTACCTGGAAACCTGTGTGCTGAATTTCGTTTCGATATCTTGAACGGTTTTTTATTTATGATAAATATAGTTTATAAAGTTGAGTTAATCAAAAGTGGGCGGTGCCACTCCCATTTTCAAAAATTTCTTAAAAAATTTATTTTATGTCTCAATCTCAATGTACTCGTATTCCCCAAATTTTATCCTTATAAGTTTATTATGTACTGAGTAATCACTTTTTTGTGTTTTCGAAAATATTCTATATATAAAAAGTGGGCGTGGCTATCATCCGATTTCCCCCATTTTAAATAGCGCTCGGATATGAGTGCCAAGGAACCCGCATACCAAATTTCATTAAGATATCTCAAAATTTACTCAAGTTATCGTGTTCAGAGACGGACGGACGGACATGGCTTAATCAATTTCTCTTTTCGTCCTGAACATTTTGATATACATAAGTCAATATCTATCTCGATCCGTTTATGCCGTTACGTACTGCCGTTAGGCGACTAAAGTTAATATACCTTGTGTGCGTAGCACTACTAGGTATAAAAATCTTTACAAATACGCATTATGCCTATATGCACATACGGGTATAATTTTGATGTTATTTTCATTTTCAAAAGCTTGAATAAAAATTGAAATTTTATTTTTTATTCATAATTTTTTGAATCGCCAATAATATTTCATTAATCACTTAAACTTTTTTGAATAACAAATAAAATTTTACTTTTTATTTTAAAAGTTTTTATTCAAAGTGACCCAACCCTGATTGGGAGTTAGGCATTACCTGCACCAAAAAAAATGCTTGTTGGATGATATTTTAAAACTTATTTATAATTTTCTCGTGTTATCTTTCGGTAAGGTAATTTGGATCTGATTTACTGTTATTATTACTTTCGGTCCTTACGGAATTTCCTTTCAAAATCCTATGAAATGTTTATACTTTCAACTTTTTGATAGAAAGTTAAAAAACGTGTACCTTTTTGGCGATAATTAACGCCTATCGGAGAGACCAAGGATCCTAAACTTCTTGTTTATCATATTACCTCCATTTCCTCGCTTTTCAGGTGTGGATAGAAACAATTTTGGATTGCCTATGCTCATATCTGCGTAGAACTCGTGTCGCGCTTCGTTAAGCTTCTTTCAATACACATCGTTGACATCGCAGGAAGTGATATAATTTTTACGAATCACTTTTCTGTGAAAAACTCCCGTTGACACTCTTCATGACTTCGAGCAATATTTCAGAAGAGATATGGCATTAGAGACCTTTAATGCACAAATTTCGTAAAATGAACAGCACCATAACCGAGGAGAATGCCATAAGCCCTCAGATAAGTTACTGGCTAAGCCATTTAAGGCCTATTCTCGTTGCTTTGGAGGTAAGAACAAGAGTTCAAGATCCTTGAGGATTAACCAAACCTGACTCATAGTAACGAACCAAACCTGACTCATAGCAACAACGTGTTAGACAACCTTAAAACGCGATAACACTGAAACTAAATAAGCCTTATAGTAAGATATTGATTGCTTGGTTTTTCAAAAATAGTCATGGTACCATCACCCAGATTAGGTGATAGCACTATTACATTTACCATATTCGTTAAAAAAAATTCAGTAATTCCAACCTATTCTAGTGCTCTACGCCATGGTAAAGCTGTATATATATTAGCGTCTATCGGAAATTTCGACGGAACTGCCGACGGGTGAAAGTGTAGATCATGAGAGAATTCAATCAATTTAATCGGAATTTGGCAGTGAATTCTGATAAAGTCGATAGCTCACAAAACTCTATTACAATTACTCCAAGGTCACCCTGTGTCAACTATTTTATTCACAAGCCATAGTATACTGCGGTATGGTATGGTATATGTCTTGGAATAAGCAATGTCACAAACACGGCCATAAGTTGCTTTCCAATCAGCTATCCAGATCAGTATCACGATCAAGATCTCATGGGAACGATACGGATCAGTTGTATGAGAGTTGTTTGTGTATATATGTATGTCTGTGCTACCACGCAAATAAAGGTCGACTGTAAAAAATCTACTACAAAAAACTAAACTTTTATGCGGATCCGAAATTGATCCAGATAAATATCAAGATCACAACGTTGTTGTTGGATTTACATGCAAAATTTCTATCTGGATCTGGATCACTCCTGATTGGAAGACGACTATAGACACATACTGTGATTTTAAAATGTTAGAATGACGTTTTCGTCGCTTTAAAATGGTGGGGTCCAATAAAACCAACTGAAATAAAGGCAATTTGGTTTTATTTCCAATTTTGTTGGAAATAAAGTCACTTCTTGAATTTGGCTTTATTTCCATCTAGAAAAGGAAATAAAGGCAAACTTAATGTTCTGCAAATGAGAAATAAAGCCAACTAGTGTATGGTATGTATGGAATACGTTGAGTTTTAATATTTGAAGTATTGATTAAATTAGGAATTACACGACATGAAGGTGTCAAGATTCTGTATTTCTGTATAAGGGATTATAAGTCTATAAAATTATAAAAGCAATTGATTTTCCCTTTTACAAAATGCATACACCTTCTTGTAAACTTTTTTAGAGAGCACATTTTTAGAGAGCATATGGAGAGGTCATGTCATCATTTGACAATCATATTGAGATCGATATCATGTTATCATATGTTGTTTTTTTTTTTTTCAATGTTAAGCATGTGCTATTTGTTTTATCAGTAGTTGATAAAACATGTGTATAAGAAATTGTAATTAATAAATAAACAAAAATGGAAGTAGAAGCAACCGAAGAAGAAATTTTGAAATATAAATTTATTTGCGCAAATAGAAAAAGCAGCAAACTTCTGTATGTAGAAAAAGAAGAACGAATTTATAAATTTAAAGTGCAGAAAAAAGAAACCAATGTAAAATATTATTATTGCCACGAACAAAATTGTAAGGCTGGAGTCGCAGTTAAATTCAACAGCACTGAATATTTCCGTAAAATTAAAAGTAATTGTAAGCACAATCACGGCCCTGAAACTGAACTTTTGAAAAAGTTTGAACTATTGAATGAGATTAAAAGTGAAGTTGGTAAAAACCCATTAAAACGGACAAGTATACGTGAAGTATTTGATAAACAGTGCAAAAAGTTTAAAGACGCAGCACAATATGTTGCATTTGGAAAAATGAGAAAACAACTAAATAATATAAAACAAGAAGTACTTCCTAAATCTCCAATGAGCTTTGAAGATATCATATCTGTATTTTAAAAAGAAAATGTTCATAAACAATTTGGGATATCACGTTACGAAGCGAATGAGAAGCCCTTTTATATAGATACAGCGATAACACAAAACTTTCGTACACATTGTTTGCATCACCAACAATTACTAATTATGTACGATCAATGGCCATATCAGAACCTCGCAATTATATAGTGGATGCAACATTCAATATCGTACCAACCTCTAAAAAATTCAAGCAACTATTAATTATACACATACTACACGCAGAATATGTAAGTAACAATATTGAATATTGCACTCGAGCGGAATCACAACCTCTAATTTCAAAAATTTTAAATCAGGCTTATCCATTTCTGTACATTTTAATGGTCAAATAAATCGGAAGAAGGTTATACAGATGTATTACAATACATCAAATCAAATGTTTTAGACTTAATACCTACGAAGTTTATTACTGACTATGAAACTGGCTTGCGAAATTCTATTAAAACAATTTATCCATCGGTGAAATTAATTGGTTGTTGGCACCATGTCACCAATGCTTTAAAGAAAAAAGCGCATAAAATACCAAATTTACTGCGAACTTTTAATAAAGATAAAGATGGCAAAAATTTATTAAAACAATTTTGTATTTGCCCCTATTGAAACCAAGGGATTTGATAAAGGCATATCAAATGTTAAAAAAAGAAACCATTGAGGACAAATACGTGGCGTACAACGGTGTAAATTATTTCAAACCCTTTATTAAATATTGTGAATTTCAATGGATTAAAAAGGTATGTGAAAAAAATCAGATTTTTAATTTGTTTTATTCATGTTGAATATCGATTTTATAGGTGAAACCCGAAAATTTCTCTGTATATGGAGAACCTATCAGAACCAGCAATTCTGCAGAAAGTTTCCACAGCAGAATAAATTGTAAAACATTAAAAAAACGGAAATTTTTATAAATTTATAGATATGCTGTGCAGTTTGGGTGAAACCAAGTAAATGGATTACACAAAATCAATTTCGGGATGTATCTCACTATATAAAGAGAAAAGCAATATTTGGAAAAATAGGGATAAAATTATCAAAAAACGTCTTGAACAATTGAAAGCAAACCAAATTACCTTAACAGAAATTCTGGTGCAGTTCTCAAATATTAATAAATTAATGTTTAACAACAATTTTTTGGACGAAATGACTTTGACAGTGAATCAGATAATAGTGATGGAGGGGATCATTCTAATAATGACATCCAAGCCCAGCAATGCATACTCTGTTTTATTTGCTGTAAAAGGGAACGACAACTTCTGTTTATACCATGTAAACATTTCAACGTTTGTCGGCAATGTTTCGAACATTTGACAGAAGATGCTAAACAAAAAAAAAAAAAACTTTCTGTCCGATTTGTCGTTCAATAATAAATGATACAATTCAAGTTTATTCATAAAACTAAATTTTGTTCAAACTTTTGTAATACACAAATTATTTTCTCCTTATATACAGTCACTCACACCTTATTTGACGCAGATAGAAAATTTTTGTAAACTTTTCTAAATTTCACAAAATCTTGAGAAATTTAAAAAACAGTATGCAGTCATCTTCTTTATTTATTTTTATTAAATTTATTAATATAAAATACACAAAAGTTTCCACTGATTTCACTGTAATGCAAAAAAAAGAAATAAAATACGAGAATTCACACCACAGCTTGAAAGATGCATTTTAAAAAAGAACAAGTCTTTTTATATAATTTTGACCGTTTTGAGTTATTTAGTACTTTGTTCGGTATCCTTTGCTATCAATTACAGCTTGAAGTCTTTTTGGCATGGATTCAACCAATTTTTGTTTATATTCTGAACTAATTTGGTTCCACTCTTCCAGTATTGCCTTTTTAAGGTCAGATTTATTGTGGATGTCATGTTGTCTTATATTGGTCTTTAAAACCGACCAAAAATTCTCGATGACGGTCAAATCCGGTGACTGAGCAGGAGTTTCAACAATGTGTGGACATTTGTATATTAGCCACGTTTGCACTATCTGTGACTTGTGTTTAGGATCATTGTCTTGGTAAAAGCGAAAGTCGTCTTCAATGTGCAATTTTCTAGCGCTCTAAAGTAAATTCTCCTGCAGAACTTTTAAATAAACATTTTTGTTCATCGTTTCTTCAATGAAAGTAATATTTCAGACTCCTTTTGATGACATACGTGCCCGAACCATAACGTTATCGCCGCCGTGTTTGATAGTAGCTCGCAAATTTTGAGGTTTGAGCTCAGTATTGGGCTCGCGCCAAATAAAAGGTCTGCCATCCGGCCCAAATAAATTTATTTTTACCTCATCTGCAAAAATTACAGTCCTCCAAAACGCTGGTGTCTTACATAGATGCTCACGCGCAAACTGCAATCTTTTAATTTTATTTTTTGTACTTATAAAAGGCTTATTAGGGGCTATCCTGCCATTCAAATTTGCATCCCTCAGCACTCTTCGAACTGTTTCAGGATGACAAGTCTTTCCTAAATCCCTTTTGACCATTTCGGCCAACTTTGGAGGGCTTGTCGTTGGATTTTTCTTCACTTGCGCACTAACCACTTACACTCTTTCTCAGTGAAAATTTTATTTGGGGCCTTTCGTCCCTTATTTATCACATGGTTTTCATGTAGAAAGCGTTCAATAATGTGCTGAACTGTTGACGAGCTCAAGTTTCCCATTTCAGCTATTTCGTTGAGACAAACCCCGTTAAAATGCTCCAGAACTAATTCGCGCTTTTCTACTGATGTACGCGGTCCCATGGTTACAAAAGTAAAACGTACGTAAAATTAATTATTTCTTTATGTCTAACTGACTCTGCAAACATACGCGTTATTAGAATACAATTTCACTTGTTACAAATTTCCAGGATTATACAGGTAAATAATCATATGCATCATTTAAGATGTGGGGAGAATTCTGTGTATGTTATTACTTTTGTTTACATTACGATAAAATTAATATTGTAACGACGGTGTCCAGAGGCAATATCCATAATAGCGATGGTTTCAGACACACACGCAGATAAATCAATTTCATCCTAAAAGCTGACTATATTATCTTGACTATGTTAATCAAGTTCTGGTAACTATCGTTATGTTAATTATTTGTTATCTTATGTTATTATTTTTTACACTCAATGAAACGATGTTAATAAGATCACTTTGATCACTCTAAAGTTAACTGAGGTATGTTGTTAGTATGTAAGTACATAATTATGCTAAAACGAATAAGTAATCTTTACGAAGAATATTCTCAAATTCTCAATTTTACGATTGTATATAACTGTAATCCTTTTCATTTCAATTCAATTATTTAGACTATTTATGGCTCTATTCGAATGTATTTTAATTATTAGTACAGCGACTAATAAAGAGGACAAATCGCCCGAAAACATTTCGCTTTTTCTTTTTATTAGTTGCCGAGTTTGGTTGGACTTAGACACAAGTGGACAGAATTGGCTCTTGTGGCTAGTTTTGCTTAGCACGGACGTACTAATTATTTTGGGGAAGACCTACTTCCCTACAATATACATTTATTGATATTTCATGTTAAGGGAAGTAACAAAATAAATACATAAGATGGTTGCATAATCTGTTTTTTAAATTTCTCAAGATATTATTAAAATGAAGAACACTTTACAAAAATTTTCTATCTGCATCAAATAAGATGTGTGACTGTATAAATTTATTGTTTTGTAAAAATGTGAATATGTCTGAAATACGTTGAGTGTTAATAAATTAAGTATTGATTTAAATTGGAATTACACGATATTCTTTAAAAGGAAATAAAGCCAACTTGGTTTTATTTCCTTTTCTAGTTGGAAATAAGGTCAACCTGTGAATTTGGCTTTATTTCAAACAAAAACGGAAATAAAACCAAATTGCCTTTATTTCAGTTGGTTTTATTGGACCCCATCCTTTAAAATTAAAACTCCGTCTTATGCCCGTATAACACTACGTATTTTTCTTGTATTTTTTTTATGAATTTTGTGCGAAAGAAATGGTCTTATACAATTTTCATATTCGTGCAAACGGGAGAGCTATGTTAAAAAACCTAACGAAATACCAACAAAATACAATCTAGGCTGCTAAAAACAAACGAAAAAGTTTGTATTTCGTTAGCTTTTTTCGACAGTTTACTGTTTTTCGTTAGTTTTTTCTGACAAATATTTTTGTTTTGAAAATAATAAATATTTGTTTAGAAAAAGAAATGGATTTAGAAATTTTAAATATTGCAACAAATTGCTTGCTAAATGCTTCTGTTTTACTAACAGATTTAAAAGAGAAGCGCAAAAAAGAAGAAATATTGTTCGCACTATGAACTCTATTTATCAGTGTGATGTACATACTCGTCTTGCCATTTAAGCTTAATTTTTAGTTCGAGCACAAAAAGTATCAAAATCAAATCTTTCAGTTTAATTTTTTATTTGTTTATTTTTAAATTTGATTTTCGTTCAGATTTCAACTGAACGTCGACCCAATTGACATTACAGGCACTGTTTGTCCCCCTTCAACTACCGTGAAATTGTTTTGCAATTTGATTTTCGGTAGGTTTTCATCAGTATTTCAAACAAAAAATACAGCAAAAATACAAGAAAAATACGTAGTGTCATACGGGCATTAGACATAAAATGTATTTTAAGTTGGCTATGACAGATATGAAATTATGTTTATTTTAGAATCAGGTTTAAGTAAATAAAACTCTATTTTAACTTCACTCTGACTACAAGCCAATGTTTTTAATTGATACATATATTTGGCCTAAAGCTCGTTACGGTTGCAAATACGACATCTCAAAAGCCGTAAACATGTATATTAAATGTGTCTTTATTTTAATTAGTGTAATATAATTCCCATTGTAAATTTATTTACTAATACTTTTAAAATGGCGTAATAAAAAGGTATTCACCACAGCACGTTAGTTGGCCTAGGGATTTGTCAGTTTAACCGCTAATGCCGCCATTTGTCATCTCAGAAACGTGTGTTCGTAAAAGGGTAAATGAGCCATCAAACTCTTTGACTGAACACATGCCGTCGGCCTATGTATTCGAAGGCTTAATATAATCACAATTGCGTTGGTTCTTTATGTATTCTCTCAACGATCCAGATGCTGCGCAACTTCGAACGGGGCAGATACAAAAGTTTTTACGTTCACACATAAATACATGGCAAAGTGATATGATAAACTTTGCGAAAACCAAAAAGCAACAGATGTCAGTCATAACAGTGAACGTATAACCTACTGTGCTATGCTTTTGAAGTAGTGTGAGTGCTACAGATTGCAAAGTCAGTGTTGGGTGTAGTGTTTGTTACTTGGTAAGTTCAGTTAACGGCATTTTTCCCTCACAGTAATAAAAAAACACCCCTACTATTAATCGAACAGTCATGTATGAAAACATTATATGGTTTTATTTTTCCATTACCCGAAGGTTCGCCGCACCACTGGATTCATTCCGGCAAACCGAAAGTTTCTCCAAAGAACAATGATATCTATAATCGCACATGATCGTAAAAAATGTGAAATTATTTGGTTTTATAGAGTCAAATGAAGTTATTTCAAATCAATCTAATCGTAATAAATACTCCAACCACATTTTTAAAATTGTTTTTGTTTCGTTGTACGGATTTGCACCCCAACAATGGACTCCGGCAATTTTCTGTCAAAAATGTCTCATGCACATACAAATTGTATGAGAGCAGGCCCTTGCGCTGGGGGGGTTTTGGGGGTTCAAACCATTTATATTCATCATACATGAATATTCCAAATGGCCAAATCCCATTCCAACTGATACTCCTTACAACCTTAGATAAGGTACACATTTTTCGGTGGGCATACGAGTATGTATTCAAATTGTCATTTACGTTCGTGCATTCACTTGTATGTGTAAAGCGGTTGGAATTTACCTTATTACTTATAACTGAGCGGCAATGCGGCATTGAGAATGGGAATCGAAGAAGAAAATGATTTACCCATTGATTTGCAACTGTAGAAACAAAAATTAGACTTTCTGAATGAAAGCAAACTACGCATGATTCTAATTATTGGAGCAGTTATCCTGTGTGGCCGACAAGGATTTGCTCTCAGAGGTTCCTATGATACGGAAAGAATTTCTGAAGACGAACAGTTGACGAATGATGGAAACTTTAGAGCCAAAAGTGATGAGCAGTTGAAGCACCCCTGAGTGATTCACCAAAGAATGCTATGTACATAAGCAACCGTGTCCAGAATGAAATAATCAACATTTGTCACCACCTCATCATGAGTTACAACATCGATCGAGTGAACAAATCGAAGGGATTTTCTTTTCTAGAGTAGAACAAAGTTCAATTTGCATTCGCTACTTGCATAAATGCGGCGAAAAGTTCATCATTCAGGAAGATTTTTTGTGTTTTATTCCTATCACCGATTTCACTGGAAAGGGAATAGGAACTGCTTACCTTGATTTCCTAAAATCTTCCGGACTGGATTGCAGGTATTTCTTCAGGCAAGGATATGATGGTGCGGGAGCGGTTGGCGGAGAGTTTTAAGGGGCTCAAGCTGTTGTCACAAAAACTTATCCACTCGCGCTCTACTCCCATTGAGCTGCTCATAGCTTCAATTTGGCGGTAAGCTCTGCGTGCAATATAACGGGAATCAAAAATTGTCTGGGAGTTCTAGAGAATACCCATTCCTTCTTCATTTATCCGAAACGCCAAAATTCCCTTTAGGGTGCGATAAGTGAAAATGAACATCTATCGGAAACTCGAGTGAAGAAATTGAAAAAATTTTGTAAAACCAGATCTGTAGAACATCATGAGTCCGTCGCAACGTCCATTTGCAACCAGCAGTAATTCGCCCTCTTGAAGTGATTTCCACCAACTGGAAAGACCCAACGACTTCGTCTGCTTTTAGCTATGAAAACCGCAAATTTCCAGATATCCATGCATATTTTGAGCTCGGTGCACTCTCTCACATTGTCTCCGAGTCGAGTACTTTAAGGAGAAAATCAAGATCTGGGAGAGGCTATCAAATTGGCTGATGCTGCGGAACAAATGAATGAAGAGAAAACGCTAAGGGATATTTCAGACAAATTTTCAAAACCGTGAGCGAAATTAGCGAGCAATACGAAATTTAATTGCGAAAGCCAAGGATTGCGTCGAAACAGACCCAACGTTCCAACGTACAAACTGATTCAGTTGAAGATTATTTCTGTATAACAATCTTCATACCGTACATTGATTCGTTTGTGACACAATTGCAAGATCGATTCTTAAATCACCGCAATATTTGATCAAATTTCGCTTGCCTTTTTCCCAACAAAATGAAAATTTTCGAAGAAGAGTCCTGCGCTCAACTATTCCAATCATACTGCTCATTTTTGCACGACTACTCCCGTGAAATACAACTTTGGCGGAAGCTCATTGCCGGAAAGGAATTACAAAACTCACTGTAAGCACTCGATATTTCTAATGAAGATGCATTTCCAAATGTTAATCAAATGCTTCGCGTTATGGCAGTTTTGTCTGTTACAACAGCGACGACTAAAAACGTATTTGAGATCAACAATGTCTGAAGATCGTCTGAACGGCCTAGCCTCACTCAATGTACATCGCGATGTCAAAATCGAACCGCAAATAATTTTGAAAAATTTTTTTTCAGTACCTCGAAGAGTTGATTTATTAAATAATTGTAACTAAATATGACTTTTGACAATAAAATTTCCGTACTCTGAAAATAAATTTCTTATATTTTTTCATTGATTACGTAACTTGAGTTCAAACCGCCCCCCCTCGGATATTTTCTGCGCACGGCCCTGTATGAGAGCAACCTAAACTGACCTGTGCGGTAAACCTAACTCAATTTCCAATTTTTAGTTGCGTAACATAAAGATTTGACATTTACGCTCAGCTGGCACGTCTGTTGTGTATATGAGAGCTACTCACGCACGCAAATTTATTTAGCTTAGAGCCGAAAAAGTCGTTTATTTTCGTGCGGTAAAAAACGCTGTGCGGTTATATTAGGTTTGGCTGTTGGAAAGTTTTGCATCGATTAAACCATATATGTAATACTTCTATATTGCTAGTAATTATGAGTGCAGCTCGCATTTTACAGTACATTAAAGTACAGATATAAATTGGGAAAGGGATATAAAATCTCAGTGGCGGCCGTAAAATTTTTAGGTTAAAAGGAGAGGTAAACATTTTTTAATTTTTAGAATTAATGAACTTATTAAATGCGTTTTCCATGAGGGGGCAAAAAATTATACAACTGTGCAAAATGTATGAATGTGTGTTAGGAAGTTATAGTGTTATACTTTGACACTCGATTGTTATTTGAGACAAAAAAAAAAAAAACAGATGAAAAAGAGTACTTGCAAAAAAATTTACGAAATTGATATTATTTATTTCATAACCAATAAAGCTTCGGTTTCCTCGGAAAGCGGTGCCGCAATATAACGTTCGCTATAGAGCGGCCGCTATGCCTACCATCATAAACGGCACCGCTTTCTTGTAAAGTTCGATGAGCACTGCATTCAATTTGGTCGATTATGTTCACACTATTTTACTTCCTATTCTTGATTTTTTTATTTTTTATTGATTGCTAATATTTTTCTCAAAACAACAGGAATGTCACAACTGTTGTTTTGTGTAAAAATATTTGAAATATATGATTGAATTCTCACCGTTTTGAATATGACGGTGGAAAAAAAAGTTGACGAAAGATTTGCCACCGTCATGACGGCCGTAATATTTTATGCTGGCCGCTATATTATGTTACGGTGAACTTCACCGTCTTCTTAGTTTACACGTAATTTCACGTTGCAATGTTTTTGACAACCTACTCTACCGCTATATGACGGCCGCTATATAGCGGCACCGCTTTCGAGGAATCCAAAGCTTAAGTAATAATTAACAAATTCAATTAATTTCAGCTAAGTAAAGCAATATACATTAATTTATTTATTGTTTTTTTTTAAGCATTTATGTGAAAGCTATAAGCTATATGGCTGCTAACCATGTTTAAATAATAAATAATTTGCCAAACCTTTTACTATATTTATTCGTCTTTCATTATTCAATCCCTTAAACTGTTTTATAACAACCATGCAACTTTTGTAAAAGGAGGAGTATGCCCCTTGAATAGGCCTTTACTAATTTTGTTTCGAAACGCTACTACAATTGTATAATTGTGTGTTCACATATATTCACATATACTAACACAAAAAATACCGCGCATGCGCAGAAATTACATTTGCACTCATAATGTTTAACGGAATTCAAACACATTGCGCAGATAGGGTCCCAGCAAAAATCGAGTGACCGAAAATGGCGTCCAACAACAAAAAATTCCACTTTGCTCCTTTAGACACAACACAATACATACAAAAATATGCTTTACTTATAAGTGCGAGCAGTATGCACAATCACATAAATAGATACAATATGAAGTGGAACGGTCAAAAGATTGCCGGTTGCTCTTAAGAATTTTACTGAAGGTTTTACGCTGTTTCGTGGTCACAGTGCGCGTCATTTCACCAGCCAATCTACTAGTATACATTTTGCTGGGATAGTAGCAATATAGAATTATTACATATATAGTTGAAGTTATTGGTGCGTTTTTCGTATCGGTGTGGTCGTATCCATAAGAGAAAAACCAACGGTAAGAAAAATTTATGCAGAAAAAAGATAAACAAAAATTCTGAAAGAAAATTTTATGGCGTAAAACAGGAGCCAGACCGCGTCTAATAGATGGTTTTAAAATGACCAAAATGACATCGGCCAACAAATAAATACTATCTTTAAAATGGGTATAACTCATATTTAAAAAAAATGTCCTTTTGCTTCTAGCCTCTTCATACAGTACATTCCAGCTCAACAGATACGAAAGCGTATTTTTATGTCTTTAAATAAAAATAAAAAATAAGTGGTTGGCGCGATATATACCTCCGAGGAGATTAATGCCGAGCTTCTCTACCAATTTGTGGTACAGCGGCCGATGTATTCCCTTCTATTTAGATGCGCTGAATCCAAATGCAAAATTTATCTAACAGAACAAAGCACTGACTAATTTTTTCTGATGACTTAGGGCCGTTTACTCAATGTCTGATTAACTGCTTAGTCAAGACTTTATCAGAGGTTGGCTCAAAAACCCAATGTCTGATTATCGACGATGCGCTGATTATCTTCTGATTAAAGTTATCAAAGGATGGACCTTTGATTATTTGCTCAGCAAAACAAAAAGTGACAGCTGAAAGTAAACATCTGGTTTAGTGATAAATTGCTTTGCTAACAAACTCTGCTAGTAATAAAATTTATAGATGTAATAATATCCATATAAAGAAATATCGTTATCGAAATTTGTACTCCAAAAAGGTTCATTTAAAATTGTAAACAAGAGCAGCTGTAATTTTTATGCGTTTACTTTTGTGAATTTTTTCCCAAAAACGTTCACAATGACCAACTTTACCATGATAAATTAAACAGACTTTGTGTAAACGAAGTTGTCATTCTGAGCCAACCCATGATTAGCTTATCATGTGATAAAGTTTATCATAACCAGACTTTGAGTAAACGGCCCTTAATGGTATTCCGAATTCAATTCCATTTAAGAATCTGTATTTATATTTTTTTGCTGTATTAATTTTTTTCCTTTTTTCACTACATCTCTAAAGTAAAAACTTGAATCAGAAAACCAACCCAATGTTTAAAGCTTTGTTACACTTGAATTATTTTTTGCGTTCACAACTTTTTTGTGGGGAATTTAATTTCCTACAAAAGTTTGGGTTTTTTACGTGAATGGCTTTGAAGTCAAAAAAAAAAAAAAAATTAGGTCAGTGCAAAGAAATCAGACCGAAAAAGCTCAGCGGCTCATACATAGCTTACACTTTCATTGCCCAATGCTATTATTTCGAAAACAGTTGTATCTTCATTATAAGTATTCCGTAGCTTTTCTGAATTCGTTTCCTACCATTAGTATAATTTCAAAATTCGTCTGCCATCGATAGCCCAACCCAAACTAACGGAACAGCTCTACTTAAATTAACGGATCGAAATTGTTCGAGTTGCTACTTAGGCTGTATTAAGACCATCTGTTGCGAAAATACGCAATAAACTTTTGCTTCAACCAACAAAATAATAGGCATTACGCATTTAAATATAATTGTTTGTTGAACACCACACATTTTTTATGAATAAGTCTGAATATGTCGCTCCTTAAGAGGATTCTCGATACAAATGCACAAGTGCCTAACTCCACAACAATCCAAGTACCGTCAAATAATTGCCATAATCATAGTTGTTGTAGTCATTCAACCCTCCTCTCCATGCGCTGCAACATCCATCTACGAGTATCCTTGGGCACTCAATTAAGTTATATAAAATTACAATTTGTCAAGTTCCTTATTGTGTACGCTTTGCTTTCTCTATCGTTTTCTTTTCATTTTGCTAGTTTGTCGGAGTGTAATGTATCTCATTATCGGCTAGATGCCACGAACACAAACCACGAGCTATATCAGGACATGACGGCGTCTTGGGAATGAAGCGTTAAATTCGGTTTCGTTGTAGAAAAATTACTTGTATTTTTTAAGTGAGAGTTGCGCTTTAAGTTTCGTTAGTTGCCAACTGTTTGAAAGAAGTGTTTAATTTAATATTTATTTTCGTACTTGATTTGAATAGTCTTCGCAAAAAGATGAGATGAACTTCATTAACATATTTCATGTCGCATCGATGCCACTTACAAGTTTAGCATGACAACATTGAGCAATTAATAGGCATGACTCATGACTTTTAAGCAAGTTGAAAGGTTGGTTACAAAACCAACATTGAGTTTGGTGTGTAATGGAATGTAATTGACTTGACAAGTTAGATAAGTCGTTTTACGGAAGTGCTCATAGCCGGCTAGCCAACCAACCCGAGTGGTACTTTGGCAAGCGAAATAGGCGGGTCGCTATATAAACGTTTTAATATTTCCACAATGTCTGGACCTTTAAGGCGGAAGCTAGGGAGGGATATCACTCCAAATTATTACTACCCAAAATGTCAAGTTTAAAAATAAAGTTGTTTCATTAATAGCACATCAAAACCAAACAGTTACACAAATTTATGTGTACAAAGAAAAGTATGCACAGCTGTGTTCAATATAATGGTAGTGATATTAAAATAGATATCGTTGAACGAAATAAGAATAAGCTGTGATTTTAATAATTTTCAGTTAATAACAAAACCACATAAAAAGAAATTTCAAAGTTTACATAAAGTTCAGGAAAGTTAATTAAACATTTAAAATTGGCCATCAAAATCTTGAAATTTTTTTGGAAGAATTTTTAGAAAATTTTTGAGTACGCAGTATTGTAGACCAATCAATTTTAGTATAACATTGTGCAAGTTAGAGATCGCTGTTCCCTACAACGCATGAAGAAAAATTAATTTTGTATGGAAAAAAATACCAAACATCCTTGAGAAAAAAAATTCTAAAAATTCAGGTAAAATTTTGAGCTACTTGCATCTTATAAAATTTAATGAGCTATAACTGCGTACTCAAATTTTTTTTAGAAATTCTATCGAAAAATCGGGGTTCGAATTTACACGCACGTGTGCTTCACAGTTGTATATTTTTCGCTCTTACACATGTGCTTTGTGCTACCAGACAAATTTTGTAGCACACAGCTCATGTGTGTGCTGATTCGAATTAGGCACATGCACACGTGTGTGCTTTTATATAAAATATTTATGCACATACTCTCGTGCTGTGTGTAGAAAAAAATTATACTTGTAAACGCACATTTTTATTTCAAAAATAAAACACAATTTTTTTTTCCTGCGATATAAAGAAATCCAAAAAAAAAAAATTTTAAGCAAATAATTTTTCAAAAATTTTATCGGAGCGATAATAAAAAAAATATGGAATACAAAAAATTGTTCGAAGACCTTGTGGAAGAAAAATTTTTAAATGCTTAACGTGTGATAAAATGATTTGTTTGGTGTTGGCGGTTCTGATATGGATTCTATATTCGCCCTATAATTAAGTGTTATACTTTTTACTCTGTTGCTTTTTATTTAAAAATATAGCACTTCTTCCCTGGAAATGGGACAAAAACAAGTACTTTTTGTTAAAATTACAAACTCAAACTCGGGTAAGCAATTAACTTGTCTCTAGCTTGTTGTCTCGAACTTTCTTTGTTCCACCATATGATATGAGTTTAGTTAAGGTGTAATTCACTTAGCTATACATAGTCCAATCAGCACATACATGAGCTGGGAGCTAAAAATTTCTGATATCCCGCAACACATGTATGAGAGCAAACAACTTGCTGCACACGTGTGTGCAAATCCGAAACACCTCATGTGCATGAGCAATAAAGTTGTTGAGTATTTCTTGCACGTGTGTGTGTGCCGTGTGCGTGCGTGCAAATTCGAAACTTGCCAAAAATATTGAAATTTTTATGTAAATTTTTAAAAGGTTTTTAATTAATTAACTTTCCTTAAATTTTTATAAACTTTGAATTTCTTTTATTAAAAACACAGCTTATTTTTATTTCGTCGAACGATATCCAATTTCATTACTATTATATTGAACCCAACTGTATATATAAAAAATATTCCTTACACATCTATGTTAATGTTTTTAACATATTGTAGTTATAATTGTTTTTGAAAAAGAAGTCAGGATATTCGTAAACTTGTATGAAATAGGGCCTGTACAATATCAGACCTGTTAAATTTATTTAGTAATCAGTAATCAATTAATTAGATGGCTTTTTTAATTGGTTATGATTATTTTAATGGTTTTTATTAATTGATTACTATTAGAAAAATCAAAAACAACCAAAAATAATCAAAAAAAGTTCTTTTGATTATTTTTGAATATTTGTGATTATTTCTGGTTTTTTTTTGAGTATTGCTGATGTGTATATTTATTTGCTTCTACAAAAACACAAAAAAAAAAATCGAAAAAAAAGACAAATTAAAAAATTAGTTTTATTTTTTGTTTGATTTATTTTAATAAGAAGGAGAAATCATGGTTTTTTTTGATTTTTTTTTAATTAATTAGAAAATAATCATTAAAAATTTAAAGCAATGGCAATCAGTCACTAAATGGATTCTCAAGAAAATAATTAATCGAATTATTTAACAGGTCTGCATATATACAAAGGTGCTGTGTACAACTTACGAGGCATATAAGCATATAAACTAATACCCCGAGTTTATTTTGGCTCTTTTGAATAACTTAGATAGATAGATAGCAAAGTGTTATTTGTGAAAAATAGAACATTTAAGGGTTCAGCTAGTAAACCTCTTGGTGAAGGCATATTCAAATATATTAGATAGCAACCAGTAAATTATTTTACGGTTCCTAAATAAATCACTGTGTTCCTCACAAATTGTCAATAGTTGAAAATAGATTAGAAAAAATGTCGGCATCAAGTGTTTCGAATCTACAATAAAAAAATTGTTATTGTTTAGCGGTTGAAAATTTGTCTAGAACAAAGAATCGAGTGTTAGTCTTTTGTAACATATTGCAAATCCCGATTTATTTAGTGCAATCGGCACATAAAAAAATACATGGTCTATGTATTGACATCCCTATGATACCTAATTTTAAGATTATATTATAGCAGTTGAATATGCAGCTATATGCTTGAATAGTTTATATTTTTAACATTCCGATTGTCTCAAGAACCGTACTCTGTCATAGGGGAATTTTGGAAAAATTTCCTTCAAAATCAGCGAAAGTAGAAGCTAGACCGATCAAACAAAAGGTGCCCGAAAACTCAATTAGTCGCCGATATGAGATACGTCGAATGTTGGTTAAATTTTAAAACTGAGTATTGTTTTATTTTTTATTTATTTTTAACTGTTTTAGTACTTTCCTCTAAAATCAAAGCTAAAAACTTTTTGATAATGAACTCGAATATGTATGTAAAAAGTTTAGGTCACAACAGAAATGTTCACTTAAAACACCACCAAACCCTTTTTTGGTCAATGCTGTTAAAGCGGGGAAGAGGCTTACAGAGATGTACTTGGTAGATCGCTGTATGTGGTTGTTGGTATTTTATTTTGTGAGTTAAAGTTCGATGCACCACTTGTATTCATTACTTCGTTTAGAATATAACGTTTAGAGACAAATGTTTTCAACTATAGTTTTCTACTCGTTTATTACAGTTAGTCGGCGGGAATGGAAATGAATACCACTTCAAACACAAGACATTACCACACGCTCGGACAAGACGGAGCATTCCCCATACACGGCTGCTAAAAAGTCATCCACTGGTAAGTATCAAGTAAAATTTTTGGTTTGAACGCAAAATTCATTTTTATTTAGTTTTTATTTATAAAACGCGATCTTAACGCCGTTGCAGTTGTAGTTACGAAATAAGTCTTCAGGAAAGATTAGAAGAAACTTACCAAAATAACTATGACATCCAGACAGACGAAAAACGTTGTTAATTCAAATTGTCAGGAAATATTCTAAGCTTAGATGTTGATTTCGTTCTACATAACATGGATTGCGGTGTTCTTCAATTAATGTTTCCTAAAATTCCGGAAAACCTTTCTCATCTACTATGAGAGAGCAACCCCGCATTGGAAAATTTTGTTCGGCCCTAGAAGCTCCGTAAATAGCACCTGAACCTTGGATATTGTATAAAAACACACTAGGCACTTCACCGTCTCAGGAAAAATGGAGACTGTAAGTGGACTCTTATGCATTGAAAGTAATAGCAAGGCTTCGGATTGGAACTTATGTTTCTGGTGACATTGGTCATGATGGCATTCGCTAAACGTTTTATGGCATGTTCCTGGTATGTTCGTACCCCTCTCCGGTTGCTCAATGTCCTTGTGTAGGGCTGGCATTATCGCCGGACATGAAATGTGTTTGGACAAGGCAAACACAAAGAAAGTTATGTTGTGGTTTTGGGGTTTTGTAGGAAATGTGATAATCTGAAAGGATATTTCAGGATATCGGGCGACTTCTGACCAAAGGCCGTGATAAGAAATATCGTCTTTTGTCATACATGGTGTATTGAAAGTTTAGCGGTTAAGTTTTGCAAGCTTCGTCATTAGTAGAACCCACATTTTTTATTAATAGTTTTATGAACGGTAGCAAGATATAAGCTATTCTATTAGTGTCTATAGACAGCCGATTTCTCTCTGCATATTGCGGCTGGGGTACAGGACGGAACACAGATTTTTGATATTATATTATATAGGCACGACCATTAAAGGGTTAAGGTATTGTTCTTGGAACTTGTTTAGAATTAAAAATTTATTTTATGATATTTTGTCTACAAAAAAGCTTTGTCTAGTAATATTTCTCCTAACAACACTGGTTTATCAGCCACCGATGTCCGATATATACATTCATGAATAATTAACTGTATATTTACGAGTAAAGTAAAGGACCACTTTTATGTTTCACTAAATTTTTTAGATCCATACCGCAGTACAACAGCCGGGATTTAAACGCGTCAAACGTGGTCTGCGCCCTGCAATTCCAGCAATTCATGGCCTCGAATTCGATGCCACCTATGCCGAGCCACCTATCGGAGTCGAGCCAACGGATCCGTACTTTCCCTTGCAATGGTATTTGAAAAATACTGGACAAAATGGCGGGAAAATACGTTTGGACTTAAATGTGCAAGCTGCATGGGATCAAGGAATAACTGGAAAAAACGTTACCACTGCTATAATGGATGACGGTGAGTATGAATTATAAAAGAAATATTTAATTTGTTTGTAAGATTTAAAATTGACCTTGACAGGTGTGGATTACATGCATCCTGATTTAAAGTTTAACTATGTAAGTATAATTGGAAAATAATTTAATGCTAAGTCAGTTGATATGTTTAATATTTTTTTGATGCAATATTTACACATACATACATATATACTGTTCAAAAATTCACTCATGGTTTGAATTTACCCGCTCTGGCTGTGGTATGTCTGGCGAACTGCCGCTGTTGAACACGGGTGACAAAATCGTCGGTCACTGTGCACAAAGTCGAGCCGTTTGCCTGGTCAGTTAACTCTTATACCCTGCAAATGAGGATTTGCGGAGCAGGTTCAGTCATGACGAGACTTTCGCTACTACTCTGGTCTGGTCTAAGGTACTATGCAGACTAACGTCCTCTAACTTACCTACAGAAGTTCTCTAAAATGCTGACTTTGGAAGATTCTAATTATAATTATAAATCATATGTAGATATAAGATCTTCGCTGTGCTTCATATCAAATTTTATTTAGTTTCAAGTAAACACAAAACTCAACAGGATGATAGCAGATTGTTGAATGTAATATGTAATCTGCGAATATATGCGTACTTTGGTTTTATTCATTGCTGAGTGCAATATTCCTATAGCACATACGTAAAAGACCAAACCGAGTAGACCTTTTTAATTTAAATTTTGCTGCTTGAGGCAGCAGGACTGGCACCCACGTCATCTCAGATATGAGCCGAGTACTTCCACTATACCCGGACTATTTGAATTATTTTCACTTACCATCGTAGGCCAGTCAAGATAGGTCCTCTTACTAGAACATTTTTCTTTTACCGTTCGTTTTTCACTCGTTTTACGTTAAGGCGATAATTTTCGAGCAATAGAATAAAGTATGCAAACAAGTTGATTTTTGTAGTGAATTTTTTAGGGTGTCAAAAAACATTTTTAATGTAATGTGGTAAGATTTTCAGAATTTTTGATTTTTAAACAAAATTGTACTATTAAATTCATAATTCTATAAAAATCTTTGAGTTAGACAAAGCGTTCTATTGCAATAAACAAGTTTAACAAAAATAGGCACAAAAAGTGTCAATCAGGCCTTGCCCGCGAACATCCAGTGAATAAAACTACGTTTGCAGTGAAATCGCTTTTCGCGACATATCTCCTTTTAACCATTCTGAAGCTTCACAAAAGGATACATTTGCCCTAAATGCTTTTTCAACAATAGTTTTTTTTTATCTTTGTTTATGTAGCCTGTTTCTATTGCTATGTATAGACAAAAATAATACTTCTAAAAAATTTGCAAAACTACTACTAAATTAATTAACCGATAATGATTCTTTTTATATTTTTAATGAAAAAAATCAAAGGCTTCCCAGCATCGGTCGACAGTTTAAAGTACATGAACTTGCATGTCTCGTCATGCTCAACGGAAATCTGCATTGATTGAAGAAAATTTGAGCGAAACCTATATAAATTGCATCTAATCAATCTTTTTTGAGTTTAATTTTTTTGATCAAAATAAAACTTATTTCTTTGAGCGGTATTTTATCCTTCAAGAATATAAATTAAATTTTGAGTTTAAATTTTTCTGCACGAATCGGAAAACTCAAAAAGCCGCTGCGCCCTTTTGGCAAGTAATTGTTCATAAATATTTCTTTGTATAATCTCGTCACCAGTAATTAAAACATGTTCATTTCATTTCTCTCTTCCACGTGCATGCCAACCTATGTACAAGGTGGCGCAAAAGTAATCCTCCTATCAGAAAATGCTATAAATTTTGCGATTGGCCCCTAAAGTCAGTTCTGTTTTGACATTTGTGTAGTAAACACATGCGAAATACACGTTAATAAACAATGTTACGCTACACTGCTCCAGAACGCGGAATATTACTGACTATTTATTTGACCAATAATCGGTCGGGGCCAAACGGTTACTGTGAATGGTGAGCGCTACAGAGCAATGATCAACGAGTTCTTTTTGCCGCAACTTGATGAATTGGGATTGGAAAACATGTGGTTCCAACAAGACGGTGCAACAGCACACACTGCACGTGCCACAACTGATATGCTGAACATCGGAAGCTTACTTTTGCGCCACCTTGTATATATACATATGTATGTGTCTATAATATGTTTCAATTGTTGCGCACATATGCCAACCAATATTCTAATATCAATCAACGAAAAAAATTTAAACTCAAAATTTAATTTTTATTCTTGAAGGATAAACTACCGCTCAAGGAATAAGTTTAATTTTCGTCACAAAAAAAACAAAAAAACTTAAACATTAGTTTTATTTTCGACCAGAAAAATAAAACTCAAAAAATTAACATTATCCTTAATCGAAAAAATAAAACTTGAAGATACCTATTATTGTTGATTTTTATTTAAAAAAATCTGAAAATAATGCTTAAATAACGAGTTTTATAATAAAACTCATAACAGTTACGGTCCCTGAATTAATTAATTTATTCTTGTTTTAAACACTAGTTACACTTCCCTGTGCAAAAAAACAATAAAACCAAATGTTTCCTTAAGGATTTTTCACGCTGAATACGAGAATATTTTTATTTGAATTATCAAAACTAGCGGCCGACGTGTTGCTGGATTACCACACAAAAGGTCCCAGGTTCAATTGACGGGATAGGTTTGGAAAAGGTTTTTTCAAAACGGGGTCGCCCGTCGGCAGGGTGAGCCAACCCTCCGAGTGTATTTGTGCACTGAAAAGTCTTCTCAGCACTAATTCATCTGCCTGTGCAGATGCAGTAGATACCGCCAATTTGTAGGAAAAATTAGAAGCAGCACACCAAAAATCTCCACGGAGTTGTATCGCGCCAAATTATTAGTATTAATTTAACTATCAAAAGCGGTACAGTATATCTGCCGTTATTCAAGTTTGAAATAAAAAGGACAAACATTTTCAGTCGGCGATAAAACAGGACAACAGTTTTTTTTGCAAAAATCAAAGATAGCCAATTGTTTGTGTTCTCAATAACCACTAAATAATGTCATCATTGATCGAAAATAAATTTCAAAATTTTAAGTGATCCGTTTCAGGAATTCTGACCCAATTGTACATTTTTTACCTATTTCGGTCGAACGTTCAGTTGCTCTGAATGTTTCTTTTAGCGAGTTTTTGTTAAGATGAACTAGCCCAACAAAAATAGACGCCGAAATAGTAATTCAGATCATGTTTTTCGCTCATTACTTTTTACCAAATATAAAATTTTAAGTGAAGAACTTAGATTTACTCTGAACCTTATTGTCTATTTATAAAAAAGATATTTGGCTGAGTAGTTGGCTCGTGATTCATACTAATTGCGGGGTTGGGTTAAGAAACTTTTAGTCCAGCACTGCTATAAAGTCAACAGGACATTGTCAGGTTATGCTCTTCTACCTCTGGGTTTATTCTGTAAAATGAAGGAGTACTTAGAATAGTAAAACCAAAGTTAGTTTTTATATTTTGCTCAAAACTTAGTTCATTTTCTGACACCCATTATATGAAATAATCAACACCTTCTCTTACATAACAACAATCGACATGTACATACTTATGCATCTATCTTATGTACTTGAAACTTTGTGTTTTATTAAATGCTCTATTTTATTGCAGAATGCGGAGGCAAGTTACGACTTTAGCAGCAACGATCCTTTTCCTTACCCACGCTACACTGATGATTGGTTCAACAGGTGAGTTAATCTCTTGCTAAGTGCAAAGTATTACACAGAATTTACTCAATGCATTGTTGGGTATATGCATAGCACTACTTAAGTAAAAGCAGCTCATCACGTTGACAGTTAATATGGAAAATATTTCCCACAACTTTTTTTCGAAGCTTTCACTTAATTAAACTATAAAAGCGAGGACAAAATTAAATTTCTGGTATTGAAAAAAAACATAAGCTTTAGTGAAATTCAGATAAATCCTGGAGAAAGAGTTATTTCCTAGAAAAAATCCAGAAATTGCATAGAAACGTAGCAGTAACTACATTCGTAGAGGTTAAACTTCGAATGATTCGGTATTTTTGGTATTGCACAACAACATATGGTCCAACCAAATAAGTTTAGCAGGGAAGTCAAATTGAGATATAACAGCATACAGGCATCTCTCGTCCGAGCTGTCGATACTAATTTCAAATCATGCGCATTTTCCAAAACTCGGCGTATAGTGAAGATCTGAGACTTAAAGTCAGATCGAAAGTCCTCCACTCTTCCACACACTTCCCGAAGGTTTTGGGGAGTGCTGTCGGATTGACGGTCGTTGGCCGGATATTAACCCGGTACGCTCCGGTACTCCCTTGCGGTACTGCCCGACTGTCGTGGTAGCGATTTGGTATGACCAGAGGAACCTTCTAGGTCATGTCACCCCTCCTTCCGTAAGGAAGAAGAAGATGGGCAATGAGAGGTATCATATCCGTAGATCAACCATCGAGTTGCACGTTATTACCTTTGTGCATTTTAGTCGCCTCTTACGACCGGTATGCCTACCTCGGTCATATTCTAAACCCCTAGGCCGCCTTGGTGTTGCCCTGGTACAGGTAACATCAAAAGTGATTTAGAAATTTTTTTTCAAAATGGAGTCGCCCCTCGACAGTGGTTTGGCAAAATTCATTTGCTTTGCAGATGCCGCTCGGAATCGGCAAAAAACTGTAGGTCCCGCCAATTTGTAGGAAAAATTAGAAGCAGCACACCACAAATTGGTAGGGATGCTTGGCCTTAATCTCCCCAGGAGGTATATATAGCGCCAATTGGTCTGGTGGTGGTTGGGCGAACATATGCCGACAAAACAAAAAAATCAATAAAGAGAAGTGTTTCCCCTATAACTGATTTACCTTGTGAACCATGTCGACATTATTTTCCTAGCAGAAGCCCGCCCTAGAAATTACATGCTTGCTACAAATTCGGACTGAACGTTAAACTTTAAATACATAAGTTATTTAAAAAATTTGAACTTTAAACAAACGCACAGAGATTTACATATATATTCTTAAAGCACAGGGACAGATCTTGTCATAACCCATAAAAGCCAGCAACGTTGGCAACCCCTCCATTTCCAGATGACCTTTAAGTCATCCAAGCTATAAGTAACATATTTATGTATTATGTGTTTTAATATTCGTATTACTTCTCTGTTTTTCTGCCATATTCGTTTTACCTTTTTTGGTTTTTTATTTAATTTCTATTCAGTCATGGGACACGTTGCGCTGGTGAAGTGGCTGCAGCTCGAGATAACGGAATATGTGGCGTTGGCGTGGCTTATGACAGCAAAATTGCAGGTGAGTTTGGTATTCTTAAACTTAATTTGATTTCTAACACATATATGTAATAAGCTTCTAGACAATGTTTGCAATAAGCAGATATGAATTTCTATAGATACTCGTATATCATTTAACTTTAAACATTAAATGGAAATACTTAAAAAAAATTGCAGAAGCAAACTTGTTTCATTTGATATTGGGCCAACTTTTTTTTATTTTTATTTTATTTATTTTTTATATATTTATTAGTCGTGGTGGTTTTTGAGCTTCACGGCCGTTCTATATATAAGGAAAAAAAGGTCTTCCTCTTCCTCCTACGCGTTTTGGTGCTGGGGTATATCTTCTTTAGGGAGTATCCTTGTTATTTTGGTAAAAACATACAAACATTTTAATCACAAACAACAATTTCCGAAACATAGAATTTTACACATCTTTTTGTCACTTAAAAATTAAAAATCACATCAAAACACAGCATTACATACATACAATAAAAAACAAAACAATGTTAAAACCCATTCATCTTGTTTCATTTAACTTAATATTTTACCTTAAAATGTACCTCTTAATTAAAATAAAATAACATAAAACAACAAAACATAACAAAACATAACATAACACAACAAAACATAACGTAACATACCATTACATAACATAACATATCATAACACAACAAAACATAACATATCATAACATAACCTACAATAGCATATCATAACCTAATATAACATAATATACGAATGCAAATCAAATGTGTGTTATTAAAATTTGAAGGAAGGTAAGGGAAGTTTCATCCAAAGGACGACCTTAAGTATATTTTATTCTTTTAGATTCAAGAATACAATTTAAATTTATTTTATTTTACATATTTTTGTAAGTATAACGAGCTCAAGACCAGTTGATAAAAATTCTTAGTTAATTATTATTATTTTTGATTAGAGGAAAAATTGAAAGCAACAAACATATACAGGCTATAGTTATAGTACTATTTCGAAAACAGCCACGATTTCTCGTCAGACTAATTCGTATTGTTTTTGCTATTTCAGAGGATCTTGTGGAGAATCGAACTCACTCACTCTGATTGCCAGCGCAGCTGCCTAACCCATAGGCTATGCTGCGTGTAGTTTTGCAAGCTGCTTAATTCAAGTTTTGGCGACCGCCGTGGTGTGAAGGTAGTGTTGCCGGCCTACCACACCGAAGGTCCATGGTTCAAGCCCTGGTACAGGTAACATCAAAAGTGATTTGAAAAAAGTTTTTCAAAACGGGGTCGCCCCTCGGCAGTGGTTTGGCAAACTCTCCGAGTGTATTTCTGCCATGACAGGCTTCTCAGCAAAAATTCGTCTCCTTTGTAGATGCCGTTCGGAGTCGGCAAAAAACTGTAGGTCCCACCAATTTGTAGGGAAAATTCAAATCGGCACACCACAAATTGGAAGAGAAGCTTGGCGCAAAAATCTCTTAGGAGGTTTATGATGATATACCTGTTGTATATCGCGCCATAGAGAGAGAGTTATTGCACATAACCGCGTGCTCCGCTATAAATTTATTTTGTTGTTGGTTTTACGGTCTGTTCATTTTACATATTTTTGTAAGTATAACGAGCTCAAGACCAGTTGATAATAATTCTTAGTTAATTATTATTATTTTTGATTAGAGGAAAAATTGAAAGCAACAAACATATACAGGCTATAGTTATAGTACTATTTCGAAAACAGCCACGATTTCGCGTCAGACTAATTCGTATAGTTTTTGCTATTTCAGAGGATCTTGTGGAGAATCGAACCCACTCACTCTGATTGCCAGCGCAGCTGCCTAACCCATAGGCTATGCTGCGTGTAGTTTTGCAAGCTGCTTAATTCAAGTTTTCCTCTAATTGTTGTTTGTTATCTTGCCAACGGTATGCACAATATTTTAGACATTCTGTCTATATGTAAATCATGCATGCTGGACTTTGTTTTTGAACATTCTTCTTTTCTATTTTTTTAGAAGATAGTTATTGTACATAACCGCGTGCTCCGGTATAAATTTATTTTGTTGTTGGTTTTGCGGTCTGTTCATTTTACATATTTTTGTAAGTATAACGAGCTCAAGACCAGTTGATAATAATTCTTAGTTAATTATTATTATTATATGTTGTTGTTGTTGTTAACAGTGCTTCGCCCTGCCCAATGGGCTCGATCACTCTAAATTGTCATCAGGCTCTTCTAACGGAAGTCCGAGGAAACGCGCAGTTTCCACAGGGTTGGACCAGAGTGATGTAGGTGTTAGAAGAGTGGGTTCAACTGAACAGGATAAGAGATGCATGGTATCATGAGGGGTCATACCACATGCAGGGCATGTATTTGGTATGTTGGGGTTCAGTCTGGATAAGTAAGAGTTTAACCTATTACAATATCCAGAGCGAAGTTGTGCCAGTATGACTCTAGTCTCCCTCGAAAGTACACGCTCCTCTTCAGCCAATTCAGGTGGTTGAGTATTAATAACGGGATTCACAGGCCGCGATCTGAGGGATCTGTCTACCGACTCAGTGTGGAGGTCATTTAGAGCCCGTCTATGGTTCCGCAGATCAAACGGCAAAGAGATATGATGCCGGATCTCATCGTAATGCTTACGGAGATGTCTCCTTATGTCTCTGGGGGGCGGTGCTACATCCAAAAGATGTCGGTTTGGATGACTAGGTTTGTGACAGTTCAGAAGGAACTGTCTACTCAAGAGTTCCGCATGCTCTTGAACATTGAGCAATTTTGCCTCTTGATGGAGGTGAGACTCAGATGACATAAGCAGGCATCCCGTAGCAGTTCTGATGGCGGTGTTTTGGCAGACTTGCAATTTCCTCCAGTTGGTGTCAGAAAGGTTGGGCGACCATATAGGCGCAGCATAGTCAATAACCGGCCGGCCAATAGCCTTATATGTAGCAAGCAATGTTTCTTTGTCTTTTCCCCAAGTACTGCCGGCCAGTGACTTGAGGATCTTATTGCGGCTCTGTACCTTTGAGGCTATTGCGGTGGCATGACCAGCGAAGGTGAGGCCGTTGTCAAATGTCACACCCAAGATTTTTGGGTGGTTGACAGTAGGTAGAGGTACTCCATCTACGTGGACATTTAACTCTTGCCCCATCTGCGCATTCCATGTAGTAAACAGGGTCGCCGTAGATTTAGTCGGAGACAGGGTCAGATTACGCTCGGTGAAGAAGCTGGAAAGGTCGTGGAGGTAACTGTTGATTCTTATACAGAGTTCATCAATGGAGGGACCCTTGCCCGAGGCCGTTATCGGGCAGTCGTCAGCGTAGGAGACAATGGAGACTCCCTCTGGTGGGGGGGGAAGTCTCGAAATATAGAAATTAAACAAGAGGGGAGAGATAACACCACCTTGCGGCACCCCTTGTTTTATTCTTCGTGGTCTAGATTTCTTGTTCCTAAATTTGACTGTTGCCTGTCGACCATTGAGGTAATTAGCGGTCCACCTCTTAAGGCCGGCAGGGAGCGGTGTCTCATCCAGGTCTCGGAGGAGAGTGGCGTGATTGACCGTGTCAAATGCATTTGACAGATCAAGTGCCACGAGAACCGTCCTATGGTTTGGTGGATGTTGATTCAAACCGTTGTTAATCTGCGTTGTAATGGCGTTCAAAGCGGATGACGTGCTGTGATTTTTGCGAAAACCATGTTGATGATCGGCCAATTTTAGATTTATAACGAAGTAAGGAAGCAGAATGGACTCTAGCAATTTCGCTACCGCCGAAAGGAGGGATATCGGACGATAGGACTCTCCTAGGTTCGCCGGCTTCCCTGATTTTAATAGGGGAACTACAATCGCTTGTTTCCATATCTCAGGTATAACGAAGGTAGTTAGAGAGAGATCGAAGGGAGCCGCTAAATAATTCTGTCCTTCATGGCCAAGGTGTTTGATCATCTTCATGGCAATTCCGTCGGGTCCGATGGATTTTGAGGGTTTGTCCTTCATTATGGCTTCCTTAACCTCTGCGACTGAGACGGCAATGGGCGCAGTAGAGTGTTTGTGTTTGCGCGCACGTCGGAAGGCTCTTCTCTTAGTCCTATCCGCAGGTGGATGCATTATAAACAGCCGGCAAAAAGAGCTCGCGCATTTCCTGGCGTCCGATTTGACACTGTCGCCGAAAGCAATGGCGACCTTGTCTTTGTGTTTGGTTGGATTGGATAGGGCCTTGACAGTCGACCATAGTTTGCCAACTCCGCCGGAGAGGTTGCATGTCTCAAGGTGTTGTTTCCACTTGGTCAGCTTGTGTTCGTTGACAATCCTACGGATTTCCGCATTGAGATCTCTTATTCTGGGATCTGCGGGATTGATAAGTCTCACTTGGTCACGTTCTCTTGCCATCGCCGCAGCTTCTGCCGGGAAATTCGGACGAATTTCTGGTATTCTGCCAGCAGGAATAAAGCGGCATGAGGCTGAATCGATGATCTTGCGAAATTCTCTTTCGCCTTTGCGTACGTCCATTGGAGTGGGTAAGGCAGCGAAGGAGCGCTCTGTATATTCAGTAAAGCGGTCCCAGTCCGCTTTGGTGAAGTTAATGTATGTTATTTTATCAGTCGTTATGAAGTCGGTCGGTCGTTATTATATAGTAACTCTTTGTTGGGCCAGTGTTTAATTTTTATATGTTTTTTCTTTGGAGCTTCTTTGGTCGGTAATTCAGGGAGTCTGCATTTATTTAATAAAAACATAAAACAATTATAGTTCACATACATTAATTACAAATTTTGTTACACTTACTTTACATTTAATTATTATTACAATATAAACATTAGACGAACATTTATACAATCAGTGTAACAAACTACATTTTTCCACAGCTTTTTCAAACATTGTTTTCATCCTCTTTTTGACTTCTTTATTGCTGTCAAAAACGCGCTATTAATTGTGTCAACGTCTTCTTTGTAGTTTATCGCGGATTTTATTCTTTCTTGTATTCGCAAGCTTTCTAACGTCAGCCTTGTTTTTGTTCGTTTTTCAATGTCCAATATTCGCGCATTCTCGAAGTCGGCACTATGTTTGTTGTTGTTTAGGTGTTGGGCAAGTGCAGTGGTCATTTTGTTATTTCTGGCGTCTGTCTTGTGTTCCTTGATTCTGATCTCCAAGCTGCGTTTAGTCTGGCCAACATATACCCCGTTGCAATCTTTGCATTTTATTTCATATATTACATTGTGTTGTTGCTCTTTGTCGATTCTGTCTTTTGTTTTTGTAAATATTCTGCTTAATGTGCTGTGTGGCCTATGTGCGAAGTTTACATTGTTGTTGTTTATGATTTTATTTAAAGTTTTGTTATCCGTTAATTCTGGTATGTATGTGACTCCCGTGTATATTTTGTTTTCATGTTCATTGTTCGTTTGAGTATTGCCGTTTGCATGATGTGTTTTGTTCATTGGTGTTGTCATAAGTATCTCAGTGACCGCATTAGGGTACCCGTTTTTATAGAGTATATTTTTTATTTTCGTCTTGTTGTCATTTATGAACTCTTCATCACTCAGTGTAAAAATTTTTCTAATGAGGTTCACGGCTGTATTTTTCTTTTTTGACCATGGGTGATTTGAGTGATAGTTTATCATTCTCAAAGATGCTATTGCTTTCGAGTACCAATTCGTTTTAAGTGTCTTATTTTCTCTGATTATCTCGATGTCTAGGAAGGCCAATTTTTTATCTTTTTCCCTTTCTGTGGTGAATTGGATTTTTTCGTGTTGGTCATTTAGGGTGTTTAGTATTTCTTCCACGTCTTTGATCTTAACTATGGCTATTATATCGTCTACATATTTTTCTATGTATTTGATATATATGTCCTTTGATTGTAGTTCAGCAGTGCCGTCGTCAAGAATTTTGTTTAATACAATATCTGCCACTGACGGGGATAGGGGGTTTCCCATTGGCATACCATAGATCTGTTGGTAGATGGTGCCATGAAACATAAAATAATTGTTGTCCCGCAGACAAAACTCCAAAACTGTTCGGAACTATGCTCCAGTCAGGGATGTATGTTCTTGAACTTTTTGCCATTGTTGCATAATATTCTGCATCGCTAGTTTTATTGGTATATTAGTAAATAGGGAAACTACATCGAATGATATGAGGATTTCATCATCATTTATTTCTATGTCCTTCAGTTTTTCTTTCACTTGGGATGAATTTTGAACGTTATATTTCTTGCTCGTGATTTTCTTCAGTGTTTGGCCTATGAATTTCGCGAGTTTGTAGCAAGGGACGTTTACGGACGACGAAATTGGACGCAGAGGTGTATTGTCTTTGTGTATTTTAGGAAGTCCATAGAGTCTGGGTGCCGTAGCTGCTGTGCAAGTGAGTTCTGTTTTTTGTCTCAGATCAATGTTCTTTTGTTTGTAGATATCATTTATGATAGTGTTGTTTATCCTGGCCAATTGTTGTGTTGGATCCGCTCTTGTGGTTTTGTATGTGTTTCTATCATTTAGTAGTGTTTTCATTTTCTGTTCGTAGTCCGTCTTGTACATCATAACTGTTTTGTTGCCCTTGTCTGAATTTGTGATTATGACCGAGTCTTTGTGTAGAGTAAGGAATTTCTTTGTGTTCTCAAACATTTTTAATATAATTTTTTCCTTCGGTCCGTTCTTCATTTTTCCTTTAAACGTATTTATTTTCGTAGCGATCTTGCATCTTGCTGTATCTTTCTCCCTCTCATCCTTCATAGTCTGTATACTTTGTTCCAGGTCTGCGATAATGTGTATAGGTGAAAAAGTTTTCCTTGTGACCGGTAAGGCGAATTTTTTTCCCAAATTTCTCAAAATTTTTGTTTATATGTGTGTTAAATTTTTTATTTAAATTGGTTTCTGTCGCAGTCGTCATGGTGTTGAAATAACTTTTCTGGCTTTCGCAAATTTTTTTGAATTCTTCTGCTTCTAAATTTTAGTTTCAGATTTTCTTTGATGTGCCCCATGGTAGTTTTTATTTGTTGAATTTGTATGTTGGTTTCTTTAATTTCTAATTTTAACCTCTCGTCAGAAAATCTGTTTCCAATTTTTGCATTTGTTTTCGGGTTGTGTCAAGTTTAAAACCGTGTATGAATTTGTTCGTCTTACCCTTTAAATGAGCAGGTGTTATTCCATAGTCCTTGCAGTTCAGTAAAAATTTGAGTCTTTCTTGTTGTTTTGCCAGTTTTTGATTGTTTTTGTTGTACTGTTTTATTACGTAGCAGGTGTCGTAGTCATATTTGAATCTGATGTGCTGGAAAAAGTGCTTCATGATGAATTGTTCTATGTTTCCACCCTTATTTTGTCGGTTCAGCTCTCCGATAAATTTGATATAGTAACTCTTTGTTGGGCCAGTGTTTAATTTTTATATGTTTTTTCTTTGGAGCTTCTTTGGCCGGTAATTCAAAAGAGAAAAATAATTTCCTTTTTGATTTTTGTTGGAACGATTTTCCGTCATCCCTTGTCAAGTTTGGTTTTGTGACAAACCGGTTTCGGCGTTCTGCCATTTTCAATGCCTAGCTTCGTTCTGGTCTGTGTCTATCCGCTGCGTTGTTTTTATAGTCCGTGGGTGCTGTGGCAGGTAATGTCAGTCTATGTTTTCGTGGTAGGTAACGTTAATATGCGTGTGTGTGTGCGCGATATTGATACGTCCGAATTGTTATCTGTCCCAAGGGTTGTTTTTGTAGGTATGTAGACATACCGCTTGTTAGCTAAGCGGTAGGTTGATGTAGGTAGAAATCGGTGATTTTTGCAGATTGGTTCATATTTCGTTTTTGCTTGTTCATTGTTACGTGTTTGGTTGCTGTACCTGCTGGCTTGTGCTGTTTTTTGTAAACTAGTTTTAAGGGTTCAAATATTTCGTCAGAGATAGTGTTGGTTTGTTCGTTTATGATCCTGCCGTCAAATGTTTTTAACTTGTATATCTCCATGTTCTCAAGTACATTGAGCCGCCGGCCTTTTCCTTGTACGTGAAGTATTCGAGCCGTTGTTTTTATGTTAGCTGGGGTGCAGTTGTTTTCAAACATGTGGTTCGCGAAATTAGATTCTGGTATTATGGTGGGTTTTCGTGTTTTTTTGTTGTAGTCCCTGATATGCTCTCGGAATCTTGTGCTTATTTTCCTTCCTGTTTGTCCTATGTAGCTGTATTGACATTCACAAGTAAGCCTATACACTCCGTGTCTGTTGAATGGGTCATCAGAATTAGTGTCGGTTCTTAGTTTTTGTCCGACGTTGTTGGATGTTCTGAATGCTGTGTTAATGTTATATCTTTTAAAGAACTTTGCTAATTTGTACGTCGCTTTTCCAGTGTATGTCATTGCCGTCCAAACCATTGGATTTTCCTCTACGTTTACTCTTTTTTGTGTTCCATGGCTACTTCTGAGTTTATCCACAAGTGCTTTCTTGTATCCATTATTTGCCGCTATGTTATATATTGTATTAAGCTCTCTCCAGTATGCTTCCTGTGTGAGCGGCGTTCTCTGAAGCCTATCCACTAAGTGCCTCAATGCTGCATTTTTGTGCTGTTGCGGATGGTTTGATGTAGAGTGTATAATGGTGTCCGTGGCAGTCGGTTTTCTATAAATGCCGTAGTTGAACCTATTTGTTATTTTGTCAATCCCTATAGTTAGGTCCAGGTAGTTCATTATTCCATCTTTTGCTACTTCCATTGTGAACTCTATGTTGCTATGTTGCCTGTTGAGGAACTCTAGTATTTGCTCTTCGTTATCGTCATTTAGGATGCAGATGATGTCATCCACGTATCTAGCGTAGAATGCCACGCCTAACTTGGTTTTTAACTCCTGTATATATTTTCCTTCCAAGTTTTGCATGAATGTTTCCATGAGAATGGCCGATGTTGGGTTACCCATTCCTAGTCCGTTTGTCTGTCTATATATTTTGTTGTTGAACCGGAAATAGTTTTGCCGCAGCGTTGTTCTTAGCGCGTTGGTAATTTGCGCAGTTTTTACCTTATCTTCAGTTTTGTCCAGTAGTGTTTTGTTGACTATATCCATTGTATCTGTTAGTGGTATTGACGTATCCTTTGACATAAAGGACTTATACCCGTCAATACCACTAACAGATACAATGGATATAGTCAACAAAACACTACTGGACAAAACTGAAGATAAGGTAAAAACTGCGCAAATTACCAACGCGCTAAGAACAACGCTGCGGCAAAACTATTTCCGGTTCAACAACAAAATATATAGACAGACAAACGGACTAGGAATGGGTAACCCAACATCGGCCATTCTCATGGAAACATTCATGCAAAACTTGGAAGGAAAATATATACAGGAGTTAAAAACCAAGTTAGGCGTGGCATTCTACGCTAGATACGTGGATGACATCATCTGCATCCTAAATGACGATAACGAAGAGCAAATACTAGAGTTCCTCAACAGGCAACATAGCAACATAGAGTTCACAATGGAAGTAGCAAAAGATGGAATAATGAACTACCTGGACCTAACTATAGGGATTGACAAAATAACAAATAGGTTCAACTACGGCATTTATAGAAAACCGACTGCCACGGACACCATTATACACTCTACATCAAACCATCCGCAACAGCACAAAAATGCAGCATTGAGGCACTTAGTGGATAGGCTTCAGAGAACGCCGCTCACACAGGAAGCATACTGGAGAGAGCTTAATACAATATATAACATAGCGGCAAATAATGGATACAAGAAAGCACTTGTGGATAAACTCAGAAGTAGCCATGGAACACAAAAAAGAGTAAACGTAGAGGAAAATCCAATGGTTTGGACGGCAATGACATACACTGGAAAAGCGACGTACAAATTAGCAAAGTTCTTTAAAAGATATAACATTAACACAGCATTCAGAACATCCAACAACGTCGGACAAAAACTAAGAACCGACACTAATTCTGATGACCCATTCAACAGACACGGAGTGTATAGGCTTACTTGTGAATGTCAATACAGCTACATAGGACAAACAGGAAGGAAAATAAGCACAAGATTCCGAGAGCATATCAGGGACTACAACAAAAAAACACGAAAACCCACCATAATACCAGAATCTAATTTCGCGAACCACATGTTTGAAAACAACTGCACCCCAGCTAACATAAAAACAACGGCTCGAATACTTCACGTACAAGGAAAAGGCCGGCGGCTCAATGTACTTGAGAACATGGAGATATACAAGTTAAAAACATTTGACGGCAGGATCATAAACGAACAAACCAACACTATCTCTGACGAAATATTTGAACCCTTAAAACTAGTTTACAAAAAACAGCACAAGCCAGCAGGTACAGCAACCAAACACGTAACAATGAACAAGCAAAAACGAAATATGAACCAATCTGCAAAAATCACCGATTTCTACCTACATCAACCTACCGCTTAGCTAACAAGCGGTATGTCTACATACCTACAAAAACAACCCTTGGGACAGATAACAATTCGGACGTATCAATATCGCGCACACACACACGCATATTAACGTTACCTACCACGAAAACATAGACTGACATTACCTGCCACAGCACCCACGGACTATAAAAACAACGCAGCGGATAGACACAGACCAGAACGAAGCTAGGCATTGAAAATGGCAGAACGCCGAAACCGGTTTGTCACAAAACCAAACTTGACAAGGGATGACGGAAAATCGTTCCAACAAAAATCAGCTTACTACCCTGTCGGAAGATCAACACAACAAAATAAATCAATTTCCTTTTTTCCTCCTACCAGTTTCGGCGCTTTTTGCACCTTCTTCAGGGAGTCTGCATTTATTTAATAAAAACATAAAACAATTATAGTTCACATACATTAATTACAAATTTTGTTACACTTACTTTACATTTAATTATTATTACAATATAAACATTAGACGAACATTTATACAATCAGTGTAACAAACTACATTTTTCCACAGCTTTTTCAAACATTGTTTTCATCCTCTTTTTGACTTCTTTATTGCTGTCAAATACGCGCTATTAACTGTGTCAACGTCTTCTTTGTGGTTTATCGCGGATTTTATTCTTTCTTGTATTCGCAAGCTTTCTAACGTCAGCGTTGTTTTTGTTCGTTTTTCAATGTCCAATATTCGCGCATTCTCGAAGTCGGCACTGTGTTTGTTGTTGTTTAGGTGTTGGGCAAGTGCAGTGGTCATTTTGTTATTTCTGGCGTCTGTCTTGTGTTCGTTGATTCTGATCTCCAAGCTGCGTTTAGTCTGGCCAACATATACCCCGTTGCAATCTTTGCATTTTATTTCATATCTTACATTGTGTTGTTGCTCTTTGGCGATTCTGTCTTTTGGTTTTGTAAATATTCTGCTTAATGTGCTGTGTGGCCTATGTGCGAAGTTAACACTGTTGTTGTTTATGATTTTATTTAAAGTTTCGTTATCCGTTAATCCTGGTGTGTATGTGACTCCCGTGTATATTTTGTTTTCATGTTCATTGTTCGTTTGAGTATTGCCGTTTGCATGATGTATTTTGTTCATTGTTGTTGTCATAAGTATCTCAGTGACCGCATTAGGGTACCCGTTTTTATAGATTATATTTTTTATTTTCGACTTTTGTCTAATACAATATCTGCCACTGTCGGGGATAGGGGGTTTCCCATTGGCATACCATAGATCTGTTGGTAGATGGTGCCATGAAACATAAAGTAATTGTTGTCCCGCAGACAAAACTCCAAAACTGTTCGGAACTGCGCTCTAGTCAGGGATATATGTTTTTGAACTTTTTGCCATTGTTGCATAATATTCTGCATCGCTAGTTTTATTGGTATATTAGTAAATAGGGAAACTACATCGAATGATATGAGGATTTCAAAACCAGTTGATAATAATTCTTAGTTAATTATTATTATTTTTGATTAGAGGAAAAATTGAAAGCAACAAACATATACAGGCTATAGTTATAGTACTATTTCGAAAACAGCCACGATTTCTCGTCAGACTAATTTGTATAGTTTTTGCTATTTCAGAGGATCTTGTGGAGAATCGAACCCACTCACTCTGATTGGTCTTGAGCTCGTTATACTTACAAAAATATGTAAAACGAACAGACCGTAAAACCAACAACAAAATAAATTTATACCGGAGCACGCGGTTATGTACAATAACTATCTTCTAAAAAAATAGAAAAGAAGAATGTACAAAAACAAAGTCCAGCATGCATGATTTACATATAGACAGAATGTCTAAAATATTGTGCATACCGTTGGCAAGATAACAAACAATAATTAGAGGAAAACTTGAATTAAGCAGCTTGCAAAACTACACGCAGCATAGCCTATGGGTTAGGCAGCTGCGCTGGCAATCAGAGTGAGTGGGTTCGATTCTCCACAAGATCCTCTGAAATAGCAAAAACTATACGAATTAGTCTGACGAGAAAACGTGGCTGTTTTCGAAATAGTACTATAACTATAGCCTGTATATGTTTGTTGCTTTAAATTTTTCCTCTAATCAAAAATAATAATAATTAACTAAGAATTATTATCAACTGGTCTTGAGCTCGTTATACTTACAAAAATATGTAAAATGAACAGACCGTGAAATAAACAA
Organism: Merzomyia westermanni; assembly: GCA_949987695.1. Taxonomy (NCBI): domain Eukaryota; kingdom Metazoa; phylum Arthropoda; class Insecta; order Diptera; family Tephritidae; genus Merzomyia; species Merzomyia westermanni. The sequence continues at coordinate 125,044,106 of OX465288.1, read as the reverse complement.
CAAAATAAATTTATACCGGAGCACGCGGTTATGTACAATAACTATCTTCTAAAAAAATAGAAAAGAAGAATGTACAAAAACAAAGTCCAGCATGCATGATTTACATATAGACAGAATGTCTAAAATATTGTGCATACCGTTGGCAAGATAACAAACAACAATTAGAGGAAAACTTGAATTAAGCAGCTTGCAAAACTACACGCAGCATAGCCTATGGGTTAGGCAGCTGCGCTGGCAATCAGAGTGACTGAGTTCGATTCTCCACAAGATCCTCTGAAATAGCAAAAACTATACGAATTAGTCTGACGAGAAATCGTGGCTGTTTTCGAAATAGTACTATAACTATAGCCTGTATATGTTTGTTGTTTTAAATTTTTCCTCTAATCAAAAATAATAATAATTAACTAAGAATTATTATCAACTGGTCTTGAGCTCGTTATACTTACAAAAATATGTAAAATGAACAGACCGTGAAACCAACAACAAACTAAATTTATACCGGAGCACGCGGTTATGTACAATAACTATCTTCTAAAAAAATAGAAAAGAAGAATGTACAAAAACAAAGTCCAGCATGCATGATTTACATATAGACAGAATGTCTAAAATATTGTGCATACCGTTGGCAAGATAACAAACAATAATTAGAGGAAAACTTGAATTAAGCAGCTTGCAAAACTACACGCAGCATAGCCTATGGGTTAGGCAGCTGCGCTGGCAATCAGAGTGAGTGGGTTCGATTCTCCACAAGATCCTCTGAAATAGCAAAAACTATACGAATTAGTCTGACGAGAAAACGTGGCTGTTTTCGAAATAGTACTATAACTATAGCCTGTATATGTTTGTTGCTTTAAATTTTTCCTCTAATCAAAAATAATAATAATTAACTAAGAATTATTATCAACTGGTCTTGAGCTCGTTATACTTACAAAAATATGTAAAATGAACAGACCGTGAAATAAACAACAAAATAAATTTATACCGGAGCACGCGGTTATGTACAATAACTATCTTCTAAAAAAATAGAAAAGAAGAATGTACAAAAACAAAGTCCAGCATGCATGATTTACATATAGACAGAATGTCTAAAATATTGTGCATACCGTTGGCAAGATAACAAACAACAATTAGAGGAAAACTTGAATTAAGCAGCTTGCAAAACTACACGCAGCATAGCCTATGGGTTAGGCAGCTGCGCTGGCAATCAGAGTGAGTGAGTTCGATTCTCCACAAGATCCTCTGAAATAGCAAAAACTATACGAATTAGTCTGACGAGAAATCGTGGCTGTTTTCGAAATAGTACTATAACTATAGCCCGTATATGTTTGTTGCTTTCAATTTTTCCTCTAATCAAAAATAATAATAATTAACTAAGAATTATTATCAACTGGTCTTGAGCTCGTTATACTTACAAAAATATGTAAAATGAACAGACCGTAAAACCAACAACAAAATAAATTTATACCGGAGCACGCGGTTATGTACAATAACTATCTTCTAAAAAAATAGAAAAGAAGAATGTACAAAAACAAAGTCCAGCATGCATGATTTACATATAGACAGAATGTCTAAAATATTGTGCATACCGTTGGCAAGATAACAAACAACAATTAGAGGAAAACTTGAATTAAGCATCTTGCAAAACTACACGCAGCATAGCCTATGGGTTAGGCAGCTGCGCTGGCAATCAGAGTGAGTGGGTTCGATTCTCCACAAGATCCTCTGAAATAGCAAAAACTATACGAATTAGTCTGACGAGAAATCGTGGCTGTTTTCGAAATAGTACTATAACTATAGCCTGTATATGTTTGTTGCTTTCAATTTTTCCTCTAATCAAAAATAATAATAATTAACTAAGAATTATTATCAACTGGTCTTGAGCTCGTTATACTTACAAAAATATGTAAAATGAACAGACCGTAAAACCAACAACAAAAACACGCGGTTGTGTACAATAACTATCTTCTAAAAAAATAGAAAAGAAGAATGTACAAAAACAAAGTCCAGCATGCATGATTTACATATAGACAGAATGTCTAAAATATTGTGCATACCGTTGGCAAGATAACAAACAACAATTAGAGGCAAACTTGAATTAAGCAGCTTGCAAAACTACACGCAGCATAGCCTATGGGTTAGGCAGCTGCGCTGGCAATCAGAGTGAGTGGGTTCGATTCTCCACAAGATCCTCTGAAATAGCAAAAACTATACGAATTAGTCTGACGAGAAAACGTGGCTGTTTTCGAAATAGTACTATAACTATAGCCTGTATATGTTTGTTGCTTTAAATTTTTCCTCTAATCAAAAATAATAATAATTAACTAAGAATTGTTATCAACTGGTCTTGAGCTCGTTATACTTACAAAAATATGTAAAATGAACAGACCGTGAAACCAACAACAAAATAAATTTATACCGGAGCACGCGGTTATGTACAATAACTATCTTCTAAAAAAATAGAAAAGAAGAATGTACAAAAGCAAAGTCCAGCATGCATGATTTACATATAGACAGAATGTCTAAAATATTGTGCATACCGTTGGCAAGATAACAAACAATAATTAGAGGAAAACTTGAATTAAGCAGCTTGCAAAACTGCACGCAGCATAGCCTATGGGTTAGGCAGCTGCGCTGGCAATCAGAGTGAGTGGGTTCGATTCTCCACAAGATCCTCTGAAATAGCAAAAACTATACGAATTAGTCTGACGAGAAATCGTGGCTGTTTTCGAAATAGTACTATAACTATAGCCTGTATATGTTTGTTGCTTTCAATTTTTCCTCTAATCAAAAATAATAATAATTAACTAAGAACTATTATCAACTGGTCTTGAGTTCGTTATACTTACAAAAATATGTAAAATGAACAGACCGTGAAATAAACAACAAAATAAATTTATACCGGAGCACGCGGTTATGTACAATAACTATCTTCTAAAAAAATAGAAAAGAAGAATGTACAAAAACAAAGTCCAGCATGCATGATTTACATATAGACAGAATGTCTAAAATATTGTGCATACCGTTGGCAAGATAACAAACAACAATTAGAGGAAAACTTGAATTAAGCAGCTTGCAAAACTACACGCAGCATAGCCTATGGGTTAGGCAGCTGCGCTGGCAATCAGAGTGAGTGAGTTCGATTCTCCACAAGATCCTCTGAAATAGCAAAAACTATACGAATTAGTCTGACGAGAAATCGTGGCTGTTTTCGAAATAGTACTATAACTATAGCCCGTATATGTTTGTTGCTTTCAATTTTTCCTCTAATCAAAAATAATAATAATTAACTAAGAATTATTATCAACTGGTCTTGAGCTCGTTATACTTACAAAAATATGTAAAATGAACAGACCGTAAAACCAACAACAAAATAAATTTATACCGGAGCACGCGGTTATGTACAATAACTATCTTCTAAAAAAATAGAAAAGAAGAATGTACAAAAACAAAGTCCAGCATGCATGATTTACATATAGACAGAATGTCTAAAATATTGTGCATACCGTTGGCAAGATAACAAACAACAATTAGAGGAAAACTTGAATTAAGCAGCTTGCAAAACTACACGCAGCATAGCCTATGGGTTAGGCAGCTGCGCTGGCAATCAGAGTGACTGGGTTCGATTCTCCACAAGATCCTCTGAAATAGCAAAAACTATACGAATTAGTCTGACGAGAAATCGTGGCTGTTTTCGAAATAGTACTATAACTATAGCCCGTATATGTTTGTTGCTTTAAATTTTTCCTCTAATCAAAAATAATAATAATTAACTAAGAATTATTATCAACTGGTCTTGAGCTCGTTATACTTACAAAAATATGTAAAATGAACAGACCGTAAAACCAACAACAAAATAAATTTATACCGGAGCACGCGGTTATGTACAATAACTATCTTCTAAAAAAATAGAAAAGAAGAATGTACAAAAACAAAGTCCAGCATGCATGATTTACATATAGATAGAATGTCTAAAATATTGTGCATACCGTTGGCAAGATAACAAACAACAATTAGAGGAAAACTTGAATTAAGCATCTTGCAAAACTACACGCAGCATAGCCTATGGGTTAGGCAGCTGCGCTGGCAATCAGAGTGAGTGGGTTCGATTCTCCACAAGATCCTCTGAAATAGCAAAAACTATACGAATTAGTCTGACGAGAAATCGTGGCTGTTTTCGAAATAGTACTATAACTATAGCCTGTATATGTTTGTTGCTTTCAATTTTTCCTCTAATCAAAAATAATAATAATTAACTAAGAATTATTATCAACTGGTCTTGAGCTCGTTATACTTACAAAAATATGTAAAATGAACAGACCGTAAAACCAACAACAAAAACACGCGGTTGTGTACAATAACTATCTTCTAAAAAAATAGAAAAGAAGAATGTACAAAAACAAAGTCCAGCATGCATGATTTACATATAGACAGAATGTCTAAAATATTGTGCATACCGTTGGCAAGATAACAAACAACAATTAGAGGCAAACTTGAATTAAGCAGCTTGCAAAACTACACGCAGCATAGCCTATGGGTTAGGCAGCTGCGCTGGCAATCAGAGTGAGTGGGTTCGATTCTCCACAAGATCCTCTGAAATAGCAAAAACTATACGAATTAGTCTGACGAGAAAACGTGGCTGTTTTCGAAATAGTACTATAACTATAGCCTGTATATGTTTGTTGCTTTAAATTTTTCCTCTAATCAAAAATAATAATAATTAACTAAGAATTGTTATCAACTGGTCTTGAGCTCGTTATACTTACAAAAATATGTAAAATGAACAGACCGTGAAACCAACAACAAAATAAATTTATACCGGAGCACGCGGTTATGTACAATAACTATCTTCTAAAAAAATAGAAAAGAAGAATGTACAAAAACAAAGTCCAGCATGCATGATTTACATATAGACAGAATGTCTAAAATATTGTGCATACCGTTGGCAAGATAACAAACAATAATTAGAGGAAAACTTGAATTAAGCAGCTTGCAAAACTGCACGCAGCATAGCCTATGGGTTAGGCAGCTGCGCTGGCAATCAGAGTGAGTGGGTTCGATTCTCCACAAGATCCTCTGAAATAGCAAAAACTATACGAATTAGTCTGACGAGAAATCGTGGCTGTTTTCGAAATAGTACTATAACTATAGCCTGTATATGTTTGTTGCTTTCAATTTTTCCTCTAATCAAAAATAATAATAATTAACTAAGAACTATTATCAACTGGTCTTGAGTTCGTTATACTTACAAAAATATGTAAAATGAACAGACCGTGAAATAAACAACAAAATAAATTTATACCGGAGCACGCGGTTATGTACAATAACTATCTTCTAAAAAAATAGAAAAGAAGAATGTACAAAAACAAAGTCCAGCATGCATGATTTACATATAGACAGAATGTCTAAAATATTGTGCATACCGTTGGCAAGATAACAAACAACAATTAGAGGAAAACTTGAATTAAGCAGCTTGCAAAACTACACGCAGCATAGCCTATGGGTTAGGCAGCTGCGCTGGCAATCAGAGTGAGTGAGTTCGATTCTCCACAAGATCCTCTGAAATAGCAAAAACTATACGAATTAGTCTGACGAGAAATCGTGGCTGTTTTCGAAATAGTACTATAACTATAGCCCGTATATGTTTGTTGCTTTCAATTTTTCCTCTAATCAAAAATAATAATAATTAACTAAGAATTATTATCAACTGGTCTTGAGCTCGTTATACTTACAAAAATATGTGAAATGAACAGACCGTAAAACCAACAACAAAATAAATTTATACCGGAGCACGCGGTTATGTAAGTTAACGTGTCAGCTAAAGCCTACCCCTAAGTTACGTATGCTGGGTTGATTAATTTACAGCGCACCCACATATTACGCACGCTGGGATAATTTATCTACTGCATTCGCATACGTCATTATTGTCATAATCATCATTAGTAATAACTCGTTACTCTCAGTACTTGCATACCTTTTGCTTTACATATTGACAAGAGCACAACAACGGTATAACTTAATTTCTGGCTGCAGTGCCCAAATAGCGGGACCATCGCATAAAAAAATTGAACAAAGGCTGACGGTAGCTATGCCGGCTCTTCATCCACCTTTTTGCTATAGCAACAATTAACATGAACATTATTTGCTTTGTCGAGTTAGAAGAATATAAAATTAGTATCAAGAATTCATTGTAAAATTGATGGGCAACAGGCGAGTTATATCGTCATCACTTAATAAAACCACATCAGAAAAATCAATCATCTTTTATATTTGGCGCCCAACGTGGGGCTCTAAAAAGGACAGAAACCCATAATACTTATATCCAATACCAAGCATTATTGTGAAAAGCCGCTTACAAAATTTGAGGATCCAGAAGTTATATGAAAAAGTTGCTTACAAAATCAAGGACAGTGTATCCAGAAGGTATCATCCGAAGAAGCTGCATAAAACATTCAAGGACCTCCGACCAGAAAATTTGTCTATATCAACGCGAAAATATGTAAGTGGTTTTCTAATCATTTTAAAGTGGTTTGGTAAATAAAGTTATTGAGAGTACTTCAAAAAAAAAAAAAAAAGAAAACTTATAAAAAGTGTACTAAATTTTGTGCAGATGTAGGTAGTTTCAAACTGTTAAAAAAAACCGATTAAAAAGCTATTCAATTGCTGAAAATTTTGTGAACGTGCATTTCTACAACTCTACGAAAAGTTAGCGATAGAATCGCGTAAGCACTTAATAACAAGTGTCTAAAATATTTTTTCGATTTTTTATGCAAATGCATTCTGTAATTGTAAATTTAATTTTAAACTGAATTGCTGAAAAATTCCGTGAACGTTCATTAGTACAACTTTATAAAAAGTTAGCGATAGCATCGCGTAAGCACTTAATAAAAAGTGTATAAAATATTTTCTAATGCAAATGCAATTTATAAATCGTAATTTAATACGATGCAAAAACTTTAATATCTATTTTACGACATACTTTCTTGTCTCAGCATAATAAGATTTACCAAAGTAAAACAAATTTTTCCGATATCTTTGTGTCATTATATGTATTGGCTTATGCGGATTTTTCGTAGCCTATTTTTTTTTAGTGGTAAAAATAAACCAATCACCTTACTTAAAAGTAATTGTTGCCTTACTCTTGTTCTATTCTCTTGTTTTCGAGTTCTTAATATAGAACCAGTTCGAAAATAGCGTTACCTTAAACGTGTTCGCAAAAGCCAGCGATTTTTGAAGACCATTGCCCATTTTGTTTGAGTCAAGCCTAGTGCAGAAAAATAAACTTTTTCCCGTATCAAAATGAGTTTTAGTATGGAAGACGTAGTAGGAGTAGTGAATGAGGCAAATGCGCGTACCAGACAGGAGTTAACCGAACAGATAAATAGATTAACCCTTGCAATAGAAGGCCTTCAGCCGCCCAGCATCACACCCTATGAACCGGTTAAAATAAATCCCTTCGTTACTGAAAACAGTGCTAGTTTGGACCTTATAAAATCTTTACCAGAATTCAAGGGTGATTCCACAACGTACCCAGCTTGGCGCAGTGCAGCTACATTCGCAATGAATTATTATAGGGAGGGGTCCGAAAAATATTATATAGCCATGGGCATATTTAGAAACAAAATCATTGATTCCGCAAACTCTACCCTAGCCTCCTTTAGTACAGTTCTAAATTTTAGAGCTATTATTGACAGATTAGACCACGAATTTGCAGATAAGAGGCCACTGTATGTGCTCGAAAACGAGCTTAGCGTTCTCAGACAGGGGAATGCATCTATCGATGACTTTTATAGCCAAGTGGAGAAGCAGCTGTCGCTTATAATAAATAAGCAAATTATGTCGAACAGTGGAAGAAGCGATATTATTGAAGCCTTAAATAAACGCGTTAGGGAAAATGCCTTGCGTGTTTTCATATCAGGACTTCGTCGCCCAATGTGCGACATTCTCTTTTCTGCCAGACCCAAAGATTTACCTTCAGCTCTTGCGGTTGCCCAGGAGCTAAAAACTAATAGTAGGCGAATCGAGTTTGCAGAGGCATACGCTGTAGGCAATTCCTTTAAGCCAAGCATGCAAACACTATCAATTCCACCACGACAAGGTGTAGCACAAAATAGTCAGCCATTGTCACGATTCAACCGGACTACTACAAATAGACCTACCCCAATGGAAATTGATAATGGATCGAGTTTCTATAGGCAGAATACAAACACTACGAATCTTCCTAAAATACAGGAACAACAAAAAACCTCATATCAGCCTCAAACACCCAACTATAGTGGTAATACGCAAAATTCTACCCCCAATTTTCCAGGGACATTTAAGCGTCCTTACGACCAAATACACTCGGGTCGTTCACCATTTCATAAAATACAAAAGGTAAATTTTATGCCTGAGCAAGTAGGAACTTCTTCGAACATTGACCAACACCAATATAGCACCAATGATCTGCCCCAAGAAATCGATCGTCAACAAGAAAATCTCCACGACTATATTCGTAATTATGATAGTCAAAATTATAATGAGAAGGATATCATTGAAGAGTACAGCGACGAGATTAATTTTTTAGTGTAAAATCACTCCTGCCCTTCATTACAAAGAAAGCCAAAAACGAACAGGAGCTTCGAATTTTAGTGGATACCGGCACCTCAAAGAATTATGTCAAAAACCTTTCTTTTCTTCAAGGAATCAAACCTTTAGAACAACCTTTTAAATTGAAGTCTGTTAATGGCGAAAATTTAATAAATAAAAAATGCCTAATCAATATTTTGAACAATACCTCGACGTTCTTTTTGCTTCCTAGCCTAAGCACGTTCGATGGTATCATAGGCTATGATTTTTTAAAAGAAATCGATGCAAAAATTGACACGGTTAAAGGGTATTTATTTTACCGCAATGGTAATGTAAAGTTACAGTATTTATCGTGTAATCAAGTTAACTCTATTTCAATAGAAAAGGCTGTTCCATCTTCAATTCAAACTAAGTTTCGTCAAATTATAAATAAAAATATAGGTGCTTTTGCTGATCCAAATAGAGCGTTGCCGTACAATACCACTGTTAAGGCCAGAATTCGCACAAATACAAATGAACCGATCTATAGCAAAAGCTACCCGTACCCTATTTCCGTCGCACCATTCATTAATAATGAAATAAAATCCATGCTTAGAGATGGTATCATTAGGGAATCGTGTTCCCCTTACAATTCTCCCGTGCACGTCGTAAACAAGAAAGGCTTCGATGAGCAAGGTAACCAAAAATTAAGGCTAGTTATCGACTTCAGAAAATTAAATGAAGTAACAATCCCAGATAGATACCCTATACCGGATACATCGATTATCTTGGCAAATTTGGGTAGTTCAAAGTTCTTCACGACGCTAGACCTCAAATCCGGGTTCCATCAAATTGTTTTAAGTGAGGCAGATAGGCAAAAATCTGCTTTTAATATAAATAATGGAAAATATGAATTTTGTCGGCTTCCTTTTGGTCTAAGGAATGCACCTAGTATCTTTCAAAGAACCATTGACGACATCCTACGAGATGTGATAGGAAAATTTTGCCATGTGTATGTCGACGATATAATTATATATTCTAAAGATGAATATTCACATCTTAATCATATCGACTATATCCTTACCAAACTGGAGAAGTCTGGAATGAGAGTATCCGTGGAAAAATCCAAGTTTTATAGGACCGAAGTGGAGTTTTTAGGCTTTGTCGTATCAGAAAATGGTATTAAGACATGCCCGGATAAGATTCACGACATAATAAATTATGAACTCCCAACAAATCTTCGAGCTTTACGCTCATTTCTAGGCTTATCTGGGTACTACCGCAGGTTCGTGAAAGACTACGCTGCCATAGTAAAACCGTTAACTGTTTATCTTCGAGGTGAAAATGGACAAGTGGGTGCAAGAAGTTCAAAAAACGTGAGAATTAATTTCGATGCAGCGGCACTTTGCGCATTTGAAAAAATAAAAAATATTTTAGCTTCTGAGGATGTACTCCTCCAATATCCCGACTATAATAAGCCCTTCGAACTTACCACTAATGCTTCTTCTACTGCCTTAGGCGCAGTTTTGTCCCAAAAAGGAAGACCCATTACAATGATATCGCGAACACTCTCTACTAGTGAACAAAACTACGCCACTAATGAGCGTGAGCTTTTAGCGATTGTGTGGGCACTTAAAAAATTGCGACACTACCTGTACGGAATTAAAGATATCCATATTTTCACCGACCACCAACCACTGATATTTGCAATGTCGGATAAGAACCCCAATACCAATATGAAAAGGTGGAGATCATTCATTGAGGAATTTTCCCCCGTTTTCCATTACAAGCCCGGAAAGGACAATACGGTAGCTGACGCACTTTCGAGGCAGTTTGTCCACGCGTCTATCGAAACTATTCATAGCGAAGTTTCTTCAACAAATACAATAAAAACAGTCCACTGTCCAATCAACCAATTTAAGAATCAGATAATCATAACAAGGTCTTCTTCCTTTAGTAAAAACACTAAAATTTTATTTCAAAAACATATTCGCCACACAATCGCATACGATAATGTCGAAAATCTTGTGCAGTGCTTAAAAGGTGTAATAAATGCCGATGTTACAAATGCAATTCACTGCGATCTTCTAATCCTAGCTGAAATTCAAAACACATTGGTATTGTCATTTCCCGGTGTTAAATTTCTCCATACCGAGCTTTTGGTAATAGACTTAACTAATAAAGATGATCAGCTGGAAACGATAGCAACAGAGCACAATCGAGCTCATCGCGGCTTACAGGAAAATATTCGCCAAATCTCCCGTGAGTACTTTTTTCCAAACATTAAAAAAATGTTGAAAACAATGATTGCTAACTGCAAGATATGCTTGGAAAATAAGTACCAACGCAAACCACCTGATCCGGGGATTGGTAAAACTCCCATTCCAAGTCTTCCGGGAGAAATCCTTCACTTAGACATTTTTATAACAACTTTTTTTAACATGTTTAGACAAATTTTCTAAGTTTGCCATCGTTAAGCCGATTATCTCTAGAGCAACAGTTGATATAAAAAACGCATTATTAGAACTTCTTTTAGTATTCAGTAATACTAAAACTATCGTTTCGGATAACGAGAGATCCTTCCAATCCAATACTATAAAGTCTTTGCTGAGAGATAATTACGGAATAGAACAATTTTTCATACCAACCCTTCACAGCGAAAGCAATGGGCAAGTGGAAAGATTCCACTCTACCTTACTAGAGATTTCGCGCTGTATTAAAGAGCAACAGAAAGTAGAAGAAATAATTGATTTAGTCTTATTAGCAATTTATAAATATAATTGGAGCATACACTCGGTAACAGAAGCGAGACCAACGGACGTTTTCCATAATTTCCCGTCAGAAAAGCTTGATAGTATAAAAAAACGTTTGTTTGAAACTCAGGAAAAAACCTTGCGTAAAAGAAATGAGGGTAAAAAAGCGAAAATTTATAGTCCCGGAGAAAAAGTTTATTTGAGGAGAAATAAAAGGCTTGGCAATAAACTGGACAAGGTCTTTGTCGAAAAGTTTATAGAAAGAGATCTTGGCCCAACGGTCCTGATCGATGGCAGGAAAATCCACAAAAGCAAACTTCGCTAAAATAATTTCTTTTAAGTTTATTTGTTTGTCAAAAGAAAGGCTGCACAACAAAATAAACGAAATTTTTTTGAAATCAACAATATCAAAAAAAATTATTTTAAAAAAAATTTTCGTTTCGTTGGCAAACAAAAAAATACTAAGAAATTTCATTTTGTTTTGATATTTCTACGTTTGGGAATTTTTGTGAACACATTTTATATGGAAAAAAATACTCAAAGTCAAAAAATCAAAATAAACAAATTTTTTGAGATTTTGATTTTGATAGCAACGAATTAAAATTTTTTTTTTGGTTCATCAGAAACGTTTAAACATTAATAACGAATTAAAATCAAAATATTTTTATTTTTTTTTTAATGAAAATAACGTTATGATGCAGCCCTGGTCAAAAGCACAAAATGTAGACGTGTCTGTATTTAAAATTGTATCACCACTTTTTAATGATTCGAATCATCACACTCGTTCTTGTTATGTAAATATCAATTTGTCAATGTATAAAAAAAAAAGTTTGTCAATTTCTGTACATCCATGGGAAGCAAGAAATTAGGCTATTACAATATTTTACGCAAAAAGGAAACTGTACCTAGATCGAACCGAGGACGTCTCGTTCTTAAGAAGGGGGATAGTTAACGTGTCAGCTAAAACCTACCCCTAAGTTACGTATGCTGGGTTGATTAATTTACAGCGCACCCACATATTACGCACGCTGGGATAATTTATCTACTGCATTCGCATACGTCATTATTGTCATAATCATCATTAGTAATAACTCGTTACTCTCAGTACTTGCATACCTTTTGCTTTACATATTGACAAGAGCACAACAACGGTATAACTTAATTTCTAGCTGCAGTGCCCAAATAGCGGGACCATCGCATAAAAAAATTGAACAAAGGCTGACGGTAGCTATGCCGGCTCTTCATCCACCTTTTTGCTATAGCAACAATTAACATGAACATTATTTGCTTTGTCGAGTTAGAAGAATATAAAATTAGTATCAAGAATTCATTGTAAAATTGATGGGCAACAGGCGAGTTATATCGTCATCACTTAATAAAACCACATCAGAAAAATCAATCATCTTTTATATTTTGTACAATAACTATCTTCTAAAAAAATAGAAAAGAAGAATGTACAAAAACAAAGTCCAGCATGCATGATTTACATATAGACAGAATGTCTAAAATATTGTGCATACCGTTGGCAAGATAACATACAACAATTAGAGGAAAACTTGAATTAAGCAGCTTGCAAAACTACACGCAGCATAGCCTATGGATTAGGCAGCTGCGCTGGCAATCAGAGCGAGTGGGTTCGATTCTCCACAAGATCCTCTGAAATAGCAAAAACTATACGAGTTAGTCTGACGAGAAATCGTGGCTGTTTTCGAAATAGTACTATAACTATAGCCTGTATATGTTTGTTGCTTTCAATTTTTCCTCTAATTAAAAATAATAATAATTAACTAAGAACTATTATCAACTGGTCTTGAGTTCGTTATACTTACAAAAATATGTAAAATGAACAGACCGTAAAACCAACAACAAAAACACGCGGTTGTGTACAATAACTATTTTCTAAAAAAATAGAAAAGAAGAATGTACAAAAACAAAGTCCAGCATGCATGATTTACATATAGACAGAATGTCTAAAATATTGTGCATACCGTTGGCAAGATAACAAACAACAATTAGAGAAAAACTTGAATTAAGCAGCTTGCAAAACTACACGCAGCATAGCCTATGGGTTAGGCAGCTGCGCTGGCAATCAGAGTGAGTGGGTTCGATTCTCCACAAGATCCTCTGAAATAGCAAAAACTATACGAATTAGTCTGACGAGAAATCGTGGCTGTTTTCGAAATAGTACTATAACTGTAGCCTCTATATGTTTGTTGCTTTCAATTTTTCCTCTAATCAAAAATAATAATAATTAACTAAGAATTATTATCAACTGGTCTTGAGCTCGTTATACTTACAAAAATATGTAAAATGAACAGACCGTAAAACCAACAACAAAAACACGCGGTTGTGTACAATAACTATCTTCTAAAAAAATAGAAAAGAAGAATGTACAAAAACAAAGTCCAGCATGCATGATTTACATATAGACAGAATGTCTAAAATATTGTGCATACCGTTGGCAAGATAACAAACAACAATTAGAGAAAAACTTGAATTAAGCAGCTTGCAAAACTACACGCAGCATAGCCTATGGGTTAGGCAGCTGCGCTGGCAATCAGAGTGAGTGGGTTCGATTCTCCACAAGATCCTCTGAAATAGCAAAAACTATACGAATTAGTCTGACGAGAAATCGTGGCTGTTTGTGAAATAGTACTATAACTATAGCCTATATATGTTTGTTGCTTTCAATTTTTCCTCTAATCAAAAATAATAAGAATTAACTAAGAATTATTATCAACTGGTCTTGAGCTCGCTATACTTACAAAAATATGTAAAATGAACAGACCGTAAAACCAACAACAAAATTATTTTATTTTATATAATTTAACGCTTAAAAAAATCATTCTATGAATCAACGGTGTTCTTGTGACACTTGAAAGCTGCAGATTTTTAGGCTTGAACGGGCTGTGAAACTGCGTAGTTCAAAAAAGGGTATGAGAAATGGAAAGAGCTTATTGGGTCTATGTAGAAGATTTACAGGATTATTTCTTTTTAAGTTTGCATCATTAGCAGGGAGGTAGTGCTACGCACACAAGGTATATTAACTTTAGTCGCCTAACGGCAATACGTAACGGCATAACCGGATCGAGACAGATATTGACTTATGTATATCAAAATGTTCAGGACGAAAAGAGAAATTGATTAAGCCATGTCCGTCGGTCCATCCGTCTGTGAACACGATAACTTGAGTAAATTTTGAGATATCTTAATGAAATTTGGTATGCGGATTCCTTGGCACTCAGCTCCGAGCGCCATTTAAAATGGGCGAAATCGGATGATAGCCACGCCCACTTTTTATATATAGAATATTTTCGAAAACACAAAAAAGTGAATACTCAGTACATAATACACCAATAAAGATAAAATTTGGTGAATACATTGAGATTGAGGCATAAAATACATTTTTTAAGAAATTTTTGAAAATGGGAGTGACACCGCCCACTTTTGAGTAAGTCAAATTTAGAAAAAATATTAATCATAAATCAAAAACCGTTCAAGATATCGAAACGAAATTCAGCATTCACGTTTCCAGGTATGCAAGGAATGTTCCAGGAAAAAATGGGCGGGATCGGTTAAGGTCTCCGCCCACTTTTATATGAAAGATTCTGAAGAGGATCGTAGATATATTAAATATGCAATAACTTTGCGTAAAATAGGTTTACATCATTTATATTTCACTTTTAAAGTTTCCGTAAACAAATAAATCCAAGAACTTAAAATTTTCGAAAATGGCGGTGGCACCAGCCCTTTTATAGTTGACTATTCCACAAAACTTTTTATGCCATAACTCCGCCAAAAATGGATTTGTCGAAACGAAATTAGGTGATAATGTTCTATATATAAAGGTAACTGTTTGCTGTAAAAATAGGCGAAATCGGTTAATGTCCACGCCCAGTTTTTTAACATAGTTCTGAAAATTTTTTTTTGTAAAATTTAAAGAGCGGTATTTCTACAACTAAGCAAGTTATATCAATTATATTTTGCACACATAATAAGCTTTTTAAGAAAAACTCGGCCTCAAAAAAATTTTTTCAATTTCGAAGAAGTAGGCGTGGAGCCGCCCACTTTTCAGCATAAAATTTCTGCTATTTTCAAAGGCAATCGCTTATAATTCGATTTTGATATTACAGTGGAAATTGGTCAGCTGCTTCTCAGTAGTATGTATTATACTCCTGTCAAAAATTAGCCAAATCGGGAAACACACAAGCGAAATATTCGGGCACGTAGTTAATAGCCCACTGCAAGTTATATATCTTTTTTGATTTTCATACCTTTCATAAACAATAAATGTATGTAAGTATGAGAACAAGAAAAGAAAAGTTCACTAAAATGATCAGCGCGATGAGCGGAGTCGATTTAGCCATGCGCGTCTCTCCGTCCGTCTGTCTGTCTGTCCGTCTGTCTAATTGAACGCAAACTAGTATCTCAGTTTTACAAAAGAATGCTGAAATTCGTTGTTTGCTTTCGCCATTTTATGATATACTAGCAAACCCGGTAGACGTTGTTTTAACGCTTTGATACATAGAACACATCTATTCATAAAATGTCATTAACTTGAACCAAATAAACTCCTAGCTTTGCCGAATTGCAGCTTTATATAACCAGGGGGCTTTTCCAAAAGCTATATACAGACTGTGTCGTGCCCAGCGAACTCCTGACCCTATCGTGAAAGTTCAAGAGCAAAACAAAACACAAAATAGGTGGGCGTGGCACAGCCCACTTTTCAAAAATTATGTAGATATTGACTAAGTGACCCATACATCAAAATTTCATTAATTTAGACCAAAAAAGTTCGGAGTTATGACGAATTGAAACTTTATATAGCCTGGGGGCGTGGCTCCGCCCACTTTTCCAAAACTATATATTGTCTATGCTGTACCCAGTGAACCCAAGTATATATTGTGAAAATTTCATAAGGATCGCTTGAGTTCTTTCGCGCCTATAAAAGACACACATTTTTTATATCTATTTTTGTTACGCCCACAAGGTATATTACTTCATTCGGCATAAACGAATCGAGATATATGCTTATTAATGAACATCAAAACGTTCAGGATGAAAAGTAAAATATATGGGCAAGTAGTTAATACCCCACTGCAAAAGCGAAGTTGTATATCTGTTTTGATTTTCATACCTTTCATGAACATGAAATGTTTGTACGTATGAGAAGATAAAGTATAAGTCCGATCAAAAAGTATACTGAAATGATTAGTAGGATGAGCTGAGTCGATGTAGCCATGTCCGTATATCGATGCGTCTATCTGTCTGTCCGTCTGTCTATTTGAAGGCAAATACGAACTGAAAGTATTAAAATAGACCAGCGTAAATTGGGATGACATAATAAATCACTACTAGGTATATAATGTTCGGTTCAACCCGAACTTAGACTTCCTTACTTGTTTTTGATTAAAAATAGCCATTAAATAAGAATTTTTTTGTGGTAATTTTATATCTCACACATAGATCTCAACAGCGAAAAACTCAAAAAATCAGTCCTTTCAGAAAAAAACCCAGGTAGTCCTAACGGAGAACCTTGGGAACTACTCTGGTTAGCTGGGGGGAAAACTATAGGGAATATTTCACAAGTGTATTTTTTTGTTGCTTTTTTTGTTTACAAAACTTATGACAGTAACGTGGAAATTTTCAACGTTTTATTCAAATTCTAGACTCAGTTAGAAGCTATTAGTTGGGATTTTCCACAATCTGATGTTTTGTATCACATCTCACTGACTTCTACTCCAAAAAATTATGGTAGTGCCAACTAAACAGAGTCAACTAAGAAACTCCAATAACATAGGTGTAAACTATGTTACTACTTTAAAACGAGGCAATTATGCATTAACTTGAACACCCTCCACTCAGAACTACAAAACAAAATCAAATCCATTGGTTGGTTAGCAAAATAAATGACATACAGATGAATAATTGAATAACAGAGCTGACAGTAAATTCGAAATTTTGCCAGCAATAAAATGAAATTAAAATTTTTTAATACTAACCACCTAAACAGCCACAACTCAAAATAACTTCACTACATTTTTGGAGTCAACTTGCTTGTGAAGTTTGAAAGGGCTCATTTTACCAAAAAAAGGACTAATAACACCGCCAAGTGCTGATTATTGGCGCTATTGTAGAACCGTTTATATTCGTCTATAGGGTATAAGCCAAGGCATGC
Source organism: Merzomyia westermanni (assembly GCA_949987695.1). Taxonomy (NCBI): domain Eukaryota; kingdom Metazoa; phylum Arthropoda; class Insecta; order Diptera; family Tephritidae; genus Merzomyia; species Merzomyia westermanni. The sequence continues at coordinate 125,026,631 of OX465288.1, read as the reverse complement.
GATGGCATGCTCAGCTCACAATTTTAGATTTTTGAGGTAGCTCCCTTTATCTAAGTGTGCGATATATACATCAGATATACTATATCCCGAATTTTTTATGCCACCATTCGTTTTCAGGACAAAATTTTCATTTAATATATGTGATTTTAAAAAGTGCTTACAGCAATACTTAAAAAGAGTTCAAAACAAACCAAAAAAAAATCCTGTCCATCTAGTCACAAATGACACAAAAAAAAAACAAAAAAAAAAAAAAATAATCGTTATTCTTGCCAAAAAAAAAATATTTCTTATGATAATGGTTAATTGTAATCAATATTTCCTTGCATCAATGTTGATGGTTAAATACGATGTTTACATTTCTATAATAACCGTTACGTCCCTGATTATTATTGATAATATTGATTCGCATATTTTAGTATATTCAGGGAGATGAGTGAAATGCACTTCTGTTGAAGGTAATTTTAAAGATCAGGAAAGCTGAGGGGTCACTTTACCTTGATTCTCTCCAAGGTTGGAGTTTGTCACTGAAAAAATTACTTCTACATTTTACACCATGTCGTATGAGTAACATTGGCCCATAAAAGAAAAGCTAGCAAACATTTTTCATATGTTTTTTACGTTGCGTATCATACCCTGTTCGCTTTCTTATGGTAATTTTTAAAGTCTTTTTTAAGCTTCCTGTCATAACAGGAACTCATTAGAAGGGGCTGAAAAGTGTCAATATTTGATAGAAAGAGATTTGCAATTTTATTTTCATATGCACTGCAGCAAACATTTAACACCTTACTGTCACCTACTAGCGAAATATCCTACACGCGGTGCCCATAACAATAAACTAATGACTGCGATAAGCCAAATAAAATTGGCACACTCAATTTAATTGTTTACTTCAGATTTTCTGGCAAAATCACGAAGCCTACATTGTTATCACCAACGCAATAATCGATTGCTGCAATTGTATATCTGTAAACTTGTATGATTAATTCTTTATATCATCCTTAGCACTAGTAATATGTGGAAATTGCAATTTTATTGCCATCATAAATTGATGATATAAACGTTACTTTAGTATTTTCCCAGTTTGCTTTGTTTTGGATTTTAATGTTTAGACACAAAATAGAAAATGATTCATTAAATACATTACAGAGATGTATGCTAGGAAGTTTAGTTTCAGATGAAAGTCAACATAGCTGCAGCTGCATTCCGGGTATGGTCGCCAGGCGTTTTCCTGTGTACTATACAACCAAGTCTTGTCATTCTAACCTGAACTGTGCTGAAATCATTAATAGTTGAAATTTTAAAACTTATTCACTTTTTCAGCGCAAGAGGCATGGCTTCTTCACTTGGTCGTTAAAAATGTGCTTATGTTTTTGGTCTGGTTAGAGTTCCATTGTTCGCCATGACCACCGCTTCATACTTCACGCTCGCTTATGTACCCGGCGGAAGCTAAGACTTCTGTCATTCAAGAGTGTTACCAGAATACTCACCTTCTGCTCTTCCTTTTCATTATATTATTATTTATAGCTGCAAAATGGCTGCGCTATAATCCGTAGCTAAGTGTGGTCTTTAAAATTTTTTTACTTTGATTTGAAAATGGGATTGGTGGTGAACGAGGGCAAAACGAAGTACCTTCTGTCATCATGCAAAGAGTCAGCGCATTCGCGCCTTGGCAACCAAGCCACTGTTGGGAGCAATAATTTCGAAATAGTAAAGGACTTCGTTTACCTGGCAACCAGCATTAAGACCAACAATAATGTTAGCCTAGAAATCCGACGAAGACTTACTCTTGCAAACAAATGCTACTTCGGACTGAGTAGGCAATTGAAAAGTAAAGTCCTCTCTCGACGAACGAAAATAACACTCTATAAGTCACTCATCGCACCCGTCCTATATGGTGCAGAAGCGTGGACACTAACAACATCTGATGAGGCGGCTCTGGGAGTATTCGAGAGAAAGGTTCTTCGGTAGATTTGTGGACCTCTACGCGTTGGCGACGGCGAGTACCGAAGAAGATTTAATGATGAGCTGTATGAACCTTACGCAGACGCCGACATAGTTCAGCGAATTAAAACACAGCGGCTTCGCTGGCTAGGCCACGTAGTGCGAATGAGCGAAGATGCTCCAGCCCAGAAGGTATTCTTATCGGCACCCGCCGGTGGAAGCAGAGGAAGAGGGAGACCACCACTCCGCTGGAAGGACCAAGTGGAGACCGATTTGCGATCCCGCGGTGTTTCCAATTGGCGCTAGTTGGCGCAACGAAGAAACGATTGGCGAGCTATGTTGGACGGTCAAAACCGCCCAGGCGGTTAGGTGACCATTTAAGTAAGAGAAGAAGATTTGAAATATGTACAGATGTAGTATATATCTGTGGCAGAGGGGTAAACAAATTTAAGTAGTTTTTTTGAATTTTTCAGTAGAGCGCTTTAAAAGTTAAAATAGTAGTGTAAATGTATGGAATTTAGATGTGGTTTTTGTCTACAAAATCCAACATTTTTGATCAAAAGCCGTGAAAATTCGAGTTATAATAGATTTGTACACGGAGGACCAATGCTGGTAATATCTCATTTTTGTCCTATCTTCAGTTTGGCCTTTCTTGGTTATCGCCACATATATTCAATGATTTATTCACACATGCACAAATATTTGTGTTTACTAATAAACATATAAACTTGTACAAAGAAATTTATAAAACATTAAGCCATATGTCCAATTTATGCACATCAACACATACAAATAAAGCATACATATATATGTGCATATTTCGACACCATGTACTTACTTTCACTTCAATATTTTTTTAGGTATTCGCATGTTGGACCAACCCTACATGACCGACTTAATTGAAGCCAATTCTATGGGGCATGAGCCACATAAAATACATATTTACAGCGCATCGTGGGGACCCACCGACGATGGTAAAACCGTAGATGGACCCCGTAATGCCACCATGAGAGCTATAGTACAAGGCGTGAATGAGGTAAGTAAAAATGAAATGACTAAATGCGGTGTATGTACGTACACTTGGAAAGCGAAAAACAAAAATATGGCTAAATATGAGTAAATAGTACGTATACACCCACTTGTTGAACATTGTCCGTACCTACCCGTAATATATGAATATATGAACATATGGTCCAGATGTTCATATACTCATTTAATTGCTTGTGAGTGTGTATGTCTGTGCGAATGATTGGAACGTGCTCATATGGCAATCAACTAACTTCATTATCATCTAATAGTATTTGTTAACCCGCAGGGTCGTAATGGTTTGGGCAACATTTATGTGTGGGCGTCAGGCGATGGCGGCGAGGAAGATGATTGCAATTGTGATGGTTATGCAGCTTCTATGTGGACAATTTCTATTAACAGCGCCATTAACGATGGACAGAATGCACACTACGATGAGAGTTGTAGTTCAACATTGGCCAGTACTTTTAGTAATGGAGCTAAGGATCCAAATACAGGCGTAGCCACAACTGATTTGTATGGAAAATGTACAACAACACATTCAGGAACAAGTGCAGCGGCGCCAGAGGCGGCAGGCGTTTTTGCGCTAGCACTCGAGGCAAAGTAAGTAATATCACAAATAATCTTATGTAAATAACAACGTTGAATACTAAATAATTTATAAAAAATTTAGAAAGTTATCTTACAGCTAATTCTAGAAAAGTGTTTTAATATATGATTTATTTATTTGGTTCAGTCTACGGAATTCATCTCTTACAGACTAGGTATAGTACAACAAATTAAAACTAGGTCGAGAAAATTAAATCAATTTAAAATTCTAAACAAATTTAATTTAATCATGTTTATACTTAGATTAAAGCCGATAGCGCTTGCACAGGTTTTACACAGTCGAACGCCCTAGCAATCGGCTAATTCGTGGCTTAATTAGTAGGGTGCACTGTGTCTACCAGTAAAGGATTACTTCTCAAGCCCCGCGGCGGATCGTAAAAACTTACTAAATTTAGATAAATCATCAAAATGGATGATGCCGTTAATGACATTATAAATAACGTAAGGAAGTCTAAGTTCGGGTCGAACCGAATATTAAATACCCAGCTGTGTAAAAGCGGTCGTGGTAAATTGTTGTGGAGTTATGACTTGTAGAGGTTTTAAACTTTTTCTACCACCATGAAAATGAATGTTTGTCTGTGTGACTGGTGTCCAAAGTACTTAAATGATCTTTATGAAATTTTCACAGGAGATTCTCGGGTCCACTGGTTACAGAATAAACTATATATAATTTTGGAAAACGTAGGTAGAATACCTCGTATCGTTGGTTTCGTAATTTTATCTAACACGGTTCTGAAGTTAATAATAACGGAAATTTGACATTTTGTTCATGCATATGTGGGCGGTGGCAAGCCCATTTTCCAAAATTAAAAAAAAAAATCATTAATAAAATCATCAGTTTATTGTACTTACGAAATTCAAGCATTCTATCTACATCAGTGAAGGAGATATGGCATGTTCCGGTTTCCTACATCTCTTTGAGAAACTTTGGTCCAAAACGGGCCGTCGTCGTCCACCGATTTTGCTCATTTTCCGTGAGCGTACTCTACATGTCGTATCAAGTTTCGTAATTCTATCTTCCACTTTCCAAAATGTTGCAAGACATCGTAAAACGAATAAGAAAATTGAGGTAACTGCCAAATTATATCATTTTACCTGTATTAGTCAATGAGATATGGGCAGTTAAGTATTTCTACCTCCTTTTCAGATAAATTTTATAAAAAAGTAGTCGTGGTCGAAAAGCGATTTCCCACCAAATTTTTGTAATCTAGCATAAACGGTTCCGTAGTTATTAACAGTCGAAGGTTGAAAATTTGGTCACTCATATGTGGGAGGTGTAACACCCCTTTTCTAAAAACTTTGAAAAATCGTCAATAGGCCAACCAACTTAATAAATCTACCAATTTTCATTATTTTATCTGCTGTTATTATTGAATTATCTCATTTTAAACGTTATCCGAAATTTTCGATATCGAAAAAAGGGGCGTGGTTATTGTTCGATTTCGCCCATTTTTAAAAGCAACCTGTGTCCCAAAATTTCATTCAAAAACCTAGATTTCTACTCAAGTTATCGTGTCCACTGATGAACGGACGGACGGCCATGTCCTAAAGGATTCCTCTGTTCATTCTAAGAACTTTGATATATGGAACTATATATCTATCTCCATTATTTTGTACCGTTACAAACCACCGTTATAAGACCAAAACTATAATACCCTGTGTACTAGTACACGCTGGGTAGAAAAATTATTGGGAAATAAATTCATCTTTCGTGCAGTGAATGCAAGCTCAGAAGTTTTCGTCTGCTGGTATAAGAAGGAAGTTTACCCTGCCACGGCCACTTCCTTAGAGTATAGTAATAATTTTTGGACTCTATCTATCTTGTATGAGTGTGCTTCATTGTGTGGGCTCCATATAAATAAACAGTAACCAAGCTGACTTATCACCAGAGATAAGTAAAGCGACTTAAGAGTGAAGGGGTTTCTGAACTCCATTGAGTTTCTTCTTATGAAGCCAACCATAGAAAATGATTTGCATGTAATGAAGTCAATATGCTGGCAGAACGTCAGAAAAAGCATTGGCTTTCAGAGGCAATCGATGGAACAATTAATGTAATTTAATATTGTTTTTACATGTGCTGATTTGCAAAGAAAATGTAATATAGTATATTGAGCTTTATTGAGGAACAACTTCTTTTGTATACGCTTTAAAGTAACATATCTTGATAATAGAAAAATGTTGAATATTTTTTTTAATGATAACAAAGTTTGAAACACAGAATTTCTCCTTGGTTCCTGCTCAAAAAAGTTTGCCACATATATTTGACAAGTCTTTACAAGGTTTCTAGCTGAATTGTATAGAGGCTATCGATTATTATCAAATAATGGAAAAAGAATAGGGTCACATGGGTATATTTGTCGGTTAGTGCTCTTGACTGAACAACATTCTTTGATTTCTGTTTTATTTTTCAAAATAAAATTATCCATACCTTTCAATAATAAATATGAAATAGAAGCCAACACTTCCTTCCATACCATGTTCTGAGTTTCTTTCTGAGTACGTCTTTGAGTATCTTTTGGAAGCATTATTTTTAACGTATTTGGTAGCTTAACTTTTGAAAACGCCACATATAGCATTCCGTACTTGAACACCGATGAATTTAGCTCCACTCCGACAACCTCAAAAGTTTGTCTCTTATTGCAAATTGATGCCGTTGATTGGTGCACTCTAGCAGCCAGTTGGATGAGTGTGTTTCTCGGTAAATGAACTTCTTTGTCAGATCTTTGTATTCAAACAAAGGTGGCTACCCTACTTATAAATGTTTCATCCAAATCGGTTGAGCCGTTTTCAAGATAGTCTGGATACGAGTATACAAATATACAAGAATAGCTCATTTCAAGTTATAACATATACATATGTATGTATACTATGGTGTATTGAACATGTTTATTAAGGGGGTATAATTTGTCAATATAGTGAAAAGAAAGTTTTAAATTAAGTAATGCAAATCAAAATAAAAATTCAACATTTTTAAGTAGGGTGGGGCAGTAAATACAAGTTAAGAACAAAAAAATTCGTATTGTTTTAGTATTGTAAGTAAAAAATCAGAAAATTTAAGATTCTTTTGTATTAGAATGAAAAAGGAATAAAGTAATTACATTGGACTATTCTTAATGTTTTTTACAATCTTGTTCAAAAAAAAAAAAAGCCCGTTTAATCAAAAATCTGGTGTGCTACCTCAAAGCTTTTATTTATGTAAACAATTTTAAAATGAAATCTAATAACACATATCGGCTTTGATTGCGAATTTTCCTTTCTTATGAAGTATCAATAAAAAAATTCTGTCGTGATTAAAAATTTTATAAGTTCATCGCTTTTGCTCTCTAATTTGGTTTGAATGCGTTTTAGGGGAACTATGACGCATTTCGATCTTTTGACTTTTTTATGAAGTACAAATTCTACTACCATTCGAACTATATCTTCATCGAAAAATAATGAAAGGGGAACTGAGTCCAATCGGTTTAGGAAAAAATATATCTGCCACCGAAAAGTAGTTCTTCTGGTTGTTACTCATGTATAAGATTCCTGTGTAGCAGACCTGTCAAGTACTAAGTACCACAATACTTGCACTTCGAGTAAGTGCTGTTACACAGGGCTTTGATTAGTTAGCGAGATTCAGTGTAAAAGTAGAAGGAACGGATTTACGCAGAGAAATGTCTTACTTACCCCTAGCTTCCATCTAATATTATACGTAGATAAGACTCAGCACTGAATTCAAAAAAATTATATAGTGAATTCAACAATTCCAATTTCAAATTGCTTTAGCTGTTGCTTCAGAGTCGAACAGTCGTGGTCTAAGTTAATGATATTTGGACATATGTGTCCTTTAGTCAAAATTTACATAATTTTTGCAAAAGTGGGCTGTGGCACGCCCACATTTTTTGTTTTGGTTTGTTCTTCATTAATGTACAAAGTTTATAGTCGATCTCTATGAAACTTTCACGATAGGTTCAGAGGTTCGCTGGGTACGGCATAGGCTATGTATAGTTTTGGAAAAGTGGGCGGTGCTTCAGTAATGTTCAAAATTTATTGTCGATCTCTGTGAAACGACACAGACCATATTTAGTTTCTGGCAAAGCCTCCAGGCTATTTTAAGTATCAATTCGGCATAGCGAGGAATTTATTGGGTTCAAGTATGTAGCAAAAAACCTTGAGATATAGAAGTGGTGTTAGAGGAAAATTAAGAGGGTAAAGAAAAAGGAGGAGATAAGGATAAATTTATAAGAAGCGAAAAGTGGGGAGGGAAAAGAGTAAAATTTGTTAAATGAAGGCATGTACTATTTCAGCCAGGACAACGTCTGTCGGGTCTGCTAGTAAATAATATATAGAAAAGGTAATTCCGACGGTATATACCTAGGCAAGTTGTTGTTCTTTGCTTTCCGTTGCAGAAATAAGCTCGCAAAAACTATTGGAATACAACAGAGTGAAGGCTCGCTTGAAAGTTCACTTTACCAGTTTTTATATAACATTTAGTTTTCACTTTGTTTCTTAAATTTTAATAATAAGAATCAAATCTTGGCGCGGAAGGGTTGCCGAAGACTTTCGAGGAACGACCAACCTTTTCAAAATATGTTTAATGTTAGCAAATAATTTGGAAGATATATTGCTATTGCTATAAAAATTAAAATATTTATTTCCAGTCCAACTCTTACATGGCGGGATATACAGCATTTAACGGTACTGACTTCAAAACGTAACTCTTTGTTCGACGCCAAAAATCGTTTTCACTGGACTATGAATGGCGTTGGATTGGAATTTAATCACTTATTTGGTTTTGGAGTTCTCGATGCAGGTGCTATGGTAACATTGTCTAAACAATGGCGTTCAGTGCCGGCGCGTTATCACTGCGAAGCTGGCGAGATAGTGGAGCCACAGTAAGTAGCAGGAAGGCGAATGGGAACAATATTAATATTAAAAATGTGCCGCTGATTGGATTATATTGTGCTTCGATTTAAGTTGGCTAAATAATTAATAAGCTTATAGCCGATTTCATAATTTTTAGTTATCACCAAACTTTTCATTTTATGCATATAAAACCTGTGGCTTAATTTTTTTGGGCAATAGGTTATTTTAATTCGTCACTTCGGTGCTACATAAATTTTATCCAACATATAAACAAGCGCCTATAATTTTAGTTGCTTCCACTCAGAAAAAAAAACACATTTTAAATGAAGAAACCGTTTCACAAGTGGAATATACGTGATAGGGAATAAAATAAAAGTTTGAGAGAAAACTACAATATTCTTCTGATAACGAAACTTTTGAAGGCGGAGTACGAAAGGGCATCAAAGTTATTTGTTATTTTTTGTAACGAGAAAAACACTCCCCGAAGGTTTTGGGGAGTGTTGTCGAGAGTAACAGTCATTTTCCGGATATGAACCCGGTACTCCCTTGCGGTGCATGCCCGACTGTTGCGGGAGCGATTTGGTATGCCTAGGTCATATTCTAGGTCATGTCATCCTAGGGTTAGGGGTTTGAAATGAGTAAATAAAAGTTCCTGTCATTTTCGTTACAGGTAAAAGAAATTTTGTTAAAATTATTTCAGAACACAAGAAGCCAAAAGTGTGAGTCATGGTTTCAACATTCTTTTAAGCGAAACTAAGCTAAGTAATCCCAACTGATCTTGTGTATCGATTAAAGTAATATGAGGAATCACGCCGAATTCTCTAATCTCTAGCGTTATATAAACGTTGAAGAAACACAGCGTTCTCAAACAAAATGGTCCGTTATCTTTAAAAAGAGAAAATTTTATATTTATCCATTAGAACTTTCATTTAACAGTTTAATGAATTTTTAATGTGAATCGAATTAGCATAAATTCTCTAATCATTTTCGAGTCCAGTTGTTCCGACCAATATTTCCCCACTGCTTTTTCTATAAATTTGTGTATACATTATATATAAATTAATATTGGTACGGTTATTATTATGATTATTATTATTTGTATTATATTTTTTAAGATGTTTCATTAACTCTTTTATTGCAGACCAATTTATACTGGACGATCACTTTTCTTGGAAATAAAAACCGATTCTTGTAAAGGCACTGATACTGAAGTTAATTATTTGGAGCATGTGCAAGCAGTGATTTCAGCCAACTCCACAAGACGCGGTGACTTGGAGTTGTTTCTTACATCACCAATGGGGACTAGGTGAGTATACAAAATATTTGAATCACTGATTTATACGGATACTTCATCTCGTTCGAAAGCAGTCTGGCACAAATACATTTTTATTTTGTGAGCGAACAAACCTTAATTTTATACATCGTGGCCCTTATGCCGAAGCCTGGAAATTTTCAAATATGAACCATTTAGTTACTTTCCTTTATATTTGCTGGCGAAGTCAAAATGCATCTTTCTTCTATCTACCTGATGGCAGATAAACGATATATTGGCTAACTCGCTCTGTAGCGGTCTGAAACTCAAGGTTTACAGGAGGTTTAATTGACCACTGTAGAAGATTTTTTACTTTTAATTGGAGGTGCACAATATTTGGTGAATTCAGCTACAACAAGGAAATGGTACTTTTATTTTCAGATCAATGATCTTATCGCGACGGGCCAATGATGATGATCATAGAGATGGTTTTACAAAATGGCCATTTATGACCACACACTCTTGGGGGGAATATCCACATGGTACTTGGAAATTGGAGGTAAGCGAGAATGAATATTTATTTTGTTCGGAAGAATCCATAATACATACAAAACCCTTAACTCATCTAAAGGCAAGATTCAACTCACCTCAACCACGTTCCGGATGGCTCACCGAATGGTCGCTAGTATTACATGGAACGAAAGAAGCACCATATCGTACCCTATCACCTGCTTCACCGCATTCTAAGTTAGCCATAGTGAAAAAGGCGCATGAAGATCGTAAAATGATGTAAATTAACCAAACACAATAGAAAAATTCCAAAAACCAAACCTGAGCAAACCTTTTCAAAAGGTCAATCAAATAAATCAATAGAGCAAACACAATAAAATGGAGACAAATATGTCGAAATTAATACAGGTGGCAAGGCCAAAAAACTAGAGTTTCAATAGTAAAGCAACCAAAATTCTCAATAATGAAATAATAAGAACATGAAATTTCAAAAAAAAGTTTTACAATGGAATAAAATTCAAAATCAGTAAAGTTTACACAATTGCGATAGCTAAATTGTGTCGACATAGGCTGTTGGTGATTAAGAATGCGTGATCAAACATTGTTTCCTTTACTTTTTTCATCTAAATATTATTTCATTTTAAAGACTCCAATATCTAATATAAGTAAGTATAGTTTTATTTCAACAAATCATAAGGGAGTACTTTAAGGTACACAACTGGAAAATGTTTAGATTATTTTTCAATTTGCTAAGTATTTTTAATTTGTTTAGTAAAATGAACGGCATTTCAAAACAATAAATAAAATCTCTTATAACGCACATGAACTTTATAATCAGATTATATTATTTAAAAAAAATACATTCAATACATGAGAGTTCATACATACTTATTATATATTCCGCACTCGTCTAAACCAAATAAAATCAAAAATTTGATATTTCATTAAAATAATTTAATTCTAACTATCGTTTTGAGTGACGCTACCTTAAAAAAGATATATTCCCCGAAAATGAAATAACTCTATATCCGTGTTAATCGATGTGTTAGCATGCTGTTTTAATCAAACTTCCCAACTAAACTTAAAATCCATAGAAAAGTTACCTTCGTGAACAAACGTATTGTAACTGAATAGAAGCATAGGCGCCTAAAAATATGTAACTAATTAATAAATGTACTATATTTTGAGTCCATTATCTGTAATTTCCCTGCAGTCACACCAACTAATTGCAAACTACTTCAAAACTAGTATGTAGTAAAAATCAACTCGTATTTTTAACATGGTGATGTCCTACCACATGTGATTTGTCACATTCCGATAAGAATATAAAGTAAACATGAAATACTAATTTGTGAATATTATTCTAGTGTAAAACATTAGAATATACTAGATTAACGCAAGAAGCAACTAAAACTTCAGTCGCTCTATCTTCAAATTGTCCCAGAAACGCTTCTCAGAACTTTACAAAAACATCTTATCTCAGAAATTCATTGAAAAATATCATATTTTATGTCAATAAGGTCTTACCTTTCCATATAATAAAATTGTAACAGGTCGATGTCTGTACATTGAAGATATTCAAGAAAAACTGATAGGAGAGGTCGTTATTAGACCAGCGGAACTCAAATCTACAATTTTTAGAATTTTTGTCTGTCTGTCTGTCCGTCTGTATGAATTGCATGAAACTTTCACCATTCTATCACTTAACGTCTAACTTAAAATTTAGTACAACTTTCATTTGGATATCTCATCCAGTTCCCGAGTTATTGACCAAAATGTGGGAAAAATGGGACCAAAAATGTGGTTTTTTTACCATAACGCCCGCGTCACACAAAAACGACTGCATAGAAATGAATGAAACTTTCAATAATCATTCTCTAGATGTCTCTTCTAAAATTTAAGATATCTTTCACCTCGATATTTTACCCGGGTCCCAATTTATTGACCTAAATGTGGACCCAGGGTGACTGTATGATTTGTGCTTTTAAGGCGGAATAAAGTTCGGCGGGTCAGCTAGTCTCAACTAAAAATGTATATTCGTTTTAAAAGAAATCACCCACAAGCAGACCTGACGTTCCGAAATGAAAATCTAAGATAAAAACTATATCGTTCCTCAACAGTCAAGTTAAATATAGAAGTTTTAAGTGGTTACAATGCATTTCCATACATACATAAAGAAAATCAAGGATTTATATGTTAAAATATGCATGCATTGCCGTTTTAAATTTGGATCGCAGTGGACATTTTGGAGTTGGCATGGTTTTCTGTGACCAGTTGTTGTTTCACTGCAGGGTGTTTACTACATATTTATATACACTTACATGCATATATACCAAATAAACTTGGTTTTATACATGCATTTCCTGGACTTCCTTTATAGCTAAGATTTTACATAAATTTGAACTATAAAGAAATGAAAAAAAAAATGTACATACAACCATATATACTTAGAAGATTCAGCCAAGTTTCTTACGTAAATAATAGTTGACACTTATTGCTAAACTACTCAAATTACACACATACAGTGTAGGGCACAGAATGAGAGATATCAATCTTATCAGATAAATACTATTCCATTCAGTCTTTAATAAGTTATGTGCAGATCTGTTAACTGGCAGTTGTTTTCAGAAACTAAATAATTGATAAGATTAAAAAAAAATCAAGAAAAAAAAAATCATGATTATTTTTGATTACTGTTGTTGTTTTCAATAGTCGTACAATATGTCCACCACTGTACGTAAACATGGTCGTGCATACTCGTTGATACATGTAAAGCGATTGGATTTGTGGGGCGAGTTTTAACTGAAATTTATCTTAATGTGGACGTGCTGATAACGGAAATATGAATATTATGTTAAACAAAGTGAAGAAAATCGGTTTTCTATACCCATAAAGAATATTTTCAAAAAAATATTGGGAAACATGTTCCCGTTTTTGTTTGCAATAAAATATTATTAATTTATAAATTTCTTTCGGGGGCCAAAATTGACAAAAAACGTTTATATTACTACCACACATTCCTATCATATGCGATATAATTATTTACAAGTGCGGTTTAGCAAATCTATCAAAAAAAAAAACAATATAAAAATGTGTAAATGTGTTAAATATTGACGCGTTTATTGTAATAATAGATGTCAAAAGTTATGTAAAGAGTCGTGTAGAAAAATAAAATGTTATTTGTTAAAGTTTGTGGAGGACAAAGAAAAAAAGACACGTACATATGTACATACGTATATTTGTATGTATTAAAATGAATAAATGTGTATTAATAAATGAGAAATATGTATGCTATAATATACATACATACATATATATAGTTTATATAAATAAAAAACATAACATACAAAATAAATGGCGAATTAAAAAAAAGAGCTTGGCATAATAATTGTATAGAATTATATAAGTCTATATAAAGTACTAGAAGAACTAATGATACATAAATGAGTATTTGAGCATAATAAGACACATACAAGTAAAAAGATAATAAGAATTAAAATAATCCTTTGATGTTGTAGATACTATTTTAGTTACAAAAATACATACATATATATTTATTTGCAAGCATACCCAATAGCCTATCTAATATTTATTTCAACTATACACATATAAACATGTACGCATGCAAAAGTCATATGACAGTCGCAAGCAAAACCAACCAGGATCTAGTCCAATCACCGATCTGAGCGAAACAATGTGACTAGTCATTGACTAGTATACTAGTAATTTTTGTCCTGAGCTGGCTATTCATGCAGTAAAACAAAGCACACAAACCAAGCAAATTAATTTTCATTTAGTTAACGATTTTAGGTTGATATCTGCTTTTCGTTAGGGTTTTGTAAATAAATAAAAGTCTATATTTATTATACCCATTAAAAATTTTGTAAACTTCTACTTATGCTGCGTAGAAATCTTCATCGGGTAAGCAATAGAGCACGCTAAGAATTTACTGGCAGAGGCTACCGAACACACTTTTAAATTTGTAAGAAAATCTGAACGATAACATTATAAACCGACTTGTGCTCTATTATGGAATTTCACGAAGTTTCAGTTGTTTTATTATTTTTAACGATATAAATACTTCCCGGAGGTTAGGGGGACTGTTACCGACGTACATGATCAGATCTGTTAATAGCTGACATTAGGAACTAGACATTATGGTAAGTTTTTGAGCACGGATTCGTATTCATCGATAGAAATTCTTAAGAAAACATTAACCTTTATTTTATTTGCATTAATAATATAGGAAGGTGCAACTAGTTTCTGAAATAAGAATAAATTATTTAAATTAGTAGTAGTATTGGAAATTTTTTTAAAAAGTATATTGTTTTTTCGATACATGTAAGTAATATAAACCGTCTACACCAACAAATGCACAAAAGCTATTGTTGAAGAGATTTGTTGGTCAAATGTATCTTTTGTGGAGCTTCATAAGGGTATTTCGCGAAAACGAGAGGTTGCGATTTTTCTGAAAACTTAGTTTGATACTCTGGATGTTCGCGGACAAGACCTCATTCACGTTTTTCGTGACCATTTTTCGTACACTAAATTATTTCAGCAGAACTTTGTGTCTAACTCAAAGATTTTTACAAAATCTTTATACAAAGTGGCGCAAAAGTAAGCTTCCGATGTTCAGCATATCGGTTGTGGCACGTCCAGTGTGTGCTGTTGCACCGTCTTGTTGGAACCACATGTTTTCCAATCCCAATTCATCAAGTTGCGGCAAAAAGAACTCGTTGATCATTGCTCTGTAGCGCTCACCATTCACAGTAACCGTTTGGCCCCGACCGATTATTGGTCAAATAAATAGTCAGCAATATTCCGCGTTCTGGAGCAGTGTAGTGTAACATTGTTTATTAACGTGTATTTCGCATGTGTTTACTACAGAAATGTTAAAACAGAACTGAGTTTAGGGGCCAATTGCAAAATTTATAGCATTTTCTGATAGGAGGATTACTTTTGCGCAGTAACCGTTTTTCACCGACCGAAATAAATAGTCAGCAATATTCCGCGTTCTGGAGCAGTGTAGCGTAACATTGTTTATTAACGTATATTTCGCATGTGTTTACTACACAAATGTCAAAACAGAACTGACTTTAGGGGCCAATCGCAAAATTTATAGCATTTTCTGATAGGAGGATGACTTTTGCGCCACCCTGCGATTTGGATGTTTGTCACTAATTTAGATTGTTCTCTGACCAGAATAGGAGAATACCCAATAAAATTTCCGAAAAATTCCTGAAAAAAAAAATTTTATTTTCCCATACATTTTGTATGGTGCGAATTTATATCTGAGCAAGACAAAGTCTGCCGGCCCCTCTAGTAATGAATAAACAATTCAATTTCGTTTAAAAATTAGAGAGCAGAAAGTGCTCAAGTTATGATAACTGGCATCCAAATGTCGGGACATTTTTGTTCTCAACGGAATATCATAGAGAGTAATATTTTACATATGTAGTTATGTGGCATTTTTTTTTGTGCGAAAACTTGCTCTGGAACAATTTTTTTGCATGGTTTTTGCACCGTTTTTAAAACAGGTATATTTAAAATAACGTTTTAAAAAAATAAAAAATGTGGTCTTGAAAAGTTTATAGAAGCGAGAATACTGGCATTTGAATTATTAAAATCGGTCCAGTATATCGGAAGTTATTGAACTTTTATATAAAAAGTATACAAATTTTAAGTGGCCTTAAAACAGAATAACATTTTTCCCCACAAAAAACAAAGATAGACATTTGTTTGTATTGTCAATAGCAACCAAATGATACTATTATTGATTAAAAACCATTTTAAGTGATCCGTTTCAGAAATTCTTAGCCAACTGATATATAGCACTCCAAACGCTTTTTTCGAAATGAAACTAAATAACTGGCTTATCAGTTATTTATTTCATGGTTCCTTAATGACCGGAGTGCTCTCCTTGGTTTTGTTTTACTATTCTATTGGGCTCAGATTTCATAAACTTGTGATATGGCTCCAATAAAGTTTAATCCCATATTTCCTGGGCTTTCTGACACAATAAATTTCATCTGAAATAAGAAGGCTGTCAATCTCGTCCTTTGTCCAAAATAACTGACCAATACGTTGCCAAGAGAAGCAACCCCACACCATTATATGAAGGACACAATGGCCCCAGTTGAATTATATCTGTATTTAATTTTTCGCAACAATTTAATGCTGTCATATGCAGAAAAAAACATGGCTCTGAAATGGTGTTACCAATAAGAAAACAATCCAAAACACACATTGAGTTGGGTACAACAGATGCCCAGAAATACAGATGTGCCCATGTAAATCCACTGCCCTTGTCGTAATCGGGAGCATATACATTGAACTCAAGAGGAGACTGCAGCCTTTTTTTTCATAAGAAGGATTCGTTGTGTCAGAAAGCACAGGAACTGTTGGAGATCTATCACAAGTTTATATAATCTTAGCCCAAGAGAATGGGCAAACTTATGCAAAACCACAAAGAATCCACAGGTAAATAAGAAACCATGGAATAAATAATTGATATGAGAATTGTTTACTGTACACCTTTTAATTTGTCCACTGAATATTTTCAATCTTGATACAAATTTTTGTTTAATTGAAATGTAAAAAGTTTTCACCCTTTTAGTTTTAATCAAAGAAATTCTGCATATTATTAAATTAAACTAAACTTTGTTTCAGTTGGAAGCTTGGAACATAACTTGTTGACACCTGTTATTTTGTCCATAAATGTAAATTGACGGTTAAAGTGTTTTTGTTCTAGTTGTTTAAACTTCCGTGAACATGAAATGGTACCATAACATTGGTCCGATGTTTGTAAGTATGAGAAGAAAAAGAGATAGGCCCACCAATAAGTATACTGAAATGATCAAGGATGAGCTTAGTCGATCTAGCCATGTCCGTCTCTCTGTCCGTCTGTCAGTTTGAACGCAAACTAGTCCCTCTGTTTTTGAGATATTTCGGGCATATTTGGTATTGGGCAGCCATTTTGTAATAGGAACGTAAAATTTTGCAGATTTTGTACTTAACATATACAGCTGTAAATGAAAATCAGTTAGTTCGGATCAACGTAACATATATTTCCCATATTATCAACTGTTCCGATAAACGTTTTTTGGGATATATGTCTATTAGAGCGGATAAAATTTTTTTTCATCAGGAGTATAACAAAAACGTAATCTACAGATGATTCTAAGAAAAATTGCTGAAGACACCATAGCTCTAAGTCCGATTTCGAGTCCCCCACTTTTGCAAAATAGATATTTTGCCATATGAATGTAGGGGTTGGCCAAAAAATATTCATAGCTTCCGATATGATTATAAGAAAAATATCTTATTGGATTTACTTTAAAGGTATTTTACGTACATTTCAGAATCTGTATTAATATCTATAGGGTTTTTGAATTTTAGTAGAGATATCAGGCTTAAATTATGAGAAATTAACCTAAAATGAACTTTCAACTACTATATTATCATTTTTAACAAATTTCTTATGGAACATTTTTTTTTCTTTACAGCTAAAATAAGTTCAGAACATTTTCAACAACTTTCATTCAGACAGAAAAATTTTTGTATTTAAATTTAAAATGTATGAACCAAATCCTTCTACATCATCTGAATCCACTTTATCACATATACTTGAACACGATATTATTGCATTTGGCTTATCAAGTGAATTAAATAATCTGAATTTACCGTCTAGTCGTAACATTTTAAGATTTTATTTTTTTTTAAGTGATCATGCTGAAATTTAAAGTAGAATGTTTTCGCATAAAAATTTAACTTCTCAAGTAATTGATAAATTGGTTGAAATTTGGAATAAATTGAATATTCAACTAACTGATAGAAAAATAAGATAAGAAAACTAAATGTTTTAATTGAAAAATATCACGAAAGTATTAAACACAGAAAAAAGTTCAGGAATTTACAGCATTCGTACAGTGAACAAATGAATTATTTTACATTGAAAAATGTAAATGCAAGTTAAAAACAACAGAATGCTCGTGTGGTTTAATACCAAACCATTTAAAAGAATTTATGATGAACCAACATAATGATAGAAAATTCACAATACCTGAATATATGGATGAAATTGACGACCAACAATGCCAACAGTTAGTGATGATCTAACCTACGAACCACTTGGAACAGATATGGAAACAGGTGAAGCACAAATTGCAAATGTAGCAGTTGCAGAAGTATCTGTTTCAATGAAACGAGGACATTATACTCAACGATACGATGCTATAAATTTTGCTATGATGTGTGACAGATTCGGTGTTTCAGATAGAGTTGCTTCATGTTTAGCAACAGCCCTTTTCGCAGATATAAATTTTCGAGATGTTCGTGGTGAACTTGTCATAATGGATAAATCTAAAGTTGCAAGAGAAAAAATTAAAGCTAGAGATGAAGTGCTTCGTAAACGATACATAGATTCCAACATAACTGCATTTTCCTTCGATGGCAGAAAAAATGATTCATTAACTAGAGAGAAAATTAATGAGAAATTTCATACAAATATGGTAAAAGAACCCCATTTAGTTGTTCTAAAAGAGCCTAATGCTGAATTACTTGGATATGTTAATTTGGGTGAAGAAAAAAATGCAAAACACAAATTAAAAAAATTAAATGAATTCTTCAATAGCAAAAAACTGTCAATAGATCAATTAATTGGCATATGCAGCGATGGAAAACCAGGTAATACTGGAATAAAAAATGGTGTTATAAGACTTTTTGAAATGCATTTAAATAGACCACTGCACTGGTTTATATGTTTTCTTCATTTCAATGAATTACCATTTGGTCATTTATTCAGAGCATTAAATAAAACAGTCAAGAGTGGACCAAGAGCAGCAAGTGGAAATATATTCAAAGACATTCAAGACTGTGAAAAATTTCAGGTATGCATTTGTTAACATTATTTTATAATATTTTTTCAATCAAATTAAAATAGGAAAATTATACTAATTTTAATTGATCTAAAAAATGTATATTTCAGGTGGTAAGTGATTTTGAACCAATAGCATTGAAAAATATGCCTGGTATGATCAGTGATGAACAAGAACGAGAATTATCTACAGATGTTGATTATTTGTATCAAATGGCCAAAGCAATTTCAAATGGTGCTGTTTCAGTTGATTTAGCTAACATAAAACCAGGACCAGTTGTACATTCTCGATGGCTAACCAAAGCAAGCAGGGTATTACGTCTATATACAATAACTAATGCACCATCGGAAAATTTGAAAACTCTAGCAGTTTATATTATTAGAATTTATGTGCCGACGTATTTCAATGTAAAATACTAAAATTCTGTTGTATACGGCAGTGTACCTTTATCAAAGTTTATCCGTTGGACACGAAACCTACCACGTAATTTACTCAATATTGTAGATGGTGTAATCCAAAATAATTCATATTATGCTCATTCAGAAAACATTTTATTAACAATGTTATTTGATGATAGAAAAGCCATACAGGATAGAGCTATCAAAAAAATTGTATACTATCGCGAAAAAATACTTGATCCAAATAAACTCAGAGTTTACAAAAAATATAATATCAATTTTAATGCTTCAGATTATACTGATATGATTGATCTGAATGACGATAATTTACTATCTGAACCCGCATTTACAAGAAATATTCCATACGATCACTTGGTACTATTCTTAGATTATGATCCTAATATTCCAATGCATATACAAGGAACAGAAAGATATGTACAGTTGTTAACATCTGTTTCCAAACGTGTTATAGAAAAAAACGTGAAGGTGTTATGGCTGTTACAGCAGAAAGTCGTGAAAAACAACCACGAATGGAGAGCAAAAAAGATTTTAAAAAATAATAACATAACATTACTTTTATTTTGAAAAATACGTTAAAATGGTCAATTCTAAGTAAAAAAATAGTTTTTTAATAAATTACCTTAAAATTATAAAAATTGTGTTTTTTTGCTTATTACTTGAAAATATAGGTTTTTTTTTGAAAATTTTTTTCTGCTAAAACGAATTCGAAAAAAGAAAAACTGTCTCAATGAAAGTTTTTGGAAATGTTCTGAACTTATTTTTGCTGTAAAGAAAAAAAAAAGTTCCATAAGAAATTTGTTAAAAATGATAATATAGTAGTTAAAAGTTCATTTTAGGCTAATTTCTCATAATTTAAGCCTGATATCTCTACTAAAATTCAAAAACCCTACAGATATTAATACAGATTCTGAAATGTACTTAAAATATCTTTAAAGTAAGCCCAATATGAAGCTATGAAGATTTTTTGGCCAAACCCTACATTCATATGGTAAAATATCTATTTTGCAAAAGTGAGGGACTCGAAATCGGACTTAGAGCTATGGTGTCTTCAACAATTTTTCTTAGAATCAACTGTAGATTACGTTTTTGCTATAGTCCTGATGAAAAAAAATCCATCCATACAATTTGACCCGCTCTAATGTCTATATATATATTTGCATTGTTTGTACTTATTGTAAATAAGAATCGGACACTAGAAAGCGTGATGCTTATTCATAAAAGGTATAAATCCTTCGTCACAGCTGAAGACAGGGCACTCCTTACTTGTTTTTAATTCGCTTCGCTGTCTACAATTATTCTGCGCAGAGCCCTCGAACGCTAGGCACTCCTAGGTATAGTGCGCAGTACCGTTTACTTAAAAAAGTTACTCCTTCCGCGGTTAAAAAACAATGAAGCCGCGGGCACACCAGCGGAATTCCAGACATCGCCATCGCATCAATGCTAAAATATGCCAAAATGCCAAAGGAAGTGAACTCTCATAACATAGGTGATTTGGCCTATTCTGGAACGCCTGGCTAAAATTGTGACGCTATCTGTTCTCTGGGGCGCTGAGATGGCACTGTCAGCTGTCAATTTAGTTGTTATTCCTTACGAGACAGGAATTGCCAGAAGCAGTCATAGACCGAGTTTACTAGAAGTCAACCCCATCCTTTTAGCGTTATAATTATGCACCTTAAGCATGGAGCTAATGGAGCATAAATTATTAGTTATAGTTTTCCAAATTTTCTTAAAACTGCCATTCTTAGAGATAAACGTCAGTATTAGAAACAGTACAGCCCACCGAAACAAAAAACAACCTTTTTTTGAAAACTTTGTATGGTGAAATTCATGCTTTCACTGAGAATCATAAGGGTTAAAGCGAGATATTTCGCGAAAACGAGCAGTCACGATTTTACTTGAAACGGATTTTGGTACTCTGGACGTCGTTGGCTTTGCCTCATTCACACTTTTTGTCGTAATTTTTGTTAAACCTATTTTGGCCAGGAGCATGCTGTGCAGATTTGAGTTTTTGCGCTAATTAATGATAATACCATTCTTCTGACGAAGTAAGTAAATCACAGAGTAGCATGAATATGAATACATGTTTTACATAAGTTTCCAACATTATCAACAGATAGTTATTGGATAAATATGTAAAATTTCCATTTTCGCATAAATTACTATATTTTTTGTCATTGAGTGTTTTTATGCCCTAAAACAACATTATCATAACCTTTTATCACATCGTTTTCCTTTTAGCAACAGATTTTTTCCATTGCCAAAATAAGCTACCTTTAGGAAAAAAACAGAATCGCAAAAGTTGTCAAAATGCATTTAAAGATTTTAAGCGATCGAGATTAAGCTTTAGCGACTTCCAGAATTCCGCTGCTGATCATCCTGCCTTTTTGTATCGTCTCCACAGTTCTGGTTTACTCTTGTACTAGCATTCTAGAACTTGCGATCAACGAAATCTTTTGCATGATGAAAGATGTTGCATTTTCCAGTTACCAAACCAACAAAGCAAATTCCAAATTCTTCTTATGGAGAAAAAGTCGAAAGTTGGCGACTTTATTATGTCAGATGGCGCCGGGTTTGCACCATCTACCGTTCCCCATGCAAATGTATACAATCTACTCATCTGTCAATACATACTGCTGCATCATTCGTTTTATCTGACGAAGCTATTACTCTTTGCCTCGTATTCGTAAACACTCATGCTATATCTCCATCTCCTGCTTGCATGCATGAGTGTAGTCATCGGTACCCTGCAGTGAAATATCAAACTAGTCAGTAAACATTCCAGTATCCAACTACAATTTTCTAGTTGAAATCATACTAGTCAGAAAAAGTTCAATCCATACTAGTATACGACTACAATTTTAATTATTTCTTTCGTCTATTTTATTTGCATTGCATGCTATTGTAATTCGCAACCAGCTTATGAAATATTACAAAGATATAGTTTATGTTTTGCAATCCCAAATCGGGTTTTTTTACAGCGAAACTGATGAAAATGATGTATTGATGAGTCCATTTTCTTATTGATACTAGTATATTTCCACTATATATAAACTAGTATTTCATGTGTAGTAGATGGCTGGTATGTTCTTGTCGAAATCTGATAATTGACTTCTCGTAGGACATCGCCATGTTATAAATACCAGTTGCTTAAATGGCAGTTGGCTGCCTGTTGCAGTCAATTGCCAAACTGGTTAGTAAACATTCCAGTTCATTAACTAGAATTTCGTGGGCTTATTCATACCAGTTTGAGCGACTGCAACGTTTAAGCTATCATAAGCAGCAACAAACCTCTAAAATTGTCGATACATGCAGACACGACCAAAAAAGAAAACAATTCAGTATTCGGGGCCCGAAATAAATATTCATTTAATTACAATAAATATAAAGCTTTCTTGTAAATAATAGTTCTGATAGTAAAATCATTATCCTTTTGAGAATTTCGTAGTTTAAGCAGCACATTTGTGTTGCAAAACGTGCATGTTAACAAAATCAAGCTTATAATTTTCACGTTGCTACTGCAATAATGGCGCATCAGCGAAGCAACAACGAATAAAAGATATTTAAATGAAACCACCAAGAAAAGTGAAAACGAAACGATCATTTGTCAAATCCATTGTATAAGTAAATAGCATTACTTTTTGGAATAATGTAAGTCCCCTTTTTCTAATAAAATTAACAAAAAAATTGAATGAATGAATTGTTGTTATTTTTAAGGGTTGATTTATTGTGTTTGTGAAATGCAGTTTTCATAAACAAAATAAAGATGCATCTTCAACAGAATCGTTTAAAGGCTGCAACAACGAAATTGGCGAGCAGAGGCACATACAATAACAAGGTGGTTAAAATAGCATTTTTTTTTTTAATTTAGTTACTAAGAACTTGCATATTATGTACTAGAATTCCATACTCGAGTTACCTGCATGGGTATTTGCACAGAACTCCAAAACATAAAATTTTTAACATTAAAAGCTAATCTTCCTTGAATTTCCTTAATTTTATGTAAAAATATTTTTACACGTATGGATTAGATTCTATCTGATATTAATATATAAATTAAAAAATTTTCAAGAAAGTTTTAAGATTTATGCCAGTGAAATCAATTATAAAATTCAGTCAATAAAGAACTATTATTAAAAAAAAGAAAATTAGAAATGTTTTCCAAGGCTACAATTACGATGAATATCGACTACATTTTTATTGAAATTGGTTTCATTTGTTTGATATAGTGATAGATATATTTTTATATCTGATGCTATATATTTAACATCTGACTGAATGTTCAATAAAATGGTTTGTAATGTAATATTGCAATTTTCGTGTAATTTTAAACCAAAAATGAACTAACCCGCTATGAAGTAGGACAGTAACTGGTCAGATTCTGGTGTATATACTGAAATAATTGTATGATCACCAAAGCTGACACTGTGCAGCCTGGTATACCGACATGATCCTGCAATGCGATACAAAAATTATAAATAATAATTCTTTACATTTTATCAAAGCAACACTTTTGTTTCTTTTAATGATGGTAAATCGAATTATATATTTTAATCTTGCCGTCCAGCCATAACTAGCCGATGTGGCTTTAATTGTTGCACACATACCATTTCCATTATACATTTCGAAAGGTGTGTAAATTTGATGTCGCAATGACGTCTGTGTCAATACCAAAATGCCAGCATCGATAGCTATGATTTGACGCACAATGTCGGTAGCATGCACTTGGAAAGATGTATATTGTTGCAGTGTGATACTTTAGCAAGAGGTGACATGGCCCTATCCATAAGCACAAAAGAAAACAGTTAGCATGAATATTGTTTTAATATATTTTTCTTTAGTGCATGCACCCACTTTCTGCTGCTTTTTTCATTTACTTACTCTCTGATTACCCATGCATAGCAGTTCCTCGAAGTCATCTAATCTGATGCTGATACACTAAAGTTTTCATAACGAGTGTAAAATCTGCTCTACGATCAATGGTTAAGGGCGTTGTTGTTGTGCCTTCCCTCCAGGTATATACAAGACAGCAGCGTTGTGATATTGACCAGCCTCTAACATCGTTATATTTTTGCCATCGAAAGCACGCACCAGCATTATTTGCAAGTCACGCCCGATACCCAATTGTAGCAAATTATTATTGCGGAAGGCACTGAACTGTAAATTAATAACATATTTCCGACAATTTTTTGACAATTGAAATTCCATATTTATAAGTACTGCTAAATATGTCTATATATTTATATTGAGCTCTACTTGACCGGAGCGATACGTTTGGACGAAGTACAGCAAAAAAGAGACTCAATTGGTGTTCTAATCCCTCAACAACGTTGGTCAACGCTTAAAGTGGGTCTATACAAACGCCACGAGTCTTTGACAAAGTAAACGCCGAAGAGAATAGACTACTTTGGCCCGTACAATGCCCGTTAGATTTGTGGCTTCGTAATAACAACCGTCCTCGACCTCTCCGCAAAAGGCTAGCAATCTTATCAAGCGGTTGTGTCACTTTTTTTATTGCCGCACTCTCGGAGATCCAGACCTTGAGCCAAGTACTCAGCTTTCGATGTACCCAGTCAAAATAAGAATATAATTGCAATATTAACCAAAAAAAGAAATATATAAATAAATTTTTAAACTTGTTAGTTTGCCGGCTTGAGGTCCGATGTCTTTCACAGGAACTTAAAAGACCGAGGTTTTCAATATGCAAGCCAATATATTTCGATTTATTTTGTTGTGTTGATCTTCCGACAGGGTAGTAAGCTGCTTTTTGTTGGAACGATTTTCCGTCATCCCTTGTCAAGTTTGGTTTTGTGACAAACCGGCTTCGGCATTCTGCCATTTTCAATGCCTAGTTTCGTTCTCTCGTTATACACGATAACCGTCCTCAGGGTTAAACTATTTTTATTAATTTTTTTTCTAAATTCTGCAACCGCTGGTGCATTGGTTCGCTAATATAGCGATTTGCATTATTGGAATAAAAGTCTATCAGAGAAAGAAAGAAAAGCTGATACATAAATACACACATTCTGTACAGTAAGCCACAACACTTCCAGCATGTGGTGCTATTTCTTGGAGATGTCCATTTTTGTCTCATGGGGATGTCTGGTGTTGCTGACTTGCGGTTCTACAGACGGATGTTCTGGCTCACGCATAGAATATTTTCTTCAGGGAGTTGCCTAAAAATATACATATATACAAGGTGGCGCAAAAGTAAGCTTCCGATGTTCAGCATATCGGTTGTGGCACGTGCAGTGTGTGCTGTTGCACCGTCTTGTTGGAACCACATGTTTTCCAATCCCAATTCATCAAGTTGCGGCAAAAAGAACTCGTTGATCATTGCTCTGTAGCGCTCACCATTCACAGTAACCGTTTGGCCGCGACCGATTATTGGTCAAATAAATAGTCAGCAATATTCCGCGTTCTGGAGCAGTGTAGCGTAACATTGTTTATTAACGCGTATTTCGCATGTGTTTACTACACAAATGTCAAAACAGAACTGACGTTAGCGGCCAATCGCAAAATTTATAGCATTTTCTGATAGGAGGATTACTTTTGCGCCACCCTGTATATATCGAACTCTAAAAATAATTTTAGTGTAACCAACAAAAATAAAATTTTACAGGAGAAGGCTTTTTAGTTTACAAATATAAATTATTTTAAAGCACAAAGTTACTTGCATCATAATAAACTTTGCTTTTTTTTTTTAATGGTACATATTAGAGTTGTAATACCCTACCAACCATACGCGAATAAAAAAGTGGATAAAACATAGGTCGCGCTATCCACAAATGAAACATATCTGCTCTCCATTGACTAAAAAATGCCTCGAAACAAATCTGACAGCACAGCAAAAGTGGCATACTTTTAGGCACTGCCAGGGCTGCCACCACTGCTGCAACTTTAAAATACCAAAAATTTGTCGAAGCAATTTCCAGAAACTTTATTTTTATTCAATTTATTTTATATAAATATATGCATATGTATATTTATGTACAATGTGGAATGAAATTAAACAAAAAAAAAAATAAACAAAAAATTAACAAAGTGGAATGAAATGACATTAAATTAAATATTTCTAAATAAATTTTAAGAAAAATTACAACAACGATGATGGTACATTCGTTCATATGCATACCTATAGGTGTTTCCACTCTCAAAATTTAATAATTGCACACAAAAAGTTCCTAAGGAGTTGATGCCGGGTCTGTCGCAGGTTTGCACCAGAAACGAAAAAAAATTCTTCCCGGCTCAGTATCAGGTGCTAGTAGCATATTCACGACTATATGGACCGTCTTTGGTGGATTTTGAGAGCTTTTGGGCGATCCACACCTCCGAGCTTTGTGATATTCCTAGACATGGTTTGCTCTGTAGCCAAAATAAATTGGCGGGGTGGTGGGCAACAAGATGTGCTTAATATTGCTAGACGTCTGAAGGTGTGAAAAGTGCTTATAGTCTCCCTATTCAGCCGCATTCCAACATTTTCGAAACCTCGACGTCCATTATCCTACAACTCATAGTAAGGCCACCAAAATGTACGATGGAACAAGAATCTGCGAAAACATAAATTTCGTTTGTAATATTTATTTCATTTACCATATTTATATTTTTCACATAAGTACTTACAGCGACTTTCAACCAAAATAAAAAAATGTAAAAAAAACCTCGGCATGTTGCTTCAGAAACTGAAACGAAGATGAAAGGAAGTATATTTGGATACCTAAGTACACACCATTCACCATTTGAGATGGAGCCAAGCTTATTTTTATCTCTTCTTGTCTTAAGAAGAGTTTTTGAACAAAGGGCCAAATCTTTTACACACCCTTTATTAAGTGTATGGAGCAACCCGCCTACCAAATTAAGAGGACCTTTATAGCCAATTGCCCAAACTCTTATTCTTCTTCTTCTTTAAATGGTCATCTAACCGCCTGGCCGATTTTGACCGTCCAACATAGCTCGCCAGTCGTTTCTTCGTTGCGCCAACTGGCGCCAATTCTTATTAGTTACCTTAAATTTACGTTTCCACATACTTATGCATACTTATGCTCTTCAAAAATTCCAATTTGGGCCACAAGAAACCAATGGCTAATGGCCTCCGAAACTAAACACTCCGCGTTTTCAGCTTCGAGCATTTTTCTACATTGACTTGAAAAGGCCTTTTCTCAGCACTCAGGCAGTTTTTTAAATGCCTTTTATTTATTTCGCACCTCTTTGCACAAAAACACAACAAAGAAATAACACACGGAATTTTTTTTTTAAATAGTATTTGGGAAAGGATTTTTAGCTTGTAAAACTCCAAATCTGCTTTCTAAAATGGAAAGTATACACGAGAAGGTTTAATTCACCAATATTTGCCGGGCTGGTTTCTATTATACCTATGCATTTTTTGGTTACTATATTATTCCATTAGAACCATCAACTTAAATCACATATCTTATGACACTATGCAATATCCGTTAAGTGTGGTATCCATCTTATTTATCAAAATTTAAAATGATTTTCTTAGTTTTATGAACTTTTGAGTAAAAATGTCTGCTATAAATAGCTCACTGTACAGAAAGTATGTATTTATGTATCAGTTTTTCTTTCTTTCTCTGATAAATTTTTATTCCAATAAAGCAAATCGTTATATTAGCGAACCAAGAGATTGCGGTTGTAGAATTTAGAAAAAAAATTAATAAAAATAGTTCAACCCTGAGGACGGTTATCGTGTATAACCGAAATATATTGATTTGCATATTGAAAACCTCGGTCTTTTAAGTTCCTGTGAAAGATATCGGACCTCAAGCCGGCAAACTAACAAGTTTAAAAATTTATTTATATATTTCTTTTTTTGGTTAATATTGCAATTATATTCTTATTTTGACTGGGTACATCGAAAGCTGAGTACTTGGCTCAGGGTCTGGATCTCCGAGAGTGCAAAGCGGCAATAAAAAAAGTGACACAACCGCTTGATAAGATTGCTAGCCTTTTGCGAAAAGGTCGAGGACGGTTGTTATTACGAAGCCACAAATCTAACGGGCATTGTACGGTGCCAAAGTAGTCTCTTCTCTTCGGCGTTTACTTTGGAAAGACTCATGGCGTTTGTATAAGCCCACTGTAAGCTTTGACCAACGTTGTTGAGCGATTAGAACACCAATTGAGTCTCTTTTTTGCTGTACTTCGTCCAAACGTATCGCTCCGGTCAAGTAGAGCTCAATATAAATATATAGACATATTTAGCAGTACTTATAAATATGGAATTTCAATTGTCAAAAAATTGTCGGAAATATGTTATTAATTTACAGTTCAGTGCCTTCCGCAATAATAATTTGCTACAATTGGGTATCGGGCGTGACTTGCAAATAATGCTGGTGCGTGCTTTCGATGGCAAAAATATAACGATGTTAGAGGCTGGTCAATATCACAACGCTGCTGTCTTTTATATACCTGGAGGTAAGGCACAACAACAACGCCCTTAACCATTGATCGTAGAGCAGATTTTACACTCGTTATGAAAACTTTAGTGTATAAGCATCAGATTAGATGACTTCGAGGAACTGCTATGCATGGGTAATCAGAGAGTAAGTAAATGAAAAAAGCAGCAGAAAGTGGGTGCATGCACTAAAGAAAAATATATTAAAACAATATTAATGCTAACTGTTTTCTTTTGTGCTTATGGATAGGGCCATGTCACCTCTTGCTAAAGTATCACACTGCAACAATATACATCTTTCCAAGTGCATGCTACCGACATTGTGCGTCAAATCATAGCTATCGATGCTGGCATTTTGGTATTGACACAGACGTCATTGCGACATCAAATTTAAACACCTTTCGAAATGTATAATGGAAATGGTATGTGTGCAACAATTGAAGCCACATCGGCTAGTTATGGCTGGACTGCAAGATTAAATTATATAATTGGATTTACCATCATTAAAAGAAACAAAAGTGTTGCTTTGATAAAATGTAAAGAATTATTATTTATAATTTTTGTATCGCATTGCAGGATCATGCCGATATACCAGGCTGTACAGTATTACGTAAGAACTCACGTCTTTTATTTGCTGGTGGTCCATCAGGTGTTGCTGATTTTAATATGCTACATGTTAAGCGTCCCTGCAAAAACGGTACTGGTAAAATTATTAGTAAAGTTATCCGAAGCCATACTGAAAGTTTCCGTATTTTTTTCCATCACGTTTTTAAGGGCATTTTGACGGTTTCTTTCCTCACGTTCCTGGGGTCCGTTACATCTCGCTCTATTTCATATATTTTTCTCTAAGATAAATACATATACTAGTCATATGACTCCAATTTTTAAGGGAATTTACTTCTTTTGTGACTGTTGTTTTACGATAATAGTCAACGTGACCGTAATTTTATCGACACACATTTTTTCATTTCACTTGTATAATGACAGCAATTTTACCGCACTCTCTCTCTCTATGGCGCGATATACAACAGGTATATCATCATAAACCTCCTGAGAGATTTTTGCGCCAAGATTCTCTTCCAATTTGTGGTGTGCCGATTTGAATTTTCCCTACAAATTGGTGGGACCTACAGTTTTTTGCCGACTCCGAACGGCATCTACAAAGGAGACGAATTTTTGCTGAGAAGCCTGTCATGGCAGAAATACACTCGGAGAGTTTGCCAAACCACTGCCGAGGGGCGACCCCGTTTTGAAAAACTTTTTTCAAATCACTTTTGATGTTACCTGTACCAGGGCTCGAACCATGGACCTTCGGTGTGGTAGGCCGGCAACACTACCTTCACACCACGGCGGCCGCACTATTCCCGGTAAAATGCTTGTCATTTTACATATTCCAAATTGTAATAAAACACATAATTTTATTATTTGAACCTTTTTTGATTTTTGGGCCAAATTTTGAAAATATTGTTCGCTGGGTTGAGCTGCTTCGGCCGTTTGATATTTAATGAAACTAAATTGTTTGCATTTCTTTCCTACGCGTTTCGGCGTCTTCCGCGCATTCTTCAAGGGAATCTGTTTTTATTTAAACAATAAACATGAATTATACAAAGTTTTTGCACATCAAACAATAATAATTAACCTTAACTTCCATTCAATTCAGACTTATGAACATTTGTTAAACATTTTATAAAAATACAACGTTTTTATATCACAGACATATTTCATTCCTTTTGACGTCTCACACTACTTTCTTGCATACATATTTTGTTTCATTGTTGCTATGTAATTATTGTCTAATTCCTTTACATCGTCTTTAAAATTCATCGCATGGCTCAGCTGCTGTTGAATGCGGAGACTTTTCAATGTCATTCTTCGTTGTTCTCTTCTTTCTATAACTACTATTCGTGGGTTAGCGAAATTCGCGGTATAAGATGTGGTCAGATGTTATGCTAGCGCCGTTGTCATTTTCTTATTTTTTTGCATCCATTTCATGTTCGTGGATTCTTTTAAACAGGGCTCTTTTGGTTGTACCCAGGTAACATTTGGAACAATGTTCATGTTCATTCCCTAAACATTCTATTTCATAGACCACACTGTGTTGTTGTTCGTTTTGAGTTTTATCTTTGGTTTTTGTGAATATATTATTTAGCGTATTATGTGGTCTTTATGCGTAATTTATATTTTCACTTTTAATTATTCTCCGTAATTTTTGATTGTGGGTTAGTCCTGGTATGAATGAGATCCCGATATATTTTTTATTCGTGTTATCCCTGTCTGATTTGTTGTTTTGATTTTGATTTTTGATTTTGATCAGAGTTGTCGTCATAAGGTTTTGTATTAGTTTGCATTGGTAGTTATTTTTGAATAATATATTTTTTATTTTGATTTTGTTTTCCGTTGCAAATTCTTCATCGCTAAGTAAATATATTTTACTGATGAGCCTTGTGCGGTATTTATTTTCTGTTTCCATGGGTGATTCGAATGGTAGTTGATAATCCTGCCCGAAGCTATTTCTTTAGCGTACCAATTTAAAATCAATTTGCTGTTTCTACGATGCACTTCAACGTCTAGGAAGGCTATTTTGTTGTTTTGTTCTACTTCTTTTGTAAATTGTATTTGTGTATGTTGTGCGTTTAATACTGTCAAAATGTCTTCCACGTCCTTAGCTTTAACTATAGCAAATATGTCATCTACATATTTTGTTATGTATTTGACATGTATGTCCTTGTTTTTCAGTTCAGTTATACTGTCGTCCAAAATTTTGTCTAGTACGATATCTGCTATCGTTGGTGATAATGGGTTGCCCATTGGCATTCCATTAATTTGTTGGTATAGGGTGTAGTTGTAAGTAATTGCTGTCGCGCAAATAAAATTCTGGTATCGTCTGAAACATAATTTTATGTTTTCTGATTTAACAAACCATTTATTTTAAAACAAAACTTATTTTAAAAACAAGTAAGGACGGGGCTGTCTTCGGCTGTGCCTAAGGCTTGATACCTTTCATGAATACGTGCAAACTTAAATACGCATTGTTTAAAGTTCTCTAAAAAAAAATATCTCACCAAGTTTCAAGTTTTAATCTTTTAAAATGAGGGAGAAATGGCCATAATCCTCTTATATGAACGATCGGTTGTATGGGATATATACTATATATAGCTCCGATCATAGCGATTTTTTTACCAAATTTTTTACTATCTGTAAGCAAATATCTCACCAAGTTTCAAGTTTTATTCTTCCAAAATGAGGGATAAATGGCCATAATCCTCTTATATGAACGATCGGTTGTATGGGATATATACTATATATAGCTCCGATCTTGGTGATTTTTTTACGAAATCTTTTGCTATCCATAAAAAAATATCTCACCAAGTTTCAAGTTTTAATCTTTAAAAATGAGGGAGAAATGGTCATAATCCTTATTTGAACGATCGGTTGTATGGGAGATATATGCTATAGTGACCCGATTATACCAGATCCGACAAATGTCTAATATAATACAAAAATACATCCGTGTGCCAAATTTCATCGAGATATCTCAAAAATTGAGGGAATAGTTTGCGTTCAAACAGACGGACGGACGGACGGACGGACAGACGGACGAAGAGGGAGTAACCCAGAAACTTCTAGGAGAGTAAGGTAAGGTCGGACTATATAAAGCTTATATTCAAGTGTTGTACAGTGTATGACCGTGGAGTTAACAAACTCGTCAATTTGTATTGCGATTATTACAAGTAAATCAAACTATCATATATAAACAGTATTTTTGAGTGTGTTTATTTTACTTTATAGTGATCGAACCCAGAAGGAAATAATCAAAGACTCATAGAATTCGTCACAATACAAATAAAATAATTTACCACTCAAAATTCATAGCAGATGTATTTTTATCAGGGATCGTAACGGTTTCGACTTTTATTATAAAAGTCAAAAATAACGGTTACAATAATGATAATGATTTATGATAAAAGTTAAACATTAAAGTCAAAACGACTTTTTTTTATTTTTTTGTATTCAGCGCACACTCGTGATACATGTACCAATGCATTCTCACATAAAATTAGGAAGCCTGCAAAATTGTGCATTGCCAGCTGGCTAAGTAAAAGTTGTAAGCCGAAAAGCCCGTTTATCGTAACCAACAGTAGTATATGATATGTATCGATATACTCGGCAATTCTGTAGTTTACGGGGCAATGGGTAGAAGTGATCAAAAATGTTAAGTGCGATATCAAAACACGCGGTTCCGTGTCCCTAATAATAATCTGCAGCGAAATGTAAATACTTGAAACAATCAGCCTTATGGATTAAAACCACCTCAGTAAAGTAATCAAATTCATCAGGACTTTTTGACTTTTATAATAAAAATCGTTTTAACTGTTATTTTTGACTTTTATAATAAAAATTATTTTTAACCGTTATTTTTGACTTTTATAATAAAAATAAAATTTTAACCGGATTTTTTGACTTTTATAATAAAAATCGTTTTTACCAGGTATTTATGACTTCTATAATAAAAATCACCCTTGTTTTTGACTCTTATAATAAAAGTAATTTATAACCGCTATTTTTTGACTTTTTTCATAAAAATCACACAATAACAGTAATTTTAGATAAATATTCTCATTACTTTGGTGCATTCAAATGTGAAATAGAGATTTTCTTTCTATCTGACTTTTTGAATTGAAATTTTCAAAAATAACGGTTATTGAAAACAATCAGCTGGCTTCATAATACGAACTGAAAAGTATTAAAACCAATTGGGATGCCATAATAGATCAATACTAAGTATATAATGTGCTGTTTCACCCGGACTGCTTTTCAGACTTCTGAATTACAAAATTCAGTATTTCAATGTAATGCAAACAATGTTAAAGTGAATATACTTTGAAAAGTGCTCACTTAAACACATATATACATGTATTGATTAATTGCTAGAATTGGAACTCCCGTATTAAATTTACAAACAGAGCTTATTTATGCGAAAACGCAAGTAAATATCAGAAAGGATAAGAAAAAAAAACATAGTTAAGAAAAACAAACAATTGCGAAGAGTTATTAAAAAAGGCATGAATTGAGTCACAAAACATTTTTTAAGAGAGTTGCAAAAAATATTATAACATCCCTGCAAAAAATGGAGTGACTAATCTCGAAAGAGAGCGATTGATCTCTTTAGTCTACAGTTGGCTATAATTCAATAGACATTAGTAAATTTTTAGTTGTGTGTCACACTCATAGGGGTGTAAGTCAATTTTAGTTTTTGTGGCATACTTATAAGAGTTAAAAGTACCCGTTTGGGTGGAAAGTGGATAATTCCTTTCGTACCCGTTCGATTATAAATTGGTACAACTGGTCTCTCCATAGGACATGCTGAAACAAATGCGAACAAGGCAGCCCATAAAAAGTGAGCAGAACTCGCATAGGTCGCATCCTCCTTTTTAACTTATCCCGGATTCGTCCTAGACTAATCGCATTTTTTGCAGGCTTACTAGATCAAAATATTGACATACTTACAATCACACATACCATACATACATACATAAACATATTTAGAATAAAGTTTATTGGAGTTCCAAAAACATTGTACCTATATGACTTTTAATGCTTTTCGTTACGTACGACAGTTTATTAGGTTGTTTAGAGATTATATCCTAAGGCGTTCTTTTGAACTGGAAGCCTAAAATAGAGCACAGGGTCAAACGGGCATATGGAGCTATGTACGCCTGTAAAATAATGTTAGGCAGACAGTGGGGCGGAATTCACAGCATGGATGTGCAAAGCAGTTATTCGACCGATCTTAGCTTACGGGGCAATAGTGTGGTGGAAGGCAGTCGACATTAACAATATGCTAAGCAAAGTTTAGCGAGCTGCCTGTGGTGCAATCACCGGGGCGATTAGATCATGTCCCACAGAGGCTCTAAACGTGATATGTAACATGCCACCGATGGACCTCATTATCAAGGAAATAGCATGCAAGGGTGCACCCAGGCTTCGGGAGTTGAGACTCTGGAAAGAGCGCACATACGGCTACAGCCGTATTCTGCTGAATATTAGCGACTCCTATATCAACACTAAAACGGACTACATCTGTCCCAGGACAGTTTTAGACACAAACTTGAAGATTATATTCCCTTCCAAGAAGAACTGGAAGGAAGAAGTATTCACAATTCGAAATTTCAGTTTTTACGGACGGATCAAATATGGTCTGCGGAGTAGGAGCTGGCATTTTTGTTGCACTCCCGGCCATGTCCATATCAATACGTCTATTCAAGAGGCATGCAGGGCATTACTGTGTACGAAGATCACCGGTAATAGGATGGCAATTTTCTGTGACAGCCAGGCGGCTCTTCTTGCTCTTGTTAGTAAGTGCAGGGAGTGAGCCATAAACTTGGATAGTCGGCGTATTGTTTCTCTAATATGGGTGCCGGGTCATCGTAACATACAGGGAAACGAGATGTCCGATGAGTTGGTACGGTGTGGATCGGATCTTGATGCCTCGGATGCGAAGGAGGTCCTTTCACTCCTGGGACTTATCAAGGGTCGAATCTCTCAGCACTGGCTTAGCGAGGCTAAGGATAGGTGGAAACGTTTGCAGTCTTGCAGAGTAGCAAGGAGTCTGTGGCCCTCGTACAATGAAACATGTTCCTCGAACCTTCTGAGGGTGAACAGAAGGGACCTTTTCAGATTAGTTGCGGTGCTCACTGGGGATTGGACTATTGGGACGCACGCGGCGTGGATGGGTTTAGAACACAACACTTCGTGCCGTAGTTGCAACCTTCAGGGAGCGGAAGAGACGGCCGAGCACCTGCTGTGCGATTGACCACCGCAAGGCTAGAGCAGAATGAAATTTCTAGGGAAACCCCTTTTCGGGAACTTCTCCGAGCTTGAAAATATTAAACCCGGGAGCTTTTAAAAATTTTGAACTCAGCGTCATGGATATAGAGGGACGGGAGTCCCGCCCAGACCCTTGAGATCTTGTCAGCTTTCTTCAATATTTTTTCATTGGTGAATTCACGAGATGTGGTATCAAAACGGCACATTAGCGCTTATTGGAGTCACATGGGACTCGCCATTTCAACCAACCAACAAACCATGTCCTAAGGGTAAGTAAATCTTCTATACCATAAAAACATAATTTTCAAAAGCAGAATTTTGAAAAAGAAGAATTAATTGGGAAAAACAGAATTGTGGAAAAGAATTTGGCCAATCTAAATTTTGTCAAGCGGAAAACGAGACGCCCCCGTTTTTTCATTGTGAAATGAAAAGTTTTGCAGGCTGCACGAAACTTTACAATAATTTTATAAACAAGCTTTTTCAACAAACAACATTTTTCAATGGCACTAATAGCATAAAATATCTGTTTAAATGTCAGGTAGCTAAAATGGCTACCGAAAATTGATAATGAAACTTCCACCATTTTTCTGTCATGGTGTGACGGTTTTATTGAGAACCGATATATAGCGCTCCCCGAAATAATACCTTTTTTGCTTTACTTAATTGGTTCTTTACTTTCACTTATTTTTGACTTTTTAATAAGTCGTGTTTTTAGCTTTTTAAAACTATGGAAATTTTTATACCTTTCATGAACATGAAATGGTATTTTAACTTTGGTCCGATGTTTGTAAGTATGAGAAGAAGAAGAGATAAACCCACCAATAAGTATACCGAAATTATCAAGGCGCTGAGCTGAATCGATTTAGCCATGTCCGTCTGTCTGTCTGTTTGAACGCAAACTAGTCCCTCGGACTAATGCAATGCATATCTCCCATATGATCGATTGCTCCGATAAACGGGGTTTGGCCTATAAATCTTGTAATTAAAGAACTAGGAACTTAAAATTTTGCAGGTTTCATACATTTAATATACAACATTTAATGACTAGTGAAAACGAGCCAGATCGGACCAACATAACATATAGCTCCCATACAATCGATTGTTACGATAAATGGGGTTTGGGCTCTAACTATTGCAATTTAATAGCGCGGAACACAGAAAGCTAAAGTACTTATTACACCTATAATGTGTTTAGTGAAAATCATCATGATTGGACCAATATATCGTATAGCCCCCGTGAGCTATGTATCTTTAAATTAACAGGGTAAGACCATCAAATTTTTGCAGATTTTGTACCTATTGTAAGAGGGGATCGGACATTTAAAACCGTGATGCGTATACATGAAAGGTATACAGCCTTCGGCACAGCCGAAGACAACTTTTTCCTTACTTGTTTATTTATAATTTCGATGCTAGATAAAATTTGATTTTTGAAAAAAAAAAAAAAAATTTCTTTTGTATTTTTCTTGCATTTATTTTCTCAAAAACTCTATTTCGTTGAAAAAATTATTTTGTTTCAGACCAAGTGCGCCATTTTAGTTGTCAAATTATACTGACAGGTGTTTAATATTTCGTTTGACCGGTATATTCAGCAAATGTGTGTGTGTAAAGCAATAGGTTCGCCGGATACGGCAAAAATTGATTTGTTGGAGCTTTTGACGTATGATAGATACAATATGTGTCAGAAAACAACTACTAAAGACATGAGCTTTTCATTTCCCTAGGACTCTTTTAACTGTATGACTCCTGCTTAAAGCTCTTAAACCGCAACTTTTATGGGTGTGTGTCCTAAAAGTTGAAACTTGGCATAAAAAGAAAAAATAACAACCATTATAACAGTTACAACAACACAGGTTATCTATTTTCATAAAGTTAAAAAATCGCTCTGCATGAAAATAGCTTTATGCGACCTCGTACATTCAGTTATTTTTACATATATGTATAATAACACAGATACTAATACTAATTACATTATATTTGTTAGTAACCAGTAGCGTAAAAGGCGATAAAATAATTTTGTTTGAGACTTTTGGTGAAAAATTGTCTAACCATTAAAAATTACGTGAACTCATACCCTTATATTAGGCAGTACAAACTGAAATTGTAGCTGTGTACGAGTGCTTATGTGAGCCAAGTGAGCGCTGCTATAGAAGGGTGTTGGCGCCAAAAGCTTTAAGTTTCGTTTGCTGCTTCACACCCTTATGCTCATCAAATATGTGACCAACTACAGTGGATTACTGTGCAGTTCGAGCTCGTCAGTAGCTAAATAAGGGCTACACAAAATTTCTAACGGGAAGCAACAAGCGAAAGCGGAAGTACTTAACACTGCTACTACTTCTATAATGTGGAGAAGTAAAATTTGAATTTCGTGGAGCTCGTAACTTTTTACCTTTTTTGGGCGTTCTTGGAGTAGCTACCTGCTAGTATATGTTTGTGTGTATAGCTTATGGTTGTAACGTGCCTGGGATGTGAAACTCGTCTGACTGCTTTTAATTTAAAACCATAAATCATTTTGTTCATTTGGATGATCAATTTCTATGCTAATTGTTTTTTGGTTCAATGTTACTGCAAATATCTATGTTTGTGTACGATGGAGTTAGTACTGCTCTGTGAAGCGAAGAAATCTTACTTTTCTAACATTTTTTCACTGCAAAACGATGTATTCAGAAAGCACATTAGACTGGAGCAAACTGTCGTATGATACAGACAGTCTCAACCCTTTTCTTGCATTTGGCCAATACCTTGTGCAAAACAAGTACTAGAATATGTCGTCCTGTAGTTTTATTACTATAACAGCTTTACTTACTGCCAAATTTTACGAGCATAGCTTATAGGCAAACATTTTATTTCTTACAAGGACAGACAAGAAATGGGATATTTTAGATAAGTAAATTAAAATATTCTACATGAGTAACTATTCCAAAATGTATCTGCTTTTTAAACATATGGATTAAAGAAATTATTTCACACAGTCCGCTTGCTACTGGAGCAGCAGTTAAAAGTTGAACGGAATTAGTAGGATCTCGAGCTTCAAATTTGTATGGATTGAAGGTGTTGTTTAATACAAATATCAAATGGGGAAATTTTAATATGATCTAAGGTCGTTTCCTTCACAGTTAAGTTCTGTTGAAGAAAATGATACCTAAAGACCATTTTAGCTTTTCATAAAAGTTTTGACGCATTCCATTCCAAGCCCTAAAGCTTCCACAAAAATATAAGTATTAACAATAATAGGTCTGCAAACGTTGATCTTTTAACTGTTTACAACCTTTGCTTGGTAATTTACTAAATTTGGAAGACCTATGTATACAGCTTTTCTTAAAGTTTTCTGCAATTGTTTTTTTGGCAGTTTTCAGCTATTGAGTGAAAATCTTTTACCTTTAGTTAAACCATTTTTTTTGCTAAAAAAATAGTAAGAAAGGTTAAGATACAAGGTGGCGCAAAAGTAATCCTCCTATCAGAAAATGCTATAAATTTTGCGATTGGCCCCTAAAGTCAGTTGTGTTTTGACATTTGTGTAGTAAACACATGCAAAATACACGTTAATAAACAATGTTACGCTACACTGCTCCAGAACGTGGAATATTGCTGACTATTTATTTGACCAATAATCGGTCGGGGCCAAACGGTTACTGTGAATGGTGAGCGCTACAGAGCAATGATCAACGAGTTCTTTTTGCCGCAACTTGATGAATTGGGATTGGAAAACATGTGGTTCCAACAAGACGGTGCAACAGCACACACTGCACGTGCCACAACCGATATGCTGAACATCGGAAGCTTACTTTTGCGCCACCTTGTATAATACCGAAGTAGCTATTTTGCTTGTTGTTTGTAACAGCAGAAATACCTTCGATCTTCGGGCCGTTTTACCTAGCTTATCTGTTATCCAAAAGATGTTTGGGGTTAATACCGGTACCTAACTTGAAGGCAAGCAGGATATAATACGAATACTAGTCAGACCGCACCCTTAGGGGTGGTATCTCCATGGGTCAAGCTAAAACAAATGTGAAATAATCAATAAATTGCCGTTCATATCTGAGTCATCCTAATATTACTGATTAGTTATCTTTTAAGCCGGCCTAGCCACGTTAGTTAGCAAATTCATTGTGAATTAAAGAAAGCACGAAACCCTGCTGCATACTTCAAGGCGTTTAACTTTATTCTTATTCTCTGTAGATTTTTACGTTCTTTGTACAAACAATTCCTCCGTCAGCACCAGTTATGCAATTTCTGGAGAGAGATCTGAATCATTATAATGCTTGATAAGAGTATCTGTAGTTAGTTTTACTAATAGTGCCTCCACAAAATATTTTTCTCAGTATGAATTTTAACCGTAACCGTTATATAATCGTCAGTCACTGGGTATACATATGTGCACATTGATTTTATTGAAATTTTGAATTAATAGTGGCGTCTTGTGCAAATTATAGTACTACAAATACTTTATATGCATGGAAAACTAGGCTTAGTACATATCAAGAGGTGAGAAAAGCTGATTTTTTTTAAATTTATGTGAAAAAAAATTAATAAAAATTAAATTTTTGTTTGTAAACAAATGCTTTTTATGCTTATTCGAATACAAAAAACCATAAAAAAGTTTAAAATAGCATTTAATACATGCGCAAGTCTTAAGAGGGTATGAATTTGAAATAGAATGAAATCGAAATGGTTTCAATCGACTTAGTTAAAACCAAATATTATGTACACAACTTTGCGATCTACTTTGATTGAGTTCATCTGTGTTTCATAGCCTTATATCTTTATAGGGAATGTGGACGTAGTCTTCAAACGAGTGACTTTATTTTTGCTTATTTTAAACTCTACAAAGTTAAAGCGGAATAAAGGAAAGGTGTGCACCATTTACATCAAAGTCAGTATATCACTTAAGGAATGATCACCTTCGATAATAAGACAGGGCATGAGAAATGAAATCTTATTATTTTAATATTTCCCAAATTTGATGAGGTCCTTTTTGACGCTATTATCAAAAGCGGGCGTGACTATCAACCAATTTTACAAAATTTTTATTTTCGTTGAAAGTGAAATATTTACAAAAATTTAGAATACAGAATTTTCGAAAATTTAATTTTTTTTGCATTTCCTTCTAACGATACTTTGCAAGTACAATAGAATTGATATAAAATTGTTTTTGGCAGAGATATTGCCTTTAATAGTCTATGATTTTTTGTAACGTAATGTAAAAAGTGGGCATGGTCTTCTTCAACTGATTTCGCCAACTCTAGCACATTTCTTGTGATAATATGTTTGTTATGATATATTGAACGTTTTCTAATATTTGTAAAATTTTCTTAAACAAAAGTTGGCGCTGCCACAGCAGTTTTCCGAAATTTACAAAAAATACTATTAACTCCTTTAAAATGCTGACATTAAATCCACTTTTA
This sequence comes from Merzomyia westermanni, assembly GCA_949987695.1. Taxonomy (NCBI): domain Eukaryota; kingdom Metazoa; phylum Arthropoda; class Insecta; order Diptera; family Tephritidae; genus Merzomyia; species Merzomyia westermanni. The sequence continues at coordinate 124,985,511 of OX465288.1, read as the reverse complement.
CACTTTGTGAAATATTGAAATCTAAAGTTTATATTATTCTTTTATAAGTTAAAATATGTATGTTTCTTTATAAAATATCTAAGAAATAAAGGTTTTGTTTTACTACAACAACTACTTTTTTCCTCTACATCGTAGGTATGTACTTATAACTAATATAGTGCTGGCGTCAATGGTATCCTGCTACACACCGAAGTTGTTAATCATAGGCGTATTATGACTAAATAACTATTTTTTATATTTTCCAAAATATTCGATTTCAAAATTTATAAATAGCAATGGGAGATGAGTGCAAGCAAGTTTCTTCTTTCCTCCTGAACGCTTTGATATATATCATTCTCTATCTGTTACGAAATAATGAAATTAGGGTCGAAAATTTCGGGAAAACCTAGAAAATTCATAATTCCGCTTGTTGAATTGGGGAAAGCTTTAAAGGAATAAACTGTGATGTCGTCGCTGTATGTGGTCGTCGTAATATTTCTCCAAATTGATGTATATTGGAAAATTTTCCGTCATCCCTTGTCAAATTAGGTTTTGCAACAAACCCGTTTCGGCGTTCCGCCGTCCTCCATGTTTAGTTTCGTTCTGATCTTTGTCTATCCGTTGCCTTGTATTTATAGTCTATGTGATAGGTTGAGGCAGGTAGAAATCTCGTCAGAGTTAGTGTTTGTGTGTTTGTTTATTGTTCTTCCGTTAACTGTTTTCAGTTTGTATATTTCCATGTTTTTAAGTACATTGTATGGGGAGTATTCAGCCCATTTTTTGATGTTTGCTGGTATAATGGTGGGCTTCCAAATTTTTTTGTTGTAGTTCCTGATGTACTAATTTTTTGTCGTGTTTGTCCTAAGTAGCTGTGTTGGCATTCGCAGGTAAGTTTTTATACGACGTGTTTAGGAAACCGATCCTCCGAGTTAGTGTTGGTCCTTAGTTTTTGTCCTACGCTGTTCGATGTTCTGAACCCTGTGTTAATCTTATGTTTTTGAAAAAGTTGGAAAATTTGTACGTCGTTTTTCCCGTGTATGTCATTATCGTCCAAATGTTTGTATTTTTGTCTACGTTGCCAGGTTCTTTCGGAGTTTGTCCACCATGCCTTTTTTGTATCCATTGTTTGAGGCTATGGTATATATTCTATTCAGTTCTCTCCAAAGCACGCTTCTCACACAGGAGGCATACGAGAGTCTGCCTAATCATTGCCTTGATGCTGTCGTTTTATGGTGTTGCAGATGGTTTGACGTATAACACAGGTCAACAAAATAAGAGTTTTGGTTTGGTGCAGCTTTACTTATTAGTAGTAGTAGTACTCGGTACCCTGATAAAAACTGTATACTTACTTTTTTAATGCTACGTACATTTTTCTAGATCTAGGGGTCAAGAACCCCTTTTTAAGAGGTTAAGGCATGTATGGCCCCATAACTTTGTTTCTGTTTATTCTGTCAACACAGTTTTAATGCCGTTGAAAAGAGCACATTTCGCCGCTTCTATCAGTATACAAGCTTGTAATATATCTTCATAAACGTCAGAGAAATTGCAAAAATAATGTGAAGAATTAAATTTTTTGTTAAATTTTTTCATTTTTAATCACGGTTTTCTCGAATAATTTGTCAACCAGTGCATATGTAAATTATTTTAAAACAATCTCCTATTAATTCTGTTTTCAAAGACATATAACTTTTTTATATCCGCGTAGATCTTCCTGGGATTTTCTACTTTAGTACATTTCTAATGTGAAAAAAAAAATAATATTTTATAAAAAATGTTTCCTTCCCCTTTATTTTTTAAATTTTCTGTAATTAGTACTTTCGGGAGTGCGGTTTCAAGTGTTAGTGCCTTTCTATAAATAAATAAAAAAATTTCATGTCTTCATCACGAGGTAGTTGTGTCACTGACCCAAATGTGTTTTGCTACATTTGTGGGGAATACACAGTCAAAAAATTCAGGAAAAGTATAACAGATTTTATTGCAAAGTTATAGACGAAAACAAGACGTGGATACCTCGAATAGTTTGCAAAATTTGCTGTGAACACTTGAGACAGTGGGTCAATGGTAGAAGAAGCCATATGACATTCGGGGTGCCTATGCAATGGAGAGAACAAACATATCACTTCGATGACTGTTACTTCGGCTGTGTCGATTTGCGTGGTGTTAATGTTAAAAAAATGATAAATCCAAACGTTCAATCCGCTAAGAGACCTTTACCACATTCAGAGGAAGCACCTGTTCCAACATTTTATTCTACCCGTGAATCATCGAATAGTAAAGTGTCTAGCGATAGTGATATCGAAGAAATAACGTCTACTGAGCCAACAACTTTTACCCAAGTAGAATTAAACGATCTAATAAGGGATCTTGAATTATCTAGGGAATCTGCAGAAGTGTTGGCTTCTAGATTAAAAGAAAAAAACTTGTTGGCTACAGGTACGAAAGTGACTCTCTACCGTACAAGAGCGCAAGACTTGCTGCCATTTTTTAATTCGGAAAATGATATAGTTCTTTGTTCAGATGTGCAAGGCCTCCTTCTCAAAATAGGTCTTTCAGAATACCACCCAAATGAATGGCGTCTCTTCATAGACAGCTCTAAACGAAGCCTTAAGTGTGTTCTTTTACACAATGGCAACCAAGATGGTTCGATTCCTATTGCTCATTCAACTAAATTAAAGGAAGAATATCAAAATATTGCACTTGTTTTAGACAAAATCAAGTATAGCGAACATAATTGGAGTATTTGTATCTAAAGATGGTTAACTTTTTGTTAGGACAACAAAGTGGATACACTAAATATCCATGTTTTTATTGCCTGTGGGATAGCTGTGCCAAGCACCAACACTGGACAGAAAGGGACTGGCCTGTACGTGAGATGTTGGAAATGGGAAAGCTGAATGTGATAAACCCACCTTTAGTTACAAGAGATTCAATTATTTTGCCACCCTTGCACATTAAACTGGATCTAATGAAACAATTTGTGAAGGCGTTAGATAAAAATGGACAATGTTTTCTTTACATAACCAGAAAATTTCCTGGGCTAAGCATAGAAAAAATAAAAGCGGGTATTTTTGATGGCCCACAGATAAGAATGTTGATAAAAGATACTGATTTTTCAAATTTAATGACCAGTTTGGAACTGCTTGCGTGGAATTCGTTTGTTGAAGTTACTAAGAACTTTCTGGGAAATCACAAGTCAAGTAACTACTCTGATATTGTTAACAACATGCTAGATAATTACAAAAACTCAGGATGTAACATGTCCATCACAGCCCATTATCTCCACAGCCACCTTGACCAGTTTCCGGAGAATCTTGGTTCCTATACCGAAGAACAAGGCGAACGGTTTCACCAGGACCTAAAAACTATGGAAGAGAGGTACCAAGGCCGATGGGATCAGCATATGATGGCTGACTACTGCAGGGGAATGCAACGTGATTGTCTTGCCATACCTAATTCACAAAAATCACGTAAACGAAAGTTTTTATGTAAATAAAAAGTTAAGAATAAAATAAATAACAAAAAACTTTTTTTTTCACAGTAAAAATTTACTAAAATAGAATATATTAGAAAGATCTACGGGGATGTTAAAAAATTATATGTCTTGGAAAACAGAATTAACAGGAGATTGCTTTAAAATAATTTACATATGCACTGGTTGACAAATTATTCGAGAAAACCGTAATTAAAAATGAAAAAATTTAACAAAAAATTGAATTTTTCACATTATTTTTGCAATTTCTCTGACGTTTATGAAGATATATTAACAACTTGTATACTAATAGAAGCGGCGAAATGTACTCTTTTCAACGACATCAAAACTGTGTTGATAGAATAAACAGAAACAAAGTTATGGGGCCATACATGCCTTAACCTCTTAAAAAGAGGTTCTTGACCCTATCTAGAAAACTGTACGTAGCATTAAAAAAGTAAGTATACAGTTTTTATCAGGGTACCGAATATACCTGAAATCAGTTTTACTTTTAGCTGCGCCAAAATCACTGTTGACCAGTGTAATGTATTATGGTGTCCGTGGCGGTTGGTTCTCTATAAGTATCATAGTTAAAATTATCTGTAACTTTGTCAATCCCTATCGTTAGGTCCAGATAGTTCATTCATCCATCCTTATCAGTCTCCATTGTGAATTTATTGTTTCCATGTTTCTAAAATTCTCTCTTCGTTGTTGGTAGTCAATACACATACGGTGTCATCAACGTACCTAGCGTAAAATGCCACTTCAAATTTATCACATTAAGAAAATATATAAGATGCTTAAAACTATGCAGCGATTATATTTCCACCCGATCTAACCCAGTGCACCACGTGTCTGCTAGTCAAGCCTTTGTAATTCATAAAACTGTCTTCAATTTAAGCTTTAAAGTTTTTTAAGAAACTCAAGTGTTGTCGTAATTAGTTTTGCTGGTACGTAGCAATAATAATTTTCACTTCCGCGTTTACGCAAAGTTTCTCGAGCTTAATTTAAATTAAGAAATAAAAAAAATGCAACATAAACTTTTTGATTTATGAGCTATTCGCCGTTATTAAAATATGAGGTATATGAGCAAGTATTTGTTCTAGGTATGTAAGCAGAAATTTGGTTGACACAGGCGCGCCTTTAACGCCTCGAAACAAAAAATATTGAAGAGACCGGGTTGTTGAATGCTTGTGGCACTCGCGATTTCACATAGTTTTACTTTCATACCCATGTTTGTATGTATGCAGATATGTATGTATATTCTAGCATGCCATCAACAGGTTGAGTTGATGGTAGTTAGTTATGTACGAGTATATGCGCCTTGTCGTAGCATTGGACACATTGGCTCAATGCCGGGTGGTGGCGTATGAGTAACTATGGTATGACCTCATGAATATTTATTACCTTTAATGTGGTTTCTTCTTCTTCTTGTGTTTCAATTAAAAAGTTTTTGTTAATAGCAACCAGGTGAAATTAAATACGGTACACACACAATCTGCGATAGTGATACAGTAAAAAATATGTTTAAGCAACTTAAACCGGAAATAAGGTAAAATATGCTTATTAAACAGAGGTGCGTGAGCGTGCCGCTTAGAACTTTTGGTCTGGATTAGTGCTATGTATGTATACAAACGCATTATTTATTATTCATATAAAGTTAATCAGCTTTTGTAGATAGTGCACTGCCAACATTTTTAATATTATACAGGGTTGTGTGCAACGGATACCACTATTCACCTTTATATACACTGAAAGAAACGCTTTGGTCGAGGTATCAAATTCACTACTGCTGACGCTTATTTTATTTGATATACAATTAGAACGAAAGCATCACATAAATAGTAAAAAACAAACAAAAAAAAAGAAAGCAATTCTCAACAGTTATGAAAGAGAAGGTGGTAGGCATCTTAAAGAACATTGCTGGTGATTAAGCATCAAGGATTATATTTATCAGAGCTTAATTATGGTGTTTAGGCCTAGAGCCAAAACCTACAAACTTCACCGGTCGCCCTCGTAACTTTCTTATATACATCTAGTTAACATTAGCGGTCGAACTGTTTATGCTAACTATGTTAAAATATCGCTGGAAGTAATAAACAGTTCGACCGACAAAGAATGGCAAGATCAAACCTTCCATTCTTTCAATTGGATTGCGAATTCATCAGCGACAGACGTCTTCCGAGCTACCGAGATCCAGAGTGAGTAAAGGTAATCTGAAATATATATAGTTGTAAATTAATTGTACTTGACCAAATATACTTTAATTAAAGTACACCATTTTAAATATTAAATTTTGATACTCGCTTTTCTCTTTTTTCATTTTGGTGACTGTCAATCACTTGTCCGAGCGCTGCGTCCGGTCAAGACATTGGTCCGTCATTGCCATTTCAACCAGCGAATAATTACAGTCCACTCAACAACAACAACAAAGAATATAATTTGCGAGCAACATCGCCTTCAAAATTTTGCATCAGCAACAGAATCTTGGGTGAATAAAATTTGGAAATCAGCTACAAGCAATAATTTGAAAACGTGCAGCAGCATCAACCAAATAAATTTATATTCATCAGTTCCTGATATAATTAAATAAAAAATAAAAGGTACGTGGTTTAATTTCCGTGGTGCAATTTTAAAAATAAAAGTTTCAGTTCAAGTGAATAAATAAATTTAATTGACAGTGCGAGTGTGTTTTTTGTTTAAAGCAAAGTGAATTTAGTGTTGTTGCAAATAGCCCTTTTGTCTATCAGGTTTCACCCCCCACCAGTGGTAAGGTACTCCTGACACAGCTAAAGGGTCTTGAGAGTTTTAGAAACTCCCAGGTTTGCACAACTAGTGTTTTTGGAAAATATATTTAAGGCTGCAAGTATTTTCACTTCGGGAATAAATTTATTCCATATTGCTTTTCGCTACTTCCACCCTTTTGTATTTAACTTTCCAAAAACAACAACAACTCACAGTGAATATAACCCCACTTTGCTCTGTAATTACACTTAATAATTTTCTAGAGTTTGTTAGCACAAGGATCACTCCAAACGTCACATTAAATTTGTTATTAAACATTTCTTTAATTATTGATATAATACAACGAATTAACAAAAAGGTGTTTATTAAAAGTGCTAGTGATTTGAGGTGCATTGAATAGTTAGTTAGTGTTGTTACAAATAGCCCTTTTGTCTATCAGGTTTCACCCCCCACCAGTGGTAAGGTACTCCTGACACAGCCTCTTTAGAGTTTTACAAACTCACATATTTGTTCAACTAGTGTTTTTGGAAAGGCTGCAAGTATTTTCATTTTCGGGAATAAATTTATTCCATATTGCTTTTCGCTACTTGCACCCTTTTGTATTTAACTCTCCAAAAACAACAACACTGCACTGTGAACATAACCTCACTTTGCTTTGAATGCGTTTTAAGAGTTTTTTCTTGCACATAAATCACTTATCACTTTACATTAATTTAAAATAAAACAATTAATTTAATTAATATTTTTCATATTCACTTGACAATTTTTATAAACATATACACACATATACAAATCTTCGGTTTTGGTTGGCGAGCAATATATATATATAAGCGTTCTTACCGCACCTTCATTAGGGTGGCTCAATAAACTATTGAAAAATATAATATTTACATTTCATCTTTTTAATTTTTGCGATCTTGGTGATTTAGTTTGGTTGGTTTTGTTGGCAGGCGTTTGTCCATATTGGGGTTTTCCTTGTACAGATTTTGACTCTGCGCTATCTTATAGTTTGGAAAAGAGAAGTTTTCCTTGTAGTTTTTATTCTTGTTGTTTTTGCTTCTCTTTTTTAATTTTTTTTCTGCACACCTTAATATGGAGGCATATACTCGTCTGTCTGACTCAGTCCAAGAGTTCGAAATGGAATTCATGGCCATAACCGCAAGCGACCACTCCACTTTTTCCCTGAAACTTCAGGAAGAGGAGTTGAGATCCATGTGGACGAAAGCGAAAGCAGCCTTTGACAAACTGCTAATTGACGAGGAAATTACTGGCGCAAATCTTGTGTCCATTAGATAGAAAAATAAGGCAGTTTATACAGTGTTTGTCCGTTGCATGAGTAAAATCAATAAGCTCATTGGTAATTTAGAAAAGCAGCAAAAAGAAGAGGACTTATCTATTACGCCGTATAATTTGCACTTGCCACCTTGTGATACGGCAGTTTTTAAGGGAGATTATGTATCATGGCCATCTTTTCGTGATATGTTCACGGCCATTTACATTTTAAACAAAAGGCTTTCACCCATTCAAAAACTGTTTTACCTTACACAAAAGACAGAAGGTGAGGCGCAAGAAACTGTCAGAAAATGTGAGCTGACAAATGAAGGCTTTAACGTTGCCTGGAAAAACCTTTGTGATAGGTATGAAAATAAAAGAATCCTGGTCAACACCCAACTAAAAGTATTATTAAGTCTTCAAGCAGTTGAGACTGAATGCGGCACGTCAATTAAAAGGCTGCAACGGGATATAAACAATTGTATATCCTCACTTGAATGTCATCACATTGACATTTCGAACTGGGGCCCAATCATCACATATCTTTGTTCAACGAAATTACCTGATGTTACCCTTTCGCTGTGGGAACAGTCAGTTGAAAACAAGACAGAAACTTCCAAGTGGGCGGATATGGACCGATTTTTGTCAAATCGGTTCCAAACTTTAGAATCGGTCTCGGGTTTAACAGGAATCATGCAAAAGCCTACGCCAAAGGTGCAAAGCAATGCGCATTCCTCTAAACCACCGCAAAAGAAGCTTGGTGCTTTCCAAGCTAGCGTCGCGAAAAATGCATGTAAAATGTGCCAAAGTACCGACCATAAACTACACGCGTGCCCTAAATTTAAAAACTTAGCACCGTCCGATAGAATAGCTTTTATCAAAAAGAATGGTTGTTGCCTCAATTGTCTCATGATGGGTCATACAGTGTCTAGATGCACGAGCCCTTACAATTGCTTCACATGCCTTCAAAGACATCATACCCTTTGCATCTGCCGACTGCAAATTCAAAAAATACAAAGGTGAATGAAACCACCGAGTCGGCCGATGATTTGCCAGGCACATCTGCGCAGACTCAATCGAAAAATGAGTCTGCAAAACAAGGAAAGGCAGTTAAACCGGTAAATTTAAAATCAAACTTCGCAAATACGAGTAAAGGCGTATTATTAGGGACCGCTCGTGTAACCATTCATTATAATGGTGTAGATTTTTCAGCCAGAGCTCTCATAGACTCTGGCTCTGAACGTTCTTTTATTACGGACAGACTTAGGCGCAGAATCAACCTGCCAACTAGAAAAATGCATTCTCAAGTTTCGGGCATAAATAATTCAATTTCTGCACAGGTGAAAGAGGCATGCGCCATACAATTGCGATCACCAGTTGACCCACTTATTTCTATTGATGCTGTGGTGTTAGTTTTACCACACTTAACAGGCAATTTGCCAACATGCGATGTAAGTGCGCTAACCCAGCAAGCATTCCCTGATCTGGTTCTAGCGGATAAAAGATTCTTCGTCAACGAGCAAGTCGATCTTGTTCTAGGAGGAGACTTATATCCGCAAATTATCTTGAGCGGTATTAAAAAGAATATTCTAAATACTCTTCTAGCCCAGGAAACTGTGTTCGGTTGGATACTGACCGGTCGTGCTGACGCAGCTAGTCCAACTAATCACACTCGAGTCTCCTTTTTTAATGAAGTAGCTTTAGACAAGCAGCTAAGCACTTTTTGGGAACTCGAAGATTTGCCTAAAGCTAAAGCCCTAACAACGGAAGAATCCTACTGTGAGGAACTTTACAAGCGGACAACTCGACGGGGCTCTGACGGAAGATACATCGTGTCACTTCCATTTAGGTCAGAATTCCCCGCTGAGCTAAACCTGGGCCCATCGTTAAGGATAGCATGCTCTCAGTTCTACAAGAATGAGACAAGACTCAAGAAAAATCCAGAATTGCAGAGGAAGTATAACAGGGTGATAATGGAGTATAAATCCATGGGTCATATGACCAAAATAAAAGAAATTCAGTCGGCCGATGCGGTCGACAATTACTATTTACCTCACCACGCGGTTATTAAGGAGGAAAGTATCTCAACGAAAGTTAGGGTAGTTTTTAACGCGTCGTCATCCACCTGGAATGGTGTAAGTTTGAATGACATTCTTCTGCCGGGCCCAGTGCTTCAGGCGGATTTACCCACCTTAATTCTCCGCTGGAGACTTTTTAGATACTTCTTCAATAGCGATATTGAGAAGATGTATAGGCAAATCCGAGTAGATGCCAATCAAACAAAATACCAACGAATAGTCTTCCGCTCAAGCCCAACTGATCCGATCAGTTTATATGAGCTTGAAACGGTTAACTTCGGTGTCAATTGTGCTCCTTATTTGGCAATAAGGACTTTATTTCAACTGGCTTATGACTCCGAAAGTTCTTATCCAATAGCCTCGAATATTTTGCGAACAAATATGTATGTCGACGACGTTCTCTACGGCATACTATTGACTCTGCGATAAGAGCAAGGGATGCAATTTCTGGGGTTTTAAAATCAGCTGGGTTTCCATTACGAAAATGGACCGCGAATAGTAGTGAAATATTGCAAGGCATTCCAAAAGCTCACTTGTTGAGCGAAGATTTTCTAGAATTCGAGGATTCTAGTAGCGTGAAAGCTTTAGGTATCCGGTGGAATGCTCATTCCGATCAATTTTATTTCACAACAAAGCCAATTGAAGGCGAAAATAAGACCACAAAAAGAGCAATACTGTCTACTATCGCGAGACTCTTCGATCCATTATGGTGGCTAGCACCAACTATTATTGTCGCAAAAATGATAATGCAAAATATTTGGTTGGAGGGCACTGGTTGGGATGAAACCGTATCTCCTTCAACATTAGACCGATGGCAAAACTTTACTTCGAATTATAATGAAATAGATAAAATACGGATACCTCGATGGGTATCATTTTCTCCAACAGGGAATATAGAGATTCACGGATTTTGCGATGCCTCCGAAAAGGCATACGCGGCAGCAGTCTACCTACGCGTAAAAAAAGATGACAATATACTTGTCAACTTACTCTTAGCTAAAACCAAAGTGGCTCCAGTCAAAACGATCCGCAGTACTACTTGCGGAAATCGTTAAATCAATCATAACTAACCTCAATTTAAGCCACCTTAATTTTCGTCTTTGGACTGATTCCACCATTGTTTTGGCTTGGATTCGTAAACCACCATGCTCATGGTCAACCTTCGTCGCCCATCGGATAACAAAAATCATCGACAAGGTTGGAAACAAGAACTGGTCTCATGTGGACTCAGGTACAAATCCCGCAGACTTAGCAAGCAGAGGTGTATCAGCTCAGGATTTAGTCAAGAACACGCTGTGGTGGCAGGGACCTTCTTGGCTCCAAGAAAATGAGAAAAATTGGCCGACTCAAGATACGGATTTCACAACAAACGTCGAGGAAAAACGAGTGCATGTTCATGCAGCAACAACTACGGACAACATTAGTGACATTCTTGATAGGTTTTCTAGTCTACCGCGAGCTTTGAGGGTAATCTCATATGTGTTAAGATTTCTTCAAAGAACCCATCCGAAAACGAAAACTTCTAGCCAGCCGGACTCTTGCTTAATTTCTTCAGATGAAATTAAATCTACGACTACCCGTCTGATTAAAATCGCTCAAAAGCAACACTACGGAGCAGAAATAGGTAAATTGAAAGCTAAAGAACCACCACAAAAAGCGAAATACTTCCATTAAATCCTTTCCTCGATAAAGACGACGTTGTGAGAACGGGCGGGCGACTTGGTGCATCCAGCGACCTGGCGTATTCCGAACGTCATCCCGTCATCTTGCCATACAATTGTAGGTTTTCCCGTTTGTTCGTCCAGTTTGTCCATGAAGATTCATTTCACGGGGAAAACCAGCTAGTGTTGCGTATTATCCGAACGCAATATTGGATTCCTAAGGTCAAAACTATGATTAGGTCAATTATTCATAATTGTAAGATCTGCACGATCTACAAAAAATGGTCCCAGAGGCAGCTCATGGGTATTCTTCCGCAAGAACGAACAACCTTTTCACGCGCGTTTACCAATACAGGGGTAGACTTTGCAGGGCCATTCGATATAAAAAGTTATAGTGGGCGCGGGTGCCGCACCTCCAAGGGTTACGTTTGTCTATTTGTATGTTTTGCTACTAAGGCTATACATTTAGAGGCCACTACTGACTTGAGCACTTCCTCGTTTCTAGCAGCTTTTTCAAGGTTTGTAGCGAGACGAGGTTGCCCAAAAAATATTTACTCGGACAACGGAACTAACTTTGTAGGTGCGTCTCGCGCGCTCAAAGCAGAATTTAAAGCATTTTTAGCAGAATCTCGAGCTCAGACGCTATCAAAATATGCTCGTCAGGAATTAACATGGCATTTCATACCAGCTGGAGCTCCACATATGGGCGGACTCTGGGAAGCGGGTGTGAAAATCTTTAAAAATCATTTTAAAAAGGTAGCGTCTAGTGGAAGATTTACACTCGAGGAGTTCAACACACTTCTATGTCGTATTGAATCGTGCCTTAACTCACGTCCTCTTAGCCCAGCCTCAAACGAACCATCGGATTTAGAACCCCTTACACCGGGACACTTTTTAGTAGGCGGACATTTATTAGCCCCACCAGAATTAGAAATCAACGAAAATCCAGCATCGGTAGTTAATCGTTGGGAAAAACTAAAGGCCTTGCATCAAAATTTCTGCAAAAGATGGAAAACCGAATATCTTTCGGAACTACAGAAAAGGACAAAATGGAAACATCCGAAATCAAACATAAAAGTTGGAGATATGGTGGTCATCAGAGAGGATAACCTCCCACCAAACGAATGGAGGCTTGGGAGAGTAGTAAATTTACACCCGGGTTCCGATAACCGGGTACGAGTCGTCGACGTTCGTACAGAAAGAGGACAAGTGACAAGACCACTTGTCAAACTAGTACTACTCCCATCAGCTAACACAGAAACGGAGGACCCTACTACATCAAATTCGGCATAAAATATTAAAAACATGCTAACATTAAATTTAACTTTTAACAGAAAAAATTCGGAGGCGAAAAAAAAATGATTTTCTGGTACAGCCTAATGTGTGTTAATTTATATGTACATATGTATGGTTTTTATACACACATCAGGGCATGTTATTTCTTTTCTAACTTTTCGGTACCCAACATTCTCGCGGCATAGTCCATTTCAATGGAATTTTCTAATCGTATGTGAACATAAATATCACCAAGGGTTTACCAAAAGTTCTGAAACGCACTTTTTTTAACAATTCGAAATTTTTTGAAAAATTCATACCTTTTCTACTCATACGAAGTAGGACTCGACGTTCCAGTACTTTGTACAACCATTGGTGATTTTCACTTTTTTTCGCCACTTTTTCAAAGCTTATGGCTAATCCGATTGTCTGCTGGGTGCAAAAACCATAAATCACATATGGACATACATAAAAATGTGCGCACACATTAGGCCTTTTCTGTTTCACAAAACAAAAAAAAATTTTTTTTTGGGACGCCCTAATGCAACCCACGCTATCAGCATCATCCGATTATGCCGCTATTCAATAGAGTGCTAAAAACACAAAACAACACGTTACACGATAATAGTAAATTATTTTATTATTAATTAATGTCCGTAAGGCAATTTATGTGTTTTGGGAAGGAGTTAGTTCCTTTTTCTAACTTTTTCTCCTCTTTAGGTACGTATGTATGTATGTAAATACATATTTTCACTTTAGCACTTTTCCTTTCAAACATTTTTGTTTTTCACCCGCACGCATTTACACTAACACTTTTTATTATTTTGGCACTTAATTTTGCACAACCCGCACTATTTTCGCGACGAACATTTATTTTTTCACGGGACACTTTTTTTCACAACCGGCGACCATTCACAAATTAATTAAACTTATGTATGAGATTAGATTATCGAAACCAAATCGATTTCGATAAACTCTCACCACAAACATATGGGGGTGAAGCATAGTAAGGTGTGCGGAGACCATCAATCAAGTATGTGTATAAAGGTGTTTGGAGACCATCAAACAAGATTGTCAGTCAAAATGCAATTTTGCGAAGAATAGCTAACAATGTCTTTTAATAGTACTTTCACGCTATTATCGTGTTCTTTTTTGTTTTGCGGGCCCGAGGATATCATTTGCACGTCAAATAAATATGTTTGGCGAGTCAATAAATATGTTCCATGATAGCTTAAGAGTTTTACTGTAAAATCTGTGAACCCTATTGCCAACAACCACCATTTATAGTTCAATTATTGCTCGCCATTTCAGAAGTGTATATATATATATTTTTTTTTTTGAAAGCCAAACACATATTATTTATTGCAGTAATGACACGCGTCACTGCCATACGCAAAAAATACGAAGCAAATGTGTCCTCCTTGGTCTGTCGGGTGTGCGAAAACAGGCACCCACTACGAGTTTGCCCAATATTTCGTGCGCGTAAGCCAGAAGAGCGATGGATTATCGCTATCAAAAAATATTACTGCACCAACTGCCTGTCATCGTTGCACACTGCAGGGAAGTGCGAGCATGAGGGCAGATCACCATACCATGTTGCATATGGAAGAGGACAGACCAAGGAGAAGAGACGCAAGTGAAAGCGATGCAATTTCGTTCTATGCATCTGACGTCGGAGCGGAATCCTGGCATCTCCGCCACCACTCAGGTAATGACAATTTTGAAGATGCTGCTCTCCGCCCAGCAGCTGCGACTAGAGTGGAATCGCGTGCATTCCACCTAGCCTCTACGCGCGGACCGGAACCCCAGCGTTTCCGGCCGCTATTACACCATGAAAAGCAAGGCGGATTGGAAATGAAAACTTTCCAACCGCGCAAAACCCAGCGTCGCGCAGCCCGAGCCCATAAACGTCGGCAAAACAAATTTAAATACCAGAAGGGGAGAGTGGAATATCGTGCATTCCACCTCCCGAAACAGTTTCGACCCGGAACCATACAAAACCAGCGATTGCCACCCCAACCGATCCAGTACCTTACATCGATCGCACCGACCGCGATTGTGGAAATCGAGATTCGAGGAAGGTTACAACCGGTGCGCGCACTGATCGATCCATGCGCCCCTACCACGCTTATTTCCACTGCGCTAGCACGATTGCTGCGCTTAAAGGGCGACTGGATAGGTAACCAGATGGGGTGCTTTATCCGTATACGTGGGAAGCATGGCAAATCCGTGGCCATCACCACGAATGCATTCTGCATTAACAATTTTAGAAGACGGACTCCGGTGAGAAATGTTGATGTGGCGACCGCGAGCCAATACTCCAATTTGAGGCTCGCCGACCCACAGTTCCATGTGACCGCTCCAGTAGAGCAAGTTTTGGGTGCTGAAATTTGCCCAAAAATTTTGCTGGGCACCATACCTGCTGGCACACTGGGTCCTCTTTTGGCCCAAGATACCATATTTGGATGGGTTATATCGGGCGCATGCTGACTTACAATTTTAGTCAACCTTTTTATAATTTGACTGAACTTATACTGAATTTCGATACAACATGAAGAATTGAATTTTAAATAATAAAAACTTTTGCGCCACTGAATTGCCACGTTTATTATTTAATCTCTCTCTTTCCTCTAGCTTTAAGTACTGCACGGGAACCGGAGTTAGAGATAGGAATACTTAGTTTAAGTCTTGTTGTATTTTAATCTTGCGTCTCGCAAGGGTGCTGGCATGTTTAGGCCTAGAGCCAAAACATACAAACTTCACCGGTCGCCCTCGTAACTTTCTTATATACATCTAGTTAACATTAGCGGTCGAACTGTTTATGCTAACTATGTTAAAATATCGCTGGAAGTAATAAACAGTTCGACCGACAAAGAATGGCAAGATCAAACCTTTCATTCTTTCAATTGGATTGCGAATTCATCAGCGACAGACGTCTTCCGAGCTACCGAGATCCAGAGTGAGTAAAGGTAATCTGAAATATATATAGTTGTAAATTAATTGTACTTGACCAAATATACTTTAATTAAAGTACACCATTTCAAATATTAAATTTTGATACTCGCTTTTCTCTTTTTTCATTTTGGTGACTGTCAATCACTTGTCCGAGCGCTGCGTCCGGTCGAGACATATGGTGTTCCTAAAATATGAAAATCAGACAAAATGGTTTCGTTACCTAAATCAAGGAAGCCCTGTCAACCTATCGAAACTCATGCTTGCTAAGTCTTTATGGTACCGTTCTTGATATATAGCTCGGAACCATGGACGGTGTTTCAACCAGAGGATAAACGGTCCTTGCTAAAAGGAGACTTGCCGCTGAACTGTATGTAATTATGGGCACAGTTAATTAAAGGCCAACGCGTTATATGAAAGTAATTGTGTCCACACCCATTGACAGCAGGGCAGCTTCAATTAAATTCATGCAATTCGGAACATATTCCAATATATGTACTCTACATTTAAGATAAGCAGGACAAGCTAAATATTTAGGATTAATCTGTTTTTGATATTGCATCTTTTCAGATCGTTGGTAAATAATATGTGTGTACAGTTGCGAAGATATCTTCCTAAATATTAATGCCAATAAAATTTAAATTAAATTAAATAAAAGCAGCATAACTGCAAGCCTAAAATAACACTGGATATTACAAGTACAGTCTGGCATATGTATTAGGGTGGTTGCAAATGTTTATTCCAGTCTGCCGATCTTTTTGCTTCCGAGAGCGGCGTCGATAATTTGGAAACACCTTAAGTGTGAACTTTATTGCAGCATAGATATTTTCTCTCACAGTAAAGCGGGTCTTTGGGATGTTGGGCCAAGAATGATATCAGCGGCCCTAATTGGTCGAAGCAGCCCGATGAAATGGCTGACGGTTTGGATCGGATCATGATGTCTGAGAAACGAAGGGGCTCCTTGTACCCCTAGGGCTTATCAGGTACTTTAAAGTAGGACTTGATTCACACCTTAGCCTTTTAGCATTTTCAGGTCTTTTAGAATAATTGGAGTGAGAGGGGACCTGCGAACCAACTAGCCGACCAACCAATGGCTTTTGTAATATATTGCCATGAGAAAACGGGATGACAATATTTTTCCGTGAAGATTGTTTGGTAAGGAACGATTCTTATTACTTCTGTTATTGGTTTTACATAATTTGTAAGTTTGACGAGCTGAATACCAGTTGATGATAGTTATTATTCAAGTATTTTTTTTTTTTTTGATGGGAAAATTTACTATTTTTATTGCTTGTTTTTAAATGTTCTTAGGTTTTCTTGAATGTATCGAGAACTCGTCTCCTAATATCTTAAAAGGATCTATGAGTATAAAATTTAGTAGATTTTCTGGATCCAGTTCAGAAGTATTTGGGTAATTAGGGATTTCAGCCCACCCTAATGTGCATACGAACATGAACATATCCCACATAAATGTACATTCATATATAATAATAATAATAATAATAATTCCCAACGGATTACCCACCATATCCCGCCCGACCGGCGCGAGGGGCGCATCCGCATAACGCGCGGATTATTCGTTCGTGCCGAGTCGTTGAAAGGCTTTGGTTTGTTAATCGTCGAGATCTAAAACTGCTCAGCTACAGAGAAAACCTCATCAGCTAAGTAAAGTAGATATAGGATAGATTATACATTAAGAAATAACTAGTTAACAGAATAAAATTATTGTTAAAAGTTAAAATAGAAGTCAAAGAATAAAAAACAATTAGTAGCTATGAATTTAGGACAGAAAGAATTGATTTTTTTATGCTGAAAAGCGAGTCTGAAATATCAAATCTACCAGAAAGAGAGTTATAATCTTGACACAAACAGCGAAAAGGCTCATTTAACTGAAAATTGGTTCGGCACTGTTTTAAGACTAGAGGTTTAAAATGCCTTGAAGGACGAGACGGTACATTGAAGTTCACTTCACTTAGAAGAAATGGGCTGGATAGTGAACCATTTAGCAATTTAATCATAAAAATAATTCCAAGCATTTCCCTCCGACTAGAAAGTGTGTGTAGATTAATGAGTTTTAAACGATTCGTATAGGGTGGCAGATTGTACGAGGGATCCCAATGAAAATCTCTTAAGGCAAATAGTAAAAATTGTTTTTGAACTGATTCAAGGCGATCTACATGAACCTGGTAACGCGGGTTCCAAATTATAGAACCATATTCAAGTATCGGTCTGACTAATGTAGTGAAGAGGGCTTTAGTTACATAAGGGTAGCTAAATTCTTTAGACCATCGTTTAACGAATGCTAGGACACCTCTAGCCTTATTGACTGTTGTATTAATATGGCGGTTGAAACTGAGTTTATAGTCCATAGTAACCCCCAGGTCAACAAAATCATACACTTGCTCAAGACTATAATTTTTAATTGTATAGGAAGCCGGCTGAGAAATTCCACGCGAAAAACCCATGTGTTTACATTTTTTAAGGTTAAGTGGCATATAATTTAAATCGCACCAAGTAACTAGTGCATCTAGATCTGATTGTAGCTTATTTCTATCTTCAAATGACGCGAATGACATGAAAAGCTTCACGTCGTCGGCATACATTAACATTTTTGAAAATTTTATTATTGTAGAAATATCATTTATAAACAACAAGAACAGAATCGGGCCAAGATGGCTTCCTTGAGGAACCCCCGAAGAGACATAAATGACATCGGATACTAAATTTTTAAACATTACTCTTTGTGTCCTGTCACTAAGGTAAGAAGAGATCCAGCGATTGAGACCCGGCTGGAAGCCCAACTGATCGAGTTTATGAATAAGTAATGAGTGACACACTTTGTCAAAAGCTTTGCTGAAATCCGTATAAATAACGTCGGTTTGCAGATTTTTTCTAAAGCCATTTGAGACATGACTGGTAAACTCAAGTAAATTCGTAACTGTGGACTTTCCCTTACTGAACCCGTGTTGGCAGTCAGCTATTAAGGTAGAGATCGGACCCGTAAGTTGATTTGTAACAATAGCTTCAAACAATTTTGGGATGGCAGAAAGCTTTGCGATGCCACGATAGTTCTCTATAGAAGACCTACTCCCGCTTTTATGCAGCGGTAGAAGAAACGATTCTTTCCACGCAGTTGGAAAAACACCACACTTTAGTGATAGATTGAACAAATTGGTAAGGGGTTGGTAAATATGGTTCGCACACTTTTTCAAGAAACATGTAGGAATCCTATCAGGACCATATTTAAAAGATTCTTTTAAGGTTTTAAGGTAAATTAGAACATCTTTGGCGCATATAATTGGTGAATTAATTGAATTTGTCCCGTGTAGCTTATAGGGATAGTTTTGAAAGTTTGAATTGGTGACAGCAGAATAGTTAGAAGTGAAAAATTGAGCAAAAAAATTTGCGATACATTGATTATCGCTAGATATAATGTCTTGATATTTCATGGCTGAGGGAAACCCTGATACTTTACGTTTAGAATTTACGAAACCATAAAATGACTTAGGATTGAGAATAATGTCTCTTTTCGTTTTAGAAATATAAGCTTTATAGCACTTTTTATTTAAATCTATGTACTTCTGACGTAGAATGGAATACAGTAGGTAATGTTTATTTAATCCGGATTTCTTATATAAATTAAATGATCGCGTTTTCCTATTTTTAAGAGCCTTAAGCTCTTTAGTAAACCAAGCTTGCGTAGGATGATCATAAGTTACTTTACGTTTAGGAATAAACTTCTCAAATAGGCAGTAAATAGTGTGATTGAAATGTGAGACGTTTAGATCGATATCACAACCAAATTCAGGCCAAGTTAATTTAGACAGTTCTTTATTTAATTTCTTGTAGTTTGCTTTGGAAAAGTTATAATCAAAGCTACTACATGAGTAGCATTGAGTGCCTTGGCCATTACTTATGGTTTCGTAGACTATTTCTATAGAAGGGTCGTAAAGGTCTTCTAGTAAAACCAACGGATCACAACGATTTACAGAAAATTGGTTTATATCATTAACATACACTAAATCTAAGACTTTCCCAAACTTGTTAGCGGTAACATTTATTTGATTAAGGCAAAGATCGGAAATTCCATCTAAAAAGTCATTGAACCCCAGTTTGGACGGATTTGGAATAATGTTACCATCAGATATGTTCCACGATATATGAGGTAAGTTAAAATCACCCAAAACAATAATTGAATCTGAAGCTTTAGTCATAAGGTTAACAGTTTTGAGCAGAGAGACATGTTGCATGTAGACTGAAAAATCTGATGCTGGAGGGATGTAGCAAACATATAAGTACATAGAGACGTTGTCTAGTTGAAGGCGGATGCATTTGAACTCAATGAAATCGATGTATTAAGATGAATAGAAAATTAATTTAACACTTATATTTATCACACTGAGCTCAACGAACTCAAACTGAATTTGCACGGCCCGAATATTTGAACAATAAATTTTATGCAGGCATTTTTTGGCCAAGTGAATCTAAATATGTATGTTAGCATATTGCTTACATGTTGATATCCATAAATATATTTAGAAAAGAAATAAGCTTTATGAAGGATACTCATATACCAACATTCATTTAATCCATCAGTTGAAACAAAGGTGTTGTCCGAGTGTGTTGGAGGATCCTACATGTAGGAGTATTTATGTATGTACTGGGGAAGAGAATTTTTTAATTTTAACAACACCCGGATTTTCAAGATTTAGTTTTACAATCCCGGTATTAAGATATTCGCTATTCTTCTAGTTGGTTTTGCAAAAAGTGAAGAAATTGTTTAAATACTTAACATTCAACATTTTTGTACCTAGTAGTGCTACCCACACAAGGTATATTAACTTTAGTCACGCAACGGTGTAAACGGATCGAGATAGATATTGACGTATATATATATCAAAATGTTCAGGAGGAAAAAAGAAATTGATTAAGCCATGCCCGTCCGTCCGTCTGTTAACACGATAACTTGAGTAAATTGTGAGATATCTTAATGAAATTTGTTATGCATGTTCCTTGGCACTCATCTTCGACCGCTATTTTAAATGGTCAAAATCGGATGATAGCCACGCCCACTTTTTATGTATAGAATATTTTCGGAAATACAAAAAAAGTGATTATTCAGTACATAATACACTTATAAGTATAAAATTTGGTGCGTGCATTAATGTTAAGGCAGTAAATACATTTTTAAAGAAATGTTAGAAAATGGTCATGTCACCGCCCACTTTTGATTAAGTCAAATTCAGAAATAATATTTATCATAAATAAAACCCCGTTCAAGATATCGAAAGGAAATTTAGCACACATATTTGTATTAATAGAAGGAATGTTCCAAAACAAAAACGGGCGAAATCAGTTAAGATCCACCCCCACTTTTATATGAAAGATTTTGTAAAGGATCATAGATATATTTAATAGGCAATAACTTTGCGTACAAAAGCTTTATAGTTATCATTTCTATTTCAATTTCAAAATGTCCTTGAACGAAGAGTCGAAAAATATAAATATTTTAAAATGGGCGTGGCCCCACCCCTTTTATAGTGGATTATGCCACAAAGCTTTTTAGGCCGTCACTCCGGAAAAAATTTATTTATCGAAACGATATTTGGCGAAAATGTTGAATATATAAATGTTAATGTTTGCTGTAAAAATGGGCGAAATCGGTCAACGGCCACGTCTAATTTTGTAACATAGTTCTGAATAATTTGGTTGTAAAATATAAAAAGCGATATTTCTATAACTATGCAAGCTATATCAATAAGATCTTGCACATATAATAAGATTTTTAAGCAAAACTCGACCGCTCAACAGTTTTGTGGATTTTGAGGAAGTAGGCGTGGCGCCGCCCACTTTTCAGCATAAAATTTCTGCTATTTTCAAAGGCGATTACTTGTAGTTTGAACTAGATATTTCAATCAAAATTGGTCAGCTGCTTCTCAATAGTATGTAGTATACTCCTACCAAAAATTAAGCAAATCGGATGACATACAAGTAAAATATCCGGACAAGTTGTTAATACCTGGATGCAATAGGGAAGTTATATACTTTTTTTGAGTTTCATACCTTTCATGAACATGAAATGTTTGTAAGTATAACAAGAAGAAATGGGCCCATCAATAAGCAAACTGAAACAATCAGGACGATGAGCTGAGTAGATTTAGCCATGTCCGTCTGTCCGTCCGTCTATTTGAACGCAAATTTTTCAAATATAAAATGTGCATGTATTGGTAATTTGAAAAGAAGTGGTTAGCAGTTGTTGGTAGGGAAGCTATTTATATAAAAATAAATTAATGGCGGCTGCCATGGTGTGGCGGTAGTGTTGCCGGCCTACCACACCGAAAGTCCAAGGTTCCAGTCCTGGGACTGGTAACATCAAAAGTGGTTTGAAAAA
Organism: Merzomyia westermanni; assembly: GCA_949987695.1. Taxonomy (NCBI): domain Eukaryota; kingdom Metazoa; phylum Arthropoda; class Insecta; order Diptera; family Tephritidae; genus Merzomyia; species Merzomyia westermanni. The sequence continues at coordinate 124,963,689 of OX465288.1, read as the reverse complement.
GTTTTTCAAAACTAGGTCGCCCCTCGGCAGTGGTTTGGCAAACTCTCCGAGTGTCTTTCTGCTATAGAAGGCGTCTCAGCAAAAATGCATCTCCTTTCTAGATGCCGTTCGAAGTCGGCAAAAATCTGTAGGTCGCGCCAATTTGTAGAAAAAATTTGGAACGGCACACCAAAAATTGAAAGGTAAGCTCGGCGCAAAAATCTCTTAGGAGGTTTATGATGTGATATGCCTGTTGTATATCGCGCCATATATTTATATATTTTTTAAATTAATTTACCGCTCAAAACTCATAACAGAAGTGTTTTTATTGAAAACAATAAGATAGCTTTATAATACGAACTGAAAAGTATTAAAATATACCTGCGTAAATTGGTATGCCATAATAGATCACTACTAGGACATCTTTTAGCACATTTCCTTAAAACTTCTTATCTTTTAAATAAGGCCAGGGGTGGTCTTTTTTGCTTGTTTTTTTGCTGGTATTGTCAATGTCAAATTCAAAGTATCATGTATGTAAATCGTTTAAAAAATAACCGAATGTGTATTAGGTATACCCTATACCGTCTCATTTTGTAACGAATTTAATAAACAAAAATCATATACAAACGCCAAATATCCGTTGCTGCAGAGACTTGTAACAAAACATTGTATAGAAACAAAACTTCGTTCCTGCTGTTATTGTTCCCAGAAACACATAAATATAGAAACATAATTAGAACTGAATGACTGGAACCGTTCCCAATGAGTAACAGAAGTGTTACGAAACTCCAAGTAAAAAAACTGCCAGAACCCTAAGCAGTCACAGAACACTCGACACAGAAACGAAACCTGAAACGCTACATCAGTAACAAACCACATCTGTATAGAAACAAAACTAGGAAATGTTTATCCTAATAGAAACTGTATAGAAACCTAAGGTATGGAAACAATACTAGTAGCGTTTCTTGCGTACCGATACTTTAACAAAACCCTTTGCGGTTTATGCTAGTGAGTAGTTGCTTATAAATATGTATATATATGCAATTTTTATTTAACCTCAAATTCTACACATTTAGAACTATTAAGTAGATTACACTTAATTTAAGATTAAATGTTACTTTAGCTTTTTTTACGTAATAAATGTGAAAGCAATAAAAAATTTAGCAGTATTGCCAGTTACCACAGCGACTCCAGAACGGTAATTTTTAACCTTGAGAAGAATCAAGAATTATTTGAGAAATACGATGGGGCAAGAGCGTCTCAATGGTTCATTTTCTTTGAATATCCATAACCGGATTGATTTGACTGAAGACGAAATCCTGAAAGAATTTTTCCAAAAGCTCCGAAAATTTAAAAACGATTAAATATGGGATGAATGGATTTTGGAACACAATTTAAATTGTTTTAAATTCATACATACAATCCTACAACTATTTTAATTCTTGAATTGAATTATACTTGTCAAGTTCCAAAGATAAATGTGTATGGAAAAATGGGTGTGAAAAATATAACTCATACTCATTTTTGACAAATTTTGAAAATTAACTCCAAGTTAAAAAGATAACTTGTCGTCGTGCGCTTTATATGATGATTTATTTTTTTATTTTTTTTATTTATTTCTTACAGCTTAATTAAGCCTAGCTTATACCTAATTACATTTAATTTATTAAAAATATAAAAATGTATACAGGTTGCCAATTTGTAGCACTCATTGGTCTGAGGCTTTCAGATCGTAGGAGGACAACATCTGGAGGGCGATGCACTCTTATATTGGAGTGATGCGTACCAGTGAGTTTCGGCAGCTTTTTGTGCGTGACGTGTGGCGCTGTATCGTACTGTGTACTCATAGTTCGTATTCACTGTGTAAGGTGTTCTGAAAGTCAGAAAATATAGCCTTAAATCGGAAGAGTTCTACAATAGTTATACAATTTCCGTTTGAATTCATTCATATTGCAAGATTTAACATTGTATATAGCTACTGTCTAAGCTTTATGGAGGGCGAGTAGTTTTTTAAGTTAATTTGTTGTATATTATGTTATTATTTGTTCAGAGAGTAGAACGGGGGTGCGGAGCACATGTTGCATAGGGGACAACTTTTGATTAATATTATTTATTTTTATTATAATTATTTGTTCTATATAGAACGGGGAGTGCGAGGCACCTTTACAACTTGTATGTATTAATTGGGGGCGAGCACTGTTGGCTCTGAGGCATTGCGCGGGATTGGCTTCCTCATTCTCGTTGTGAAAAACCCCTGTTTTGGGATTGCAAAGCATAAACTATATCTTTGGAATATTTCATAAGCTGATTGCGAATTGCATGCAATGCAAATGAAATAAACGAAAGAAATGACTACAGCTTATGCCGCTTAAACAGCTACTTAGCTTCGCCAATCGTAGTGCGCAAATCACTCACGAGGTGGCAAAATATCCTAAGCGCCAACACTTAAGGTTAGCGAGCAATGTAGTAGTATGTAACGTATGTTCAAAAATGCATCCAAATGACTCATGTACAGTCGGTGCAGTAACTGAGCATACTATTTGCCGATCCCCCCACAAACTAGTTTTTGTATTGCCGACTCTCCAAGTTCTTTTGATGGAGGTGCCTCCTTATGCATCTGGAAGTTCTGGTCCAGGTACTGGTGGCAAGTGACTCGGGGATTTTGTTAGTAACAATAACAGTTTGGGGCGATATACTTCCGAAGATATTATTAAGATCCAGCTTTGGTTCCGAAATACGGCAGACATTTTATTTTTTACTTTTTCCCAGCTAGCTTGCTCTACGCAGGATATTTAATGGTAAGCTATACGAGATTTAAGTAGATATAAGCATTGTGCAGCGAATTGTAGCATAACCGCTTCTATGGCTCGGTAATTTTATAAAAAAATAAATATCACTAAGAAGAGATGAATGGCCCGGCGCCAATGAATGATGAATACATTGAATCAGGTATAGCCCTGAAATGCGATTTTGTGCGAGTTATCGTCTATCAAACGAAGGTTTTATATTTTATAGTTAAAAAAACATCCTTTTTCAGACTTTTTTCAAAAACGCCCTATCTCGGAATTTGTTTAAAGAATAGGGCGTTTTTGAAACTCATTTTGAGATAGGGAATTCTTTAACCGAGTTTTAAAATAGGGCGTTATAGAAAAAATTTTGAACCAGGCTTTTTTTAACCAATTCTGAGATAGGGAGTTTTTTTTAAAAATATTTCGAAAAATTGTGATCTTTCACTCAAAAGTCGATAAACGTGTTGGAAGCATCGAACAAATTGTGCACTTGGTTTGGACAATATGGGCTTCAGATTAAAATATTTTATTTTAAGCTTACTCGGCGTGGATCGGCTCTTCATGACGCAGAAGGAGAGGAGGTGCTTTGGGCCCCAGGAACTTATCAAAGGTACAGAGTTTCGAGGAGTTGTTGACTTCGAAATAAGATCACCATCCATTTTTAAAATTGTTAGAAAATATTCTCAAAGGAGGATATTGGGGGTATTCAAATAATAAATAATACCTTTTGTTACAGTATTCATTGTTCGAAAGCACCCTTTGAGCACGAAGTGTCCTTGGCAGTGGCGTAGAAAGTACTTCATTAGAAACCCCTTTTTCAAGAGCCTCTCAGAACTTAAGAATATGAAACCTGGGAGCTTCTAAAATAGGTAAATCAAACGGGATGAATATGGTCTCGATGGCTCTAATGATAATGATTCTGATAATTAGCTCTAGCTAATTTTTGACAAATATACGAAACCAACTTTCAAGAGCATACAGATTGAGTATCTCTGAAAAAGTTTTTCAATCCTTGACTGCGCCCGTAGTATAACAAGGCCGTTTCGTTGTGTTTAAGACAAGTTAACTATCGCTCAACACCACTTACATGCATAGTAAAATAATGACATGCATTTTATTAAATTAAGCAGTTATCAAACACTCCCGATGACAGACCCTGTTTACTTAGGGCATTTTCTGAGACTGTGTGCATTTGACGAGTTTCCGCAAATCCCATGAAACATTTTATTATGCCATAACATAGTTGGTACAAGCGAAATTAAATAATATGAACACATTCATTTTCATATTTTTTTTGTGGCAACGTATGTTTGTGTCTTGTTGTGTTGAATAGAAAACGGGAACACGAATATGAAGAGTCCAACTGTTTAGCCTGGACCAGACTTAACTGGGACTATCAACGACAACAATGGGGGGTGGTAAGTTGTTCATAACATGAATCATGTACCAAAAACCGAAAGTAGATAAATGGTGAAAGAGACAAGTTATGGCTGACAAAATGGTTATACAATGCCCGGGCGCACCACATAAACAATTTTTTAGTGTGGTGTCGAGACAAGCGGCTGACACTGTTTTGAAACAAAAGGACTTTGCGCTTTCAACTTCATGAATGACAAACAAAACCCGATATCGGTATGGCCACCAGTTACAAACAAGTACATGTACATCCATATAACTAAATAACAACAATGCGGGTTTTGTTACAACCCTGTAAAAAACGTTGGAGCATCAGAGTACTCCAACACTTATCCTCATTCATATAAAAAAGGTGGTCCAATTTACATAGCGATGTCCGGTGATTGGATCACCTAATCCTATTCGGAGTACCATTTACTTTGCTTCTGAATAGTCTATAGAGCACCTACGTTGGAGTACTTTGAAAATGCTGCCAAAAGATTACTCTATAGAGTACTCTAGACAAAAGCGAGAAGGGAGTATGTGTTCTTTTGAGGACCACCTACTCCCGCTCTCGCTTTGCTGTTGAATACTCTATAGAGTAATCCCATGGGAGTATTTTGAGAGTACTCTGACGTAGGTGGTCTATAGAGTATTCAAAAGCAAAGAAACGGAGTACTCCGAGATGGATTAGGTGATCCAATCACCGGACATTGCCATGTAAATTGGACCACCTTTTTTATATGAATGAGGATATGTGTTGGAGTACTCTGATACTCCTTTAGGAGTATTCTATGGAGTATGAAACGGAGTATTTCCGTTTTTTGCAGGGAAACACAAATTTCTATACTTTTCGATCTTTATCACATACACAATTGTGCAGTCGCCCTGCGGGAAAATTTGAACAAATTAATAATTTTATTTTTGGTTTATTAACTTATTTCTATGTTAAAAGTTATTTTTGACATTTTAGTTTAATTTGTGTTTTTTAGTTTTTTAAACTATGTTCCTTCTGCACTACAGTTCAATTTATCATAATAATCATATTAAATTTTTCTGTTGATATCGGCCGTTGGTAAGTTTTAATTGAATCTAACCACTCCCTTACCAAATTATTGTATTGGCACAGGCACTTGCAAGTGCAATTTAGCCGTTTAAATTGGGCAAACGTGACGAATACCTCTCGCTCGCTCTCTCTCTTAAATTTAATCTTTTCCGAAAGTTATTTGACCTTCAAAAATCTTGCATTCCGCACAGCAACTGTTCTTGATAGGAAGGCAAAATGTATGTATGTAGTTGTCGTACACAAGCAGCAATTATCAGCATAAAGTTAACGGAAGTGGAAATATATCATGCACATAATAAGTAAAATGCTTTAGTGGCGTCTTGTCTCTAACTTGTTCTTTCTTTTGGAATTTTGGAAATGTAAATGAACAACTCTGTTTTCGATTACATCGTCCATGTACAGCCCGTATTTATTATGTGTTAAGTTAAATATATGGGTAACATTATATAGGTTAATTAATTAATAAGAAATTAAACTAACATTATTTAACCCTTGGATATTTGATTACTTATTTCCCGGTAGATAATTGGCCATATTAGCTTTGGTTCTAAGTTGCTTAATGTTATAAATGTTTGTCCACCATGTTTGACACCACAACACATCGAACATTTAAAAAATATTACATCACCGGAAACCAAGTGTTACATACCAGAGCCAAACTTTATGAATCACATGTTCGAAAATAACCATTTCCTAGGAATGCACAAATTAAAAACATTCGAACTCTGAATAATTAACGAAAAAAAAGCTAAATATTAAATATTATACAATATCTGAACTTTTAAAACTGATTTGCAATAAAAACCCAGTTTATCTCCGAATCAAATGTGGGTAAAGATGACGGAAAATCATTCCAATGGGCGTATAAATATAAAGGATAATGGCTTACAAAATAGGCTTTTGAGGTTATTAATAAATGATCTAGCTTTTTAGAAATTGTTCTGTGTATTGACCAGGGCTGCAAACTACTCCGGCTCAGTTCGATTAAAATGACTTTGCATTATTTTTCAAAACCTTTATTTGTTAAGGTTGCACTGCAGTCGATACTTATTCTACCCCAAAAATGAGGTGTTTCCAAATTGCCCCAGCGACTAAAACGGGTTAAATGTCTTCAAGTAATCATTCAGACTCAATGCCAAACACATTTGAGCCAGTAAAATCATTTAAGGCTACTCCAGGTGTTCAGGCAACAATTGCGGTTCCAATGAGATGTGTGGCAGTAAACACAAGACAACAGAACTGTGCTATTTGATCAACAAAGCTGTGTATTCTGCTTAATCTGGCCATGCACTTTGTGTGTGCAGCCGAAGAAATTTATTCAAAACCAAATGACTGCAAGCTATTTCCGACAACTATTTACTTACAGCCGCATAATTCACCCAAAATATACTTGTACTAAATGTCTCGTAGTTGTGGCTATCTTTGGTATCCAAAACATTTCAAATACTTATTTACGGATTTTGTTGTATATATTTAATTAATTCAACTCAAGACTCTTCAACTGAGCGAAATCAAACCTGTTTATAAATAAAATTGCAAACATTGACCATGAAATCTCTTCAAGCTTATTATGTAATAAATTTTCTAACGCATTTCAAAGATATGTTTCGTATAGATTTATATTTGCATATCAGGTAATTTTTTTTTTTTTTTATCCAAATATGTGTGAAAGCGAGATTTGACATTGACATTTAAAGTTACGTACTTGACCCAGTGCTGCATGGGCATGTTAATTATTATTCGGTTAGCTTATTATAAACAAATCTCGTAAAACATACTCAGGATATTCGTTTAATTTCTTATATGCCTCATAAAGCTTGTATACAATGTAAACCTAGTAAACTTGTATGAAAAATGAAATACATATAAGCATATAAACGAATGCCTTGACTATAAATTGATTTGAAGAAAAAAAAAATTTAAATAGGGTGATGGTCATACTAAAAAGGGGCGTTTTTAAAATAAATACAGATGTGTTTACAGACAGGTGTTTTCGAAACGGTTGCCTTTAAAGGGTAGGATAGGGCGGCCGCCGTAGTGTGGAGGTAGTGTTGCTGGCCTACCACACCGAAGGTCCATGGTTCGAGCCCTGGTACAGGTAACATCAAAAGTGATTTGAAAAAAGTTTTTCAAAACGGGGTCGCCCCTCGGCAGTGGTTTGGCAAACTCTCCGAGTGTATTTCTGCCATGACAGGCTTCTCAGCAAAAAATTCGTCTCCTTTGTAGATGCCGTTCGGAGTCGGCAAAAAACTGTAGGTCCCACCAATTTGTAGGGAAAATTCAAATCGGCACACCACAAATTGGAAGAGAAGCTTGGCGCAAAAATCTCTTAGGAGGTTTATGATGATATACCTGTTGTATATCGCGCCATAAAGAGAAAGAGTTGACATCTTTTCATTACTCGTACTATAATATGATAACCTAAACTTGTTATATCCCCGCAACTATTTGTGCCGGCTATCATCAGATTTTTATTAAGATCTCATAAAGAAGGATAAAAAGGGGCAAGAGAAGAGGGAAGGCAATGGGAAACGGAAAATGGTATATCAAGAGGTAGGAAAAAAGAAAAGTGGATGCAGAAGTAAAACATGAAGAAGGAGGGGCGGAGAAAGTCAGAGGAAGAAGAGTGAGATAAGAAGAGGAGGGAGTACCGTTTTTCAAATTTTAGGGCAGGTTAACTTCCTTATACCCATTAGCGTGAACTCTGCATGCAGTCGGGATGACTCTCCACATGCAGTCTGGATGACCAGTTGATTATAAATTTCTTTTCAAACTAGTTTTGATCAGGGTTGCCAGTATTTTTTTAAAAATATGTCATCAGATTCTCCCTTAAAAGTCGCCAAAATCGCCAAATTGTACTTACATGTCGCCATCAAAGCGAAACCTATAGACCTTACCGAGGAACTACCTGGAGAAAAACTACGGCGATTCATATAAGCCTATAAAAGCCCCGTAAAGCTTATAAACTATATAAAGCTCGTAACCTTGTATAAAAAGTGACATATCTTTACATATAATAAAATTGTAACAGGTCGATGTCTGTACATTGAAGATATTTAAGAAAAACTTATAGGAGAGGTCGTTATTAGACCAGCGGAACCCAAATCTACAATTTGTAGAATTTTTGTCTGTCTGTCTCTTGAAAATAAAGTATGCCAAAATTTGCTTCCTCGGGAAGACAGTACTCTGTCATTGACAGTATACGTAAAAATTTATTTAATCTTCATACATATTGTTTGATAGTCGCCCAAAAAGTCGGCATCGCCAATTTTTATAATTTGGTCGCCAATACTGGCAAACCTGGTTTTGATGTTTTAACTGCTCAGTAAATACCAAATTACACAAAAAAAAAATACGATAGAGACTGGCCTCATCAGTTTTTAAAGATGTGGCAATTAAACTGCATACAAATATACATATTTACACATAATTTTTCATCTTTTCATCTATAAAATACGTTCGAAGATATTTGTTATCTTACACGCATCTTAGCTTTCATTAGCTCCGGACCAAAAAAACTAGTTTTCGTCTTCAATGTTCAATATTTGCGAATAAAAAATGCTTCGATTTTTTGTCAGTGATAAGGTGTCAAAGGTGAATGAAGCTTTAATTTAACGATGAACGAGTAAGTTTTGAATCTATATACATATATGGTGGAAGTGTTAGATACAAGTAATAAGTTAAGAATCAAGTGATTGTGGTTAAAATAGTTAAAACCTATAATATAAATAATCGAGTTGAAATAGTCCCACTTTATACTTTTAAGGTATTAACAATAATATATGTACGGATAAGTATTACCAAACTGCAGTGCCGTCAATCAAAAAAACTTTAAAAAAATTTATTATAATATTTTAAAATACACTAACGCATATGCCAAACATGTATTGACACTATAGAGCCGTAGTTGCGCGAGTAGACATGTCAAGCGTGTTTTTGTATTACCCGTGTGATCGGCCCTCACTGTGAGTGCGAAGAGTTGGTAGTGGACCAATGAAAAACAAGTATTCGCACTATAGAGCCTCTGTTGTGAAGTAACCGTGTCATGCCCAGTGACAGCGGCTCTCCTGAGAGCAATGTAAAATATGAGCAAATATGTAAACTTCATTGCTGATACCTACAAAAAGTGCTTGTGTGAATTGAAATAAAGTAAAATAAAATAAATTAAATAAGATAAAAAAGGAAATAAAACAAAGTTTATTGAAAGAAAATGAAGGGAAGGACAGGAAAGGTAAGGAACGGAACAGAAAGTAAAGGAAATAAATTCATAAAGGGTGTTCAACACCGGAGTTTGTGTTGTTTTTTTTTATTTGTGGTTGGGTTTCTGTGAATGAAATAATGAAATAAAATAGAATAAAACAAAGTTTATTAAAAGAAAGTGAAGGGAAGGACAGGAAAGGTGTGAGAAGGAAAGGTGTGAGAAGGAAAGGAAACGAATAATAAAATAAATTTAAAATATTGACTGTAGAGAGTAAAAGAAGGAATCAAAGAAAAAAATATGTTAGAGAAAAGGAACGTTAGAGAAAGGAAAGGGGGAAAGGGGGAAAAGGCGAATGGAAGGTATAGCAAATAATTAAAATAAAATAAAGTTTTGTGGTTGAAGTTCAACCACTGGGGGATCTCTAGTACAAATTAATGCTTCGAAAATCCAAGAGAAACACCGATCCGATCAATTCATACTATCCTCAAACCTATGTACGTTTTGGTGCATCAAAGTGTCAGAAACGAAAATACATCTCGGTAACAACGATATTTCGCCTTTTTCAATTTTCTCACTAACAGAATATGCACTAGAGTTTTACGCCGATCGCTCAATTGGCGGCGGCGGCGTAGATGTAAAAAAATACCGGCGGCGACGCCGGCGTAATGGTATAAATAGTTAAGCTATTGAACTTTAATGTAGAAAATTAAATCCTCTCTCGACGAACAAAGATCACGCTTCTATAAGTTCGTCATCATAACTGTGGTGATGTAAGGCTTGAAATCATGGACAGTGTCTATAGAAGAAGAGATGTCCCTTGGAGTATTCGAAGCAAACGTTTTGAGGAAGATTTATGGGATTTTCCATGATTGTAACGGCGAGTACCGAACGAAATTTAACGATGGTATGAGAATGCAGTGACTTAAAGCCCAAGGGCTCCACTGACTGGGTCGTGTTATGCATATGAACCAAGACAACTGAATTAGGCAGCAGAGGAAGAGGTAAGCCTCGACTGAGATGAGAAAAGGGGAAAATCACCTAGCCGGTTAAGCGGCAATAAATAAAGATGATTCAAATTTAAAACATGTAAACTGCTTTTCATAAAAAAGTTGTTTTATTGAAACTACAAAACGAAAAACAAAAAAAGTCCTTGACTGTATGAATAATATCACATACGATGTAATTTTTAGTTTACTAAAGTTTATGTTTTATAGTCCAGCATATATGTAACTTAAAATATAAATGTATGCATAAATAAAGAAGATTTTGCATTTCGTATGTTATAAATTTCATTCATTAAAAATACATGAAAAAATTTAGTTATTCAAGATCATTTGCACAAGTATCGTAGTTGTTATGAACAAAAATTATTTTATTTACGTTATGAGGACTAATAGTCCAGTTACCCACCGACGCACGTACGTAGTACGTGTCAGCTGACACGACCTGTCTTATGAGAGTGCCATGTAAACGAACACTCACCGACGTTCCGTAGAAATCAAAGAAATTTTAATTTTTTCCGTAATAACGTGTCAGCTGATTGCTCTCTCATATGACAGTGTTGCCTATTCATACGTGTGTATGCTGGTTATGGATCGTTTGCAGTTGCTTTACAAAAATACCTCAAAATACCTTTTAAATTTTCGATATTAAGTGGTTGCTTTTAAATAAATTGACTGGCTATAATTATTTAATATTAATTTCGGACACTTATAAAATGAAAAAGAATTGTTTCAAAAGAACACGTTTGAGTTAGCATACATGAAAACTGATCAACATTGTATTGAATGTAAATAACAGAAAATGACAGATTTCTCCGTTGGCGCCACGGGCATAATAGTTCAATTACCCACCGACGTGTGTAACGTACGTTTACGTATCCCGTACGTACGTACGTTTGATGGAATCTTATGCCCATGGCGCCAACGGAGAAATCAGCCATTTCTGTTGTTTACATTCAATACAATGTTGCCATTGATCAGTTTTCATGCATGCATACTCAAACGTGTACTTTTAAACCATTTATTTTTCATTTTATGAGTGTCCGAAATTAATATTAAATAATTATAGCCAGTCAATTTATTTAAAAGCAACAACTTAATATCGTAATTTCAGGTTATTTCAACATTATTACGAAAATTTAAAAGGTATTTTGAGGTATTTTTGTAAAGCAACTGCAAACGATCCATAACCAGCATACACACGTATGAATAGGCAACACTGTCATATGAGCGAGCAGTCAGCTGACACGTTCTTACGGATAAAATCAAAATTTCTTTGATTTCTACGCTACGTAGTACGTATACGGAAAAATTGAACGTCGGTGAGTGTTCGTTTACATGGCACTCTCATAAGACAGGTCGTGTCAGCTGACACGTACTACGTACGTGCGTCGGTGGGTAATTGGACTATAAGATTCTCTCAAACTACGTACGTACGGGTTACGTAAACGTACGTTACACACGTCGGTGGGTAATTGGACTATGAGTTGTGACCTTTTATTAGTAACGGTAAGCCCAGCAATAGAAAACCCACATTCACTGGGTGTGTTCGTTGCTGGAATACACAACACTTTTAGATAATAAAGGCATTGCAGCCGCCTTTTCCCTCCAGAAATTCAAAACATTTTGGTTTGATGACAAACTTAGCAATAAATGGAATTCTGTTGCTAAATTCATATTTTAGTATTTTGCTGGAAGGCGGAGAGATATCAGCATCATTTTTGTCATCTTTATTTTTGAATGACCAATAAGTTTTTTGTACATTTTAATCAAAAAGTTCACTTTGGTAATATCTTTGCTTTTGCAGTATTCGTCAACACAATCAAGTGTCACAATAAAATGTCACGAAATCATAGTTTTTAGTTTTTACACGTTCTTCTTTCTTTTATACTCTCATTGCACTTTATATTGCCATTGCTGAAACCGTCGGTAATTTTTTACATTAGGCGTCAACTGCTAAAGAGGGACGCGTTTTGACCTCGATATCAATACTCAATAATCCGAAAGCGAAGATTTTATATTTCTGCCCAGACGGTATATGTTTCCTTTAGGAGACAACTGCTAAAACACGACTAAAAATGTCGGGAAAGGTATCAAAGGGCGCGTTTTGACCTCGAAACACAAATCGGAAATCGCATTTTCCATTTTTTGGTTTCGTGAAATACTGGGGATCGTGTAGCCGGTGTTGGACCGGCTGAGGGTTATTTGTTTGAAGCGCGGCCAAAGGCATATTTGGATTTTATATTTATAAAGGTGTTCTGCACATAAATTACATGGATCACAGCCCCCACAGGATTTGACCTGTGTCAATTTGGGGTTTTTTGCCAATAACTTTTCATTTAACAAAAAAATCGAAATTTCGCTTTCGGATTATTTATACCGAGGCCAAGACGCGTATTTTGGTACCTTTCTCGATAATTTTGAACCTGTTTTAGCAGTTGTCTCCTGAAGGAAACAAATACCGACGAAAATCGGCGGCGGCGGCGGCGTATACCTCTAATCTGCACTAATTTGTCATTATTTATTTGCGGTCTTTCGTTATTTTCTATTAAATAATTTTAACGCTTGTCGTGGATGTATGGTATAACTCAACTATGGGGCGCTCTTGTATCTTTGGCATATTTTGTTGTGGTTTTACAAGTTAAGATTTATTAAAAACAATCTTGGCCGAACGTTTTCTCGGCTAGAAAAAATGTTACCCTCTCAAATTTCCGTTCTTGACCTAGGTAACTTGGCGCTCTGTAAAAAATACGGATTTTGTAGATAGTGCCGTTCTGTTTACTCATACGAAGCTAAATACATATTTTGTGAAATGAAAAAATAAACCATGGTGTGGCGGTGGTGTTGCCGGCCTACCACATCGAAGGTCCAAGGTTCGAGTCCAAAAGTGGTTTGAAAAAGTTTTTTCAAAACGGGGTCGCCCCTCGGCATTTGTTTGGCAAACTATCCGAGTGTACTTCTGCCATGGAAGGCTTCTTAGCAAAAAATTCATCTCCTTTGTTGTTGCCGTTCGGAGTCGGCAAAAAACTGTAGGTGCCGCCAATTTGTAGGAAAAAATTCCAAATCGGCACACCACAAATTGGAAGAGAAGCTCGCCACAAAAATCTGTTAGGAGGTTTAAGATGATATACCTGTTGTATATCGGCCCATACATTCATTTATTTATTTAATTAGTGCCACCACCATCCTTAGTATAGGTTTTTCTACATAATATGTTGAATTAAATAATAAAATGTGGTTAATATCTTTTCTTTATTAAAGATTTCTCGCTTCATTGCTGTCACAACAGCAGACACTTTGGGATGCAATTACCAGCCGGTTGGATACAAAACTAAAATTGGAGGGACCATGCCCTGACGTGCAAATGCAACCTGGAACGGAAAACATGCCTGCACCGGTAGAGCTACCGTTTCAACTTACAGTGGATTTGGCGGATTCCTTGGCCTTGATGATGCCAAATTCCTTGATAACTGTCAAAGCGGATGAGGATTAGCTTCACTTTCAGTGCCAACAGATAACTCTGAATTCGAGCAAAAGTTCAATATTGACATTAACATTTTTATGTTTTTTTAACATTGATCTAAGCTTTTGAGAATCAGTCGATATGTGCTTAACAAACACCCCGATCGAATAGTCCGCAAGTTTCTCTTAGAACAAAGAATGCACTTCAAGAATAAGACTAAATTGAAACACAAAAACTTTGCATGGTAAAGTGGCAAAATTCAAAATATAGCACCAAATATTTACGTAACAGTTTCTGTAAAGACCTAACTCGAGCTAGGTCGAATTTAAACATTTTGGTGCTAGCTTTGCAAAACAAAATATTGTAATCACTTTCATAGTATAATCAAACTAAAAGTGATAATTTGAGTACAGACTTATTTGAACTCAATGCGGATTTGCATCTAACCTAGTTTATTAAATTGGTACTCATAATCATGTCTTCCAAATTGTGATATGCTTTTCCAATTTTTTTTGACCAAGTCAAAACTATATGTAATGTTTTTTTTTTTTGAATATGTCAAAGCGTCACGTCAGGTTAGGTTGCAAGGGCTGAGCTGAAACACTAAGGTAACAGCCCGACACTTAGGCCATCAATGGACCCGTTGGGATACCCTATACGGTCTCAATAAACCCCTTCCATGCCTACAACGGAGGGTCGAACCACTTCGTGGAATTAATAAATTTCGCTAAAGTCTTGACTTCACATCTTGAGAGGTCGTGTAAAAACGGTGTACCTAGAATGGCCAAACGCCGTCTGCTGAGTGCTGGACACTGACAAAGGAAGTACTGGAAGCTCTCCTCCTCTTCGGTACATCTGCATCTGTGGCAATAATCGAAGGTCTTTACCCCCATTCTATCACCATGAGTGAGTGCCTATTAAACAGTGCTCTGTTAGAACCTTTGTCAAGGATGCTAAAACCGATTTGTATAGAGTCAGAAGCGCCCTTGTACGCCCTTTATCATATGAAGGCCAAGTTAGCCTGGATGTCTCATATCCCTGTGCCCTGGCACCCATATAAGGCTGATACTGAAGTGCTGAGCCATCTCGTTTAGAGATCCGCGGCATTCAGTGACCGACTTAGTGTTGTCGACGAATAAGTCCAAGGCCTTTAGTGCGGCCCGTTTGGTATAGACACCAGATGGTTCACAGCCCTGTGTATTGCCAGCACTCCGCTTGGTACAAAATGGAGACAGAGTCCATTTATTGTATCCTCATACGAGGTGTGTTCAAAAAGTATCGCGAATTTTGAATTCGGTTACGTATATTCGAATTTTTTGTGGCGTCACACTCTCACTTATGCCGGCAAGCTCGGCCATTTTGAATGTTCAGTTAATTGTTGACAGCTGCTTTGCTTGCACGTGTTTTGGATCGTCTGCGATTTTTACGCGAAATTCGTACCAAAATTGCTCAATTGTGACCAAAAACAGCATCGCATGAACATTGCTAATAAGATGTTAAACTCTGTCCGCGACGACCCAAATTTGCTCCAGAAGGTCATAACTGGTGACGAATCGTGGGTTTATGGTTATGACGTGGACACCAAAGCTCAATCATCTCAATGGAAGCTGCCGCACGAACCAAGACCGAAAAAAGCACGCCAAGTTCGGTCGAATGTGAAAGTTTTGCTGACAGTTTTCTTCGATTGCAGGGGCGTGGTGCATCATGAGTTCTTGCCACAGGGAAGAACGGTCAATAAGGAATATTACCTGCAAGTTATGCGCAATTTGCGAGAAGCAATCCGCCAGAAACGCCCGGATTTGTGGAAGAACAAAAATTGGCTTTTGCACCACGATAACGCCCCTGCTCACGCATCGTTGCTTGTGCGCGACTTTTTGGCCAAAAACAACACACTAATGATGCCGCAGCCACCGTATTCCCCAGATCTGGCCCCCTGTGACTTTTTCTTGTTCCCTAAACTGAAGAGGCCCATGAAAGGACGACGTTACGCTTCTCTTGACGAGATAAACACGGCATCGAAGGAGGAGCTGAACAAGATACAAAAAAATGATTTTTTGAAGTGCTTCGAAGATTGGAAAAACCGTTGGCACAAGTGTATAATATCTCATGGGGATTACTTTGAAGGGGACAAAATAGATATTCATGAATAAATAAATAATTTTTGAAAAAACACAAAATTCGCGATACTTTTTGAACACACCTTGTATATGATATCTAAAAGTCGTTCAAAACTTCAGCTGTCTGGGTGGCTGTGCGGTCAATCACATTATGTCCTTATTGGGCAGTGAAATTGGCAAGTCGCACTGGGTCTATTATCTATCGTTCAATGAAAAATCGTGGCAATTATATGGCCTAAAAAGCAGGTGTCAGAACCCTTTTCTTAGTTTGTTCTTATATCTTTAATGAACTTTCGCCTAATTCTAATTGCAGTGATCAGAACGATGAGATAAGTCGATTTAGCCATATCTGTCCGTGGTAAATTTGGTATGGGTACTGGGGACACATTTCTATCACATCCTAGTAAACCCGGCCCGCTTCGCTAAGTCTCAGAACTAATAAAAGACTGAGTCTGATTTTAATCATTATATCCTGTACCAGATGAGATATGGAACTTAATTACATACCTTGATGCAGCACTCATTATTTTGCAATAAACACATTTTGGGCCACCTTGGTCCAAATATCGGTAGATATCTAAGAAACTGGTAAAGCTATCGCAACAACTGATATCTTAGATTTTACGACAAACGCCTAGTAATGCAACGGTTCCATTCAATTCCATTTAGCAGTTTTTGAGTGATGCGCGACCAAACATAAGACAGACAGGCAGACGAAAATTCTAAAAACTGTTGGCTTAATAATAATCCCTCCTATCAGTGGCGTAGCCAGGATTTTAGGAAGGGGGCGCCTGAACATTTTTTTTATCGGAACCTGAAATTTGAAACACACAATCACTTTTGTTTTAAAAATGTACGCAAAATTTTATCAAAGTGTTAAATTTTTTTCAGAATTTTTGGAATTTTTTGGAGTATGCAGTTTTGTACATTACATTTTAATACAGTAATGGGTCAATCTTAAGGTTGTTATGGTATTGCAACAAAAATGGAGCAGTAAGGAAGGCGGTCGGCACGATATGAGGTCGCACTGTGGCTAGTCATTGTCGGCTGGAGTGGGTTCTTGCCAACCTTACGGTCCTGCGCCATAAACAGAAAAAAGGTCAAATCGTGCCTTTAAACGCGGGGAACATTGCGAAACCGCGCAAAACAACTTTTAAAACAACATCCGGTTAAAACACCGGATGCCACGGACAGACCGTTGACATTCAAATTTAAATAATCAAAATATCCGAAAATCAAATTAAAATTCAAGAGGAACGAAAAATTTAAACTACAAACCAAAATTTAAAAATAACCGATACAAAAAAGAACGAACTAGTAACGGAAATCAAAAGTAAAAACCGGAAATCTTAAACAAAAAAGAACCGAACCGGAACTGACCGGTTACCACATCTGGGAAAAAAAAGCTGAAAATAAAATTTAATAAACGTAAAGGGCCGAACATATAAGGGGGCGCCGCCCTCATCCATGGCCATCGACGCACCTGGTTTCGATGGCCCCTTACCTAACCTCCTATACGCCTTCTAAATATAAGTGGACGTCAGCATTCCCATTTGTATAACAATTTTATTTAAAATTCATTTACAACTAATTTAATCGACTTACGCTAGCATAACTATTTTATAACAAACGCCAAAAAGAAAAAAAAAATTAATTTGGTTGTACCGAGTTTTCTCTAAAAAAAATTGGTTTTTGGTCTTATTAGACAGTTATGTTATTCATTTTATTTAATTTTATTTTGTCTGGGTTTGGCATTTGGGTTTTGATTAGATATATTAAGTTAGGGTTTTCGAATTTTATTTTATTTTTAAGTCACATATTATTATTATTATGTTCATTTATTTTAATAAATAAATTTTTGTTTAAGTTTTTATTTATAACCGCTTTATGAAATTATAGATCTACGCTTATACCAATATTATTTCCCTATTATATCATTGAGAACTACTTCTAGGCTACAATTTTTGTATCAATATTGATGTATTTAGAAGTTTAATTGGAATCGAAGGGACATTATATCTTAAAATTCTTAATTTTTTTTTTTTTTTCGCCCATACTTTGTCTTAACTTTCTAAAAGTGTAACTAAATTTAATAAATGACCCTAACGGTCCACGGACTACAATTTAAATGGAAATCGATATTAAAATTATTTTATATCATATAGTTTTTAATTCTTTTGCTAATTTTCAATGTAAATGGAAAACTGATGGTTTAAAAAAACAATAGCTATAAATTTAATTATATTTATAAATTAAAAAAGGGCAGTAAAGCAGTTGAAATTTAATTTACTTGTTTAAACCTTTTTGTATTGTTTTTCATGTATACGTATGCTAATCTAAAAAAAAAGTTGTACATTAAACACTTATTAGTAAACGCTCAAATAGCAATAAAGAATTTTGCATTATAAGCAAACATTTTTGTTTTCGTAAAATCGCAGCAAAAGTATTAAGTAACTCACATTCTTGTAATTTTAAAGAATTGAAGTACTTGATAATTTGGCCATATAAATACTAGATTTTATAATAAAGAAAACAAACACTTAAACGCATTGCTCTAATATGAAGTCAAATTTTTTTTTTGAGGAATGCGTCAAAGTAAATCAATTTTCATTTCACATAAAAAAAAAACAAAACTAACTACATCAGGTTGATCTCACCCATTGTTGCAGTAGGTTGTTGGTCGGGCGCTACTGTTGTTGTTGTAGGTAATAGTGCAGCGGGCCTACATTACGGCGCGCCCTGCTGTTGTCACTCCTGGTTACTGTTGTTGTTGCCGCTGCTGCTGAGGCTAGTTCGGCGGGCCTATATTACGGCGGCCCTCGCTGATGTTACTGCTGGTTACTGTTGTTATTGCCGCTGCTGCTGAGGCTAGTGCGGCGGGTCTATATTACGGCGGCCCTCGCTGATGTTACTGCTGGTTACTGTTGTTGTTACTAGTTGTTACTGTTGTTGTTGCCGGTGGTTTACTGTGGTGGGCCTATAATACGTCGGCCCCCGCTAATTTCACTGCTGGTTGTGTTGTTACCTTTGGTTGTTGTTACCGGTTTTGTTGCTGCTGTTAATGCAGTGGGCCTAAAAGAAGCGGCCCCTGCTGTTGTTTTTGCTGGTGCGGCGGGCCTACGTAAGGGCGGCCCCCGCTAATGTCACTGCTGGTTGTGTGCCGGTTTTGTTGTTCTTGCTGATGGCTAGTGCGGTGGGCCTATATCATGGCGGCCCCCGCTGTTGTCACTGCTTGTTGTTGCCAGTCTTGTCTTGCTGGTCTCGTTACCGGTATAGTTGTTACTAGTTGTTGTTGGCGGGTTTGTTGCGGCCGGGTTTTATTTGGCTCTTACCTTTATTCGTGTAAAATATTACGAAAATGTTACGTTCAAAATCGTTCAAAATTTGCACTCAACTGGCAAATTTTTTTACTAAAACAAATTAATTTGATTTGTTGGCTTTTGATAAAATGAAAATTTTCTTCCGCCGCACCCTAGATGTATAAAAGTACTTGCGCTTTTAATTTCGAATGGTTTTTCAAGAAAAAAATCACTTAATTTTTTTCTAAATCACGCACAATCAAATATTTATGGCACACTTTGATTTTTTCGTTCAAGCCAATAATGTTTTTCAAAAAAAAACATCACTTAATTTTTTTGTTTTTTCTAAATCACGCACGATCAAGAAATTTTTTTTTTTCTTTTTTCATAAATTAAGTTTAGTTTTCAAACGGAGGAATTATGCAAACTTGGTGTTTGTGTGTATTTGATTAGTTAGGCCATAGCAACACTTTGAATTTATTCACTTTGCGCAAATTAAAATTTTATAACGTAACCGCACACGACCACTCCCGTCAAAATTTATTATCCTTTTGAATTGGTCGAATGCCGGTGACGCCGCTATGCCTGAAAATTGTCAAGCAACGGCGACTGCGCAATGGAAAAGTTCCGCTACCCAGTCTGAGGTGGCGTGATTGTTGCCACTGGGGTTGGTGGTTGCCATCAGGGCTCGGACTTTTACTTTTATTTTAAATACCTTTTCACTACTACCGGTCTTCGTAAAAGTACAGCACGCATTTCAAAACAAAAAAAAAAGAGGATAATATATATTATTGAAACTAACGTTGAAGATATGACTTTGTTTTTTTTTTTTTTTTATAGTTGATTTAATGAGCATCGCACTGCAGGAATTACTTAAAACTCAAAGTACTGAAATTACGCTTTTATGTGAGACATAAATGAGAATGATTTTAGTACTCTTAGCTTTACTACTATTTCACACTAATTTTATTAAAGGTAAACAATTTTTTTTTTTTCTATGGAACAAAATAAATTGCAAAAATATTTTTACTGTTGAATGACTTCATAGACGAGTTTATAATTAGGAAAAAGCATCACTTATCAAAATAAATCAGAGTTTGGGACTATTCTAAGGGAGCATAGAGCGTAGTAGTATTGGGTAAAGTGCAGTAGGTATTAAAATTACTGCAATTTTGATCAAGTCCGAACCCTGATAGCACGCTTTCGTTGGCGCGCAAAATAAGAAGGTTCTAGACTATGCGCTTGGTGTGTTCCCTTGGTGACCCGTGGAACCCCACGTTACTGAGTTTGGAGTAGGAGACACATGGAACTCCCCATCCGACCTA
Organism: Merzomyia westermanni; assembly: GCA_949987695.1. Taxonomy (NCBI): domain Eukaryota; kingdom Metazoa; phylum Arthropoda; class Insecta; order Diptera; family Tephritidae; genus Merzomyia; species Merzomyia westermanni. The sequence goes on along the minus strand of OX465288.1, from coordinate 124,943,054 downwards.
GCCATTGACAATACTATTCCGATCTACTGGTTTCGTTAATAAAGCACATAGCCGCAAATCACTGCCGCTTTAAACTCATTCAGGTCTAATTATACCATACTTTACAAGTTGACTAATAATGTATTGCCATTTGCTGCTAAAATGTATTCTGGAAATATACCTAGTTTTACCCGCATTCGGTTAAAATTTAGATGTCAGTTGTGTTAAAGTCAGGGATCAGGACGGGAATCCATGTGTCTCCCACCCTGGACAATTTGGCACTTTTGGAGGCGTATCTTTCACTTTAGGTGTTTTTGGTAATGTATGGGTTTTTGTTTTCGAGATATTGCATTACAAAAACGGCATTGTTTATTCCGTGCATACTTTGTACTCGTGCACTTTTACCAACATAATTACTTTGAATTCACCCTCCAAAGGAAAAACCCCTTTTGATGACAATTGCCCATTTCCCTTTTTTTCTGACACTTTCGAGCGCCCTGGGTTACCCGCAATTTAACTCTGGGCACACCAAGAACACACCAAACACTTGTTTGTCTGGAAATTAAAAGTTCCGTTATTGGTGCCTTTTCCATTCTATGGGAATATTTGTGCTGCCACTTCAGCAAAAATCACGCACTTTCCCGTAGCTAAACGTCAAACCGGAAGGTGAATCAAAACTGTCACCCAACCAACCGCATTGAACCAAATAACAATGACTATCAATTGAAAGTAAACCATAACAAGGTCGTGACACATTTTGCTGATTTTAGGCAATTTTTTCCTCCGAAGAGCTAAAGTGCTTTCTTTCATATAAAATAAATTACTTTAATAGCCTTGTATTGAGGAAAATACAGAAGTCCCCAAGAAAATATTATTATTTATAAAGCGAGTTTTAATCTTTTTGTATAAAGATAAGGGATACATAAGACAGGATATTCAACAATTGTAAAGCATGATGTACATATCAATATTTTAATTACTTCTCCGGTAGAGTTCCGTAGATAAGTTTTTAACTACTTTGGAGAATAACTCCCGCAAACAAGTGTTACTACTGACTGAGTTGGAAATTGAGATGTAAAGTCCTCTCTCGAAGAACGAAAATAAATAAGTCACTTGCCGAACCCGTCCTGATTTATGGTGCAGAAGCTTGGACGCTGACAACATCTGATGAGGCGGCTGTGGGAGTATTCGAGAGAAAGACTCATCAAAAGATTTACGGACACTCACGCTTTGGCGACGGCAAGTACCGAAGAAGATTTAATGATGAGTTGTTTGAGTTATATGCAGACACCGACTTAGTCCAACGAATTAAAACCCAACGTCTTAATTGGGTATGCCATGTTGTTCGCATGAATGAAGGTCTTCTGGCCTATAAAGTATTCTTATAGGCACCCATAGGAAGTGGGAGACCACCACTCCGATTTAGGGACAAAGTGGATACCGATTTGTGATTCCGTGATGTTTCCGAGTGGTAAGCTATGGTAAAAGGCCAGAATGGTTTAGAAGTGGAAACGGGAGCGTTGCAAAAATTTTTAGCAATTTGTATATGTTATGAAATAACGTTTTGTCGCAGCTCTGAAGTGCGCAAAAGCAGTTTTTGGCGGAAGATTATGTCAATTTTAAGAACCTTCTCCACAAATTGGTTTCGTCCACTATATTTGGGTTTTGAACAAGTGGTTCATAAATTTCGGCAAACTTAAATAAATTATGGGCATTTTCTTCTCTGTGGTTTGTTGAAAAACCGAAGCGAAATCTCTAAAGATAGTTTTATGTTGAGTGAATCGACTGTCTATTTCCATTATTATATGATTAATACATGAATGGATAAAAAAAGAAATATTGAAATAAGCATTTAGGCTACATGCTTGCAGACTTTGACTAGATTTGAATCGGTTCTATTTGATTTCAATATCCATGTAACAAGTTCTGAACACCGTAACTCTAGTATTAAGTCTTTTGCGAAATCCACCAAAAGCCCTTAGTCTATCTTTTTATACCTTTCATGGACATGAAATGGTATTATGACTTTGGTCCGATGTTTGTAAGTATGAGAAGAAGAAGAGATAGACCCACCAATAACACCGCGTTACACACATTCTGTCCTATGAACCAAATATAATTTTCGGAAAGGGGAGAAAAAATAAAAATACACGTGTATCGGCGATTTTCATGTACACGTCAGAATTTTTTTTTATGTATAAAGTATAAAGCTCGTAGTGTCCGTCTGTCCGCCTGTGTGAAAGACTTTGGATCGATTTTTGACCCTTTTTCCGTGATCCAATCGAGCTGTTTTTTGCAGTCAGACTCGTGGAAATGTCTGTATCACATCAAATTTTAAAAAAAAATATATTTTTATTAATCATTTGTCGGAATAAGCAAGATCGGAGCAATACAACGCATAGCTCCCATATAATCGATAGTTTCGATAAATGGGTTTTGGCCTATAAATTTTGCAATTAAAAAGCTAGGAACGTAAAGTTTTGCCGGTTTGGTAATTATTATGTATGTAATGTGTGTAGTGAAAATCAACCAGATCGGAGCTACATAACATATAGCTCCCATACAATCGATTGCTTAAATTAACAGTTTTGCTCAATTTGTACTAATTGTGAGTGAGGATCGGACACTTAAAACCGTGATGCCTATTCATGAAAGGTATAAAGTCTTCGGCACAGTCAGTTTTTTGTTGAAGTTTATCACACAAAGGCAGAACGCATTGTGTTAACAAAGATGCTAAAATACTGGTTTATTATTTAAAAAAAATAAGAAAATTTTTAATGTTGACCTAAGAATTTTTTAATGCCAAGCAATAAATAAAATGTTGAAATTTTTGAAATTTTGAGCCTTTCGCATAACAAAACTGACACCATAAATTTACCAAAAAATGCCCATAATTGGCACAAGTTTTTGCCAACTTCACCCTGAAACTTTCTTATAAATACTAAAATTGAATAGGTCTTAAAACTGCATATCCAAATTTTTTATGTAAATTAGGATTAACAAGTATGGAATTTTGATGAAACATAGATAAATTTTCCTAGGTTTGAACAAAGTTTGAAATTTTTTCTTGCATATTTTTTATCAGATAATGGGCTATACTTTTATAAAAAACGTGTAAAAAATTCTCGCCGCTATCTATTTTTCCGCCGTTGTGCGCTCTGGTTAAATTAAAGCCTACTCTAGTATTTTCAGACTACTTGAATTCGGATTTTTAAAGACGTGAGAGGTAAGGGAGTAGAGTTTTAGTTCAGCATTATCAGACCTTGAAAATTACGGTATTATTTCGATCTGTTATTTTATTACTACCAGAACCAATGTGTCCGCATACCTCGAAACCGTTTTTATCGTCTTGAAAGCCTAGTGAATTTTGTACAAGGTCTAAAAAGAGTAGTATATGTATATAGGCTTAATATTCTACTAACCGATAATTTCATATATTCATAAAAATGCACTTTGTGATTAGTCTAAAATAAGAAAATTAAATATCAGAAGTATCAAATGGTATTGTGTTATTCAATCGAAAGTAAAAAATTAGTAGTTCATTGACGAAGGGGGGATCCATCCCCCCCAATCCCCTCCTGGCTACGCCACTGCCTCATATCGATTTTTCTTAAATATCTGCAATGTACAGACATCGACCTTTTACAATTTTATTATATGTAGAGATTAATCATTGGTCAGAACCAACAACCAACAACCAACATATTACATACGAGGTGTGTTCAAAAAGTATCGCGAATTTTGTGTTTTTTTTTTTAAATTATTTATTTATTCATGAATATCTATTTTGTCCCCTTCAAAGTAATCCCCATGAGATATTATACACTTGTGCCAAAGGTTTTTCCAATCTTCGAAGCACTTCAAAAAATCATTTTTTTGTATCTTGTTCAGCTCTTCCTTCGATGCCGTCTTTATCTCGTCAAGAGAAGCGTAACGTCGTCCTTTTATGGGCCTCTTCAGTTTAGGGAACAAGAAAAAGTCACAGGGGGCCAGATCTGGGGAATACGGTGGCTGCGGCATCATTAGTGTGTTGTTTTTGGCCAAAAAGTCGCGCACAAGCAACGATGCGTGAGCAGGGGCGTTATCGTGGTGCAAAAGCCAATTTTTGTTCTTCCACAAATCCGGGCGTTTCTGGCGGATTGCTTCTCGAAAATTGCGCATAACTTGCAGGTAATATTCCTTATTGACCGTTCTTCCCTGTGGCAAGAACTCATGATGCACCACGCCCCTGCAATCAAAGAAAACTGTCGGCAAACCTTTCACATTCGACCGAACTTGGCGCGCTTTTTTCGGTCTTGGTTCGTGCGGCAGCTTCCATTGAGATGATTGAGCTTTGGTTTCCACGTCATAACCATAAACCCACGATTCGTCACCAGTTATGACCCTCTGGAGCAAATTTGGGTCGTCGCGGACAGAGTTTAACATCTCATTAGCAATGTTCATGCGATGCTGGTTTTTTCACAATTGAGCAATTTTGGTACGAATTTCGCGTAAAAATCGAAGACGATCCAAAACATGTGCAAGCAAAGCAGCTGTCAACAATTAACTGAACATTCAAAATGGCCGAGTTTGTTGGCATAAGTGAGAGACATGAGTACCAACATAACGCCACAAAAAATTCGAAATTCGAATATACGTAACCAGCGAAAATTCAAAATTCGCGATACTTTTTAAACACACCTCGTATTGTGGCGATTGTTCTCAAACATGTACCATCCCTAATTCAATAACACTCCCACCACTAGTTAAACACAACCGAGATAACGATGGCTACGCTTATGCATGCAAGCGTGTAACTAGGAAGAGGAAGAGAGATGGCGCGAGTGTTTGCGAATACGATGCAAAGAGGAGATGCCAATAAATAACACCGACCCTTCCTGTTGGACCATATTAGGCGGTGACCAAGCAAGGCAGGTTGATCAGTTTATTTTCAAGCGTTGAACAGTGAACTACTGCGAAATTACCAAACTCTTAAATTTGTATTGCGTTTATTACTAGTAAATAAAACTAGCTATTAGTTACAATATCTGTGCGTGTGTTTATTTGACTTTACAGTGATCGAACCCAGGATTGATAGTAAAGGAATCATCAAATTCGTCACAATTGGTGTAAGAAGCGGTATTGTTAAATAAATACCAGTGATTTTAAGGATAACAAGAACATGAACACTACAGGTAATAAGTCCGAGCTACAGTCAAGATTACGGGAGGGTATGGAAGCGGAAGGAATCAACGTTGATGACCATGTTTTCCATCTTGTGGAGGAGGCATCGACGAAAATGGAAGAGAAAAAGGAGCCTCCCAATACAGTGCCAAGTGTCGTCAAGCATTTCATCTCAGCTTGAAGAACAGAAAGCACACATGGCATCTCAGCTTGAAGAACAGAAGGCACACATGGCATCTCAGCTTGAAGAACAGGATACACGTATTACATCTCGAATGGCATCTCAGCTCGAGGAACAGAAGACACATATGACATTACAGATTTCAGCTCAACTAGATGAAACGAAGGCATACATGCGATCTCAAATGGAAGAACAGAAGGCATATATCTCATCGCAGTTGGAAGAGCAGGAAGCAAAGGTCTCATCGAAACTAGAAGTGCAAGATGAAATCACACAAGTGCAAGAGGTATTCAGAGAACGCCAGGACAAGATTGAGGCCGAAGTAGATGCTTTGAAGGGGCGTATCCAGGAGCAGCAACTGAACCGTCCAGCTGCTTCAGCGAATACTCCCAAGGTAAAATCCCCGTCATTTGATGGTTCTGTTCCTTTCCAGGTATTTAAGCTACAGTTTGAGAAGACGGCAGCGGTGAATAATTGGGGCACTGAAGACAAAGTTGCTGCACAGTTTGTGGCATTGAAGGGTCCTGCAGCCGAAATCTTACAGACAATTCCCGACGGTGACCGCAATAATTATGAAGCATTGATGGGTGCAGTTGAGAGGCGCTACGGTAGCAAACATCGAAAACAGATATACCAAATAGAGCTACAGAATCGCTTTCAGAAGGCTAATGAGACATTGCAGGAATTTGCATCGGATATCGAGAGGTTGGCCCATCTAGCAAACGCAGACGCACCCGTAGACTACACTGAAAGGGTAAAAATCCAAAGCTTTATAAACGGAATACGTGACGTGGAGGCGAAGCGAGCCACATATGCAAATCCCAAGAGATCATTCGCTGAGACGGTATCACATGCTCTAACGCAGGAAACAGCCTCACTATTAAGTAAGCCGGCGTACAAAGCTCACCGCGTGAAGGTAGAACGGCCAGACTGGGTAGACACAATTCTGGAAGCGTTGAACGGAGTACAGAAAAATAGTAATGGTGCCATTAAATGCTTTAAGTGCGGAAAGTCAGGTCACATAGCACGTTATTGCGACACTGGCTCCAGTAACCCCAGCAATTCAGGTGGACGAAAACGCAAAGCTGAAGGAGATGAGCAAACCTCTCAACCAAATCAGTCGGTAAACTAAATCGAGCCAGCCGAAGGGGGCGTGGACTCGCTCCCGCAACTGAATGCCCCATAATCTCTGTCTCACAGATCGGAAGGAAAGCTAGTAATGTTACTGTTGTTGCATATGTGGATGGAAAAGAGCACTTACTAACTGTGGATACAGGCGCATCACATTCCATAATTCGATCTGATTTAGTCAACAAGGAGGTGAGACCATTGCATGGAGCAAAGTTACGTACGGCCACTGGTGAGGACACCCATGTCCTAGAAGAAGTAAAATGTGAAATCGCAATTGGGAACGTGGCCGTTCTACACAATTTTATAGTAGCAGATATTGTTGACGAAATCATAGTTGGTGTGGACTTCTTAAGCGAGCAAGGCATCAAGATCGAAGCCGTAAAGGATTGGCCAAGACCGAGAAATTTGCATGAGTTACGGAGCTTCCTTGGGCTGTGCACGTATTATCGCCGATTTGTACCGAATTTTGCCAGAGTAGCTAGTAGTCTCAAGACCTTACAAGGAAGAATATGAGTTTTGAATGGAAGAAGGAACAGGAGGTGGCTTTTCAAACATTGAAGGAACGACTATGCACTGCCCCGATGTTAGCATATCCAATTCCAGGTCCCAAGTTTATTCTGGATACAGATGCGAGTGGTTATGCTATAGGAGGTGTTTTGTCCCAGATTGTTGAAGGACAGGAGAAGGTAGTTGCATACTATAGCCGAACAATTGAGAAGCCTGAAAGGAACTATTGTGTAACCCGGAGAGAACTGTTGGCATTGGTAGAGTGCGTTAAGCATTTCCACAAGTACCTCTATGGGCAGCGATTCCACGTCAGGACAGACCATGCAGCGTTGAAATGGCTCTTACAGTTCCGTAATCCGGAAGGTCAGTTGGCACGGTGGATAGAGCGACTGCAAAGTTGTGACTTTTCCATAGAGCATCGCAAAGGTAGCACCCACGAAAATGCTGATGCAATGTCACGAAGACCATGTAACTTGGAATGCAAGCATTGTTCGAAAGCTGAGGCCAAGGAAGACATTATATATGTGCGGCTCATGGCTATAACATCTACGGACAAATGGAACATGGATCAATTAAGAAGGTGTCAACAAGAAGATCCAGATCTTACACGTGTGATGCAAGGAATCGAACGAAACGAGCGACCATCAAGAGAGGAGATGTCAGCAGAAAATCCTGTTGCCAAGTCATATTGGGCACAGTGGAATAGTTCGCAATTAGAATCCGGTTGTTTGCATCGAATATGGGAGAGTGAGGATGGTCAATGTGTTCGAAAGCTGATAGTCGTCCCAAGGAAGAAAATCCCTGATGTACTCAATGAATTACATAACGGTCCAAGCGGAGGTCATCTTGGAGTCACCAAGACCTTGGAGAAAGTCAAGCAAAAATTCTATTGGGTTGGTTGCCGTCAATCGGTAGCGGAGTGGATTGCCAACTGTGAAGTATGCATCAAAGCTAAAGGACCGAAATCAAGGAGCCATGGCCAAATGAAACAGTATAACTCAGGTGCACCGTTTGAGAGGATAGCCATGGATGTAGCTGGTCCATTTTCTACTAGCAAACTCGGAAACAAATATGTCGTGGTAGTTATGGACTTTTTCAGCAAATGGCCCGAAGTGTACCCTATTCCAAATCAGGGGGCAGAAACCATAGCAGAAGTGTTTGCTAACAATTTCGAATCAGCTGTGTTCCAGGAAATGTGCAAGACATTAGGCATTCGGAAAACTCGAACAACTGCACTGCATCCTCAGTCAGATGGCATGGTGGAACGATTCAATAGAACCTTGGAAGAGCACCTGAGGAAAGTAGTGGATAAGGTCCAGAAGGATTGGGATACTCACATCTCCTTATTCCTAATGCCATATCGCTCTGCTGTACATGAAACAACTGGTCAGACTCCTGCAAAGGTAAATTTCGGGAATGATCTTCGATTGCCAGCTGACTTGAAGTTTGGGATAAACGCTGATGCAGGAGTAAATGCTCGAAAATCTACTACCGTATTGGAAGAAGAAATGAGAGAAATTCACGACCTTTGGAGACAACGGACTAAGATCATGAGCGATAAGATGAAGGCCAGGTACGACAAAGCAATAAATTCGGAAGGTTTTATAGAAGGAGATTTAGTGCTGCTATACAACCCACAGCGTAAGAAAGGTTTGTCCCCAAAACTACAATGTAACTGGGAAGGCCCATACAAAGTCATAAAACGGATCAACGATGTGGTATATCGCATACAAACTATGGGAAGGCCATGGAATAAGATGAAGGTGGTCCATTTGGAAAGGCTAGATGCGTTTGGTTCCGGCAATGTGTCTGATCGGGACGATCAGACTTAGGTGGAGGGCAGTGTGGGGATTGTTCTCAAACATGTACCATCCTTAATTCAATAACACTCCCACCACTAGTTAAACACAACCGAGATAACGATGGCTACGCTTATGCATGCAAGCGTGTAACTAGGAAGAGGAAGAGAGATGGCGCGTGTGTTTGCGAATACGATGCAAAGAGGAGATGCCAATAAATAACACCGACCCTTCCAGAACACGAAAAGCGAACAACCAAGAAAGTTCTCGGTGCGTAGGCAAGCACCCTGTTGGACTATATAAGGCGGTGACCAAGCAAGGCAGTTTATTTTCAAGCGTTGAACAGTGAACTACTGCGATAGCTATTAGTTACAATATCTGTCCGTGTGTTTATTTGACTTTACAGAGATCGAACCCAGGATTGATAATAAAGGAATCATCGAATTCGTCACAATATGTAATTTTGATGGTGAAAATCTGTAAGATTGGACCAATATAAAATTTGACATTTATAAAATCGATTGTTCCTATAAATAGTGTTTGGGCTATATACATCTATCTACATATATATATATAAAATTAAAATTATGTATGTGTGTATCTATAGACCGACTTGTGTCCTAATAGTATAAACCAATCGTAACCAATGGTTATGGGCTACAAAATATTTTGTTATATATAGGGGGCGTGTCACCTCCCATACAAATGAAATTTTCATACTGCATATCTCTGGACGTATTTGTAGAGGTTAGACCATTTGATATAGTCACGAATTTATATTATTCATGGTAGAGGTATTCCTGAATTTAATGCAATTTCTTATTGGTAAAGTTTTATCGGTAAGAAAACAGCCCAACAATTTAAGCGAAATATCAATTTTATTTGAAAAATGCTTTAAAAATTGCTGCCATGCCCAGATAATAACTACGGTTTAGCTACATATTACCCTCGAAAAATATGTGTTTACACCACAAGTTATAAGATCTTCATTTAATCGGTCATCACTGTAAATATGTAAACAGAAAACAGCTGACGCATTCCATTGTAATGTCTATATTCGCAAAAAGCTTTTAGAAGTGCAATCTTATAATTTAACAATTATTAAAATAATATCAATTCAACACTTATAATTTAGTTCACTTTCAAAAGTCTAACGATAAATGTTATGACTAAGACACAAATTTTGGGAGAGGTACGTTGGCATATGTACACAATCGTGTGGCAAAAAGAGGGGACTTCCACACTCTCATATTTTAATTTGGTTAAAAGACAAAATCCATCCTGATTCCATTGATAAAATTATATCTGCTGAACTTTCGAATCCCCAAACCGACCCAGTTCTCTATAATATCGTCAGCTCTAATATGATTCATGGCCCATGCGGAGTATTTAACCATACAGCACCATCCAAGAGACTTCAGGAAAGGAACAGAAACCGGATGTGATGGTTATCCTGCATACAGGAGACGTCAACCTGAAGATAGGGACTTCAACGCAACCGTTAAAATAAAAAACGTTAACGTCGAGGTTGACAATATGTGGATTGTACCATATTCGCTTCTTTTATCAAAAATGTTTCAAGCCCATATCAACGTAGAGTATTGCAACTCGGAGAAATCAATAAAATATATTTGCAAATATGTTAATAAGGGCAGCGACATGGCAGTTCTCGGAATCACTAACGCTAATGATGAAATAACGCAATACCAAATGGAACGATACATTAACAGCAATGAAGCAGTTTGGCGCATACTCGACTTTTCCATCCACGAGAGGTATCCACCAGTTGTTCACCTGTCAGTACACCTGGAGAACGCTCAGTGCGTGTATTTTACCGAGGCGAACGCGTTGGAACGAGCTTTAAATCCACCCGAAACTACATTGACTGATTTTTTCAAGTTGTGTCAGCATGACAGTTTTGCCAGAACATTGCTGTATGTGGAAGTTCCTAAGTTTTACACCTGGAATTCCTCCAAAAAAGAATTCGTAAAGAGAAAACAAGGTGCAATCGTGTCCGATACAGAAGCTCGCCAAGGGGATTATCTAGAACGTGTTTATACAATCCATCCAAGTAACGCTGAGTGCTTCTGCCCAAGGCTATTGCTACACAAAGTCAAAGGACCGGTGTCCTTACAAGCTTTGCGAACTCTGGATGGTGTATTATGTTCCACGTATCGACAAGCTTGTCAACATTTAGGTCTTCTGGAAAACGATAATCACTTGGAAATTACTTTATCTGAAGCTGGAAATGCATGCCTACCTTCGCAGCTTATTGGCAATAATATTGACAACTTGCTCGCCATCATCATCGCAAACCTCTATTGGTTTATCAAAAGGTCGTATATGAAACTATTCAAAGAATAATTATGGACAATAAGTGAGGATTGATATTTTCGGATGCGCCTGGAGGCTGATGTTGGCTGATATAAAAGCAAAGGAAAAAATCGCTGTGGCAGTTGCTTCTTCAGGAATAGCGACTACCCTTTTGTGTGGCGGACGTACAGCTCACTCAGCTTTTAAGTTATCACTGTCTCTGCAAATATCTGGCACACCAATGTGCAATATAAGCAAAAACTCAGGTCAAGGTAGGGTTCTAAAGACATGTATGCTAATCGTGTGGGTTGAGTGCACAATGGCCCATAAAAAGTCGCTGGAAGCTTTAGACCGATCTCTGAGAGACTTGAGAGGTGATAATCAACCCATGGGTGGTGCTTTACTCTTACTGGCAGGGGGTTTTCGATAAATTCTTCCAGTTATTCCGAAAGAAACCGCCGCAGATGAACTGAATGCTTTCTTAAAAACGTCATATCTATGGGACTACGTACAAAAATTTACTCTTTCTACAAATATGAGAGCACATTTGGGAGGAGGCGCTTCAGCAGAAGTTTTTGCTGAACAACTTCTTAAAATAGGCAATGGAAAAATACCAATTTCTTTATCACCAAATTTAATTTCGTTTCCTCCAGGTTTTTGCCAACTTATGACATCAGTCGAAGCTTTGATAGAAAATGTATTTCCAAATATTAAAGCTATAGATTGCTTCGAGAAAGAGCCATTTTTGTACCTAAAAATGACAATGTAAATGTCATTAATTCCAAAATTCAAGAAATACTACCAGGAACTGTCACAACTTATCATTCCATTGACACAGTCGTCAAAGAATCCCAGGCTGTGCATTATCCCTTTAAGTTTCTTAACTCCTTGGAGCCATCAGGAATTCCTCCTCATCGACTGATGCTTAAAAAGGGGACATGATAATTATGCTGCGTAATTTGGATCCTCCACGTTTATGAAAAACTTTTACCGAATGTTATTGAAGCTATGGTTTTGTCAGGAAATTTTGAAAACCACAAACTTTTCATACCAAGAACTCCAATGATACCGACGGATATGCCTTTCAATTTTAAACGCCTCCAATTTACTATTAGATTGGCATTCGCAATGTCCATAAATAAAGCTCAAGGAGAATCATTAGCTGTAGCAGGAGTCAATCTCACCAACTCATGTTTTACACATGGCCAATTATATGTAGCCTGCTCCAGAGTTGGCGCACCGAAAACCCTTTTTATTAATACTCTAAATAATATGGCAAAAAATGTCGTATATCCAATCGTTTTAGATAGATACCTAAACTCACTTAAGAAAATTTAAGTTGTTTTATTTACATTGCATATTTTTTATAAAAAATGTTGGGTAAAACACACGGGTATAAGCTAGTTATTTTAAATTAGGATCGGAAATTAAAAATCGTGATGCGTATTTATAAAAGGTATAGAGTTTCGGTACAGCCGAATACAGCGCTCTCCTTACCTGATAAATACTATTGAGTTAAACAAATCGAATACCTGTTTTTTTCTTTTTTTGCTGAACCAAGTTTTGTTTAGCCAAGAGAATTAATTTATAGCGTACACCATGTATAAACATCATTTTACCAAATCGAATGGAATTAAGAATCAGTATTTATCTTTTACGATACTGATTTTTAAGTTTTTACCACGCTTCCAAAGTAAAAATCAGATAGTGAAATCATCTGAAATCAAATAATTTTTGAAACTTTAGTTTCGTTCCCATCCCCGGAATCATATCCAAAAAGTACCAAAAATCCAAGACTTGAATCACTGTAGGTAGTGAGTGTAATAGTCGATTTACATGGTTCGTAACCAACTTAAAATCGCGAGCTCGGAAACACGTCGACGGCATTAGGTCCAATCGTGTCGAAGCAATGTGCACAGGTTATCGTCAAAGCGGACTGAACAGGCAATTGAGAAACTAAGTCGTTTGCTAGCGAACGAAAACACAATCCCTTACCGTTCAGTCGTTTTCAAATTTTAGCGTGATTCATTTCATCCATGATACAGTTTTATATATATAGATATGTTATATTATAGCTATGTATTTACTCAAACAGATGATTTAAATTGCAAACAAACAAATATTGTGTTTGAGTGCAATTGGAAAAATTCTTTTGAGGTCAACTTGAAAATCATTCTCAACTTGATAATCAAGAAAATATCGATGTTGAACAAGTGTCTTTTAAGGTCAGAACACTATAATACCGCTATTGAGAATTAACGTGGTAAATATGAGAAAGGTATTTTAAGTCAAATGCGTCTCAAGGTGATCAAACAAAATGGTTCGCTGGGTACTTAAAGAACTAAACCATTCTATTTACCACCATATTTACCATTACTCTTAGCAACTCATCCGTTAATTTGTGACGCTGCCCTATATGTATCAGTGATATAACGAATGTCACTTTTTGAAAATTCACGAATTCGAATGCGAATATCCACTAATGATATTCGCGAATGCGAATGCGAATATTCAGTTTTTGTTCAAATTTTTCGATAATTGTGTAGGGATATGCCGTCTCGTCCGATGGACGTGCGTTTCGTTTGCATTTCGTTCGCGAATGGACATGTTGCCAGGCTCCTGGACATTTTTTACTCCTACTAGTTTGACATCTTCCTTTGCGAATCGGAGTGGAAGACTGTGGATGAAGGTACTCCATATACTATGCTCCTGGGTACCCTTCTCGATATTTTTCATGCCGCCGTCTACGAAGTTGTTTGCGATGAGTTTTTATAAATATGTATAAATAATCTAGTGTTTCTAGTCCTCCTGGCCAGAGTATATGTCTACAAGTAGCGCAACTTACTCCGGACAACACAAACCAACACAGGGTGGTTTGCCTTCAATATAAAAACAAACAAATTTAAATAATATAAATTGATAAATAATTGAAAATAAAGCAGTTCTACCTCGCTAGTTTTCCGATGAGTGGCACCAAAGTGGTATAAAAAATGTGTATCTTTACAGCGTTCTGTTATAATTAGAGCTAGTTTTCTTATGAACGTGTGTCTTGTGACTATGATTTCTCAGTCGCAGCTATTTTGATCCGAGACTGTGACTGCACAGTGATAGACATAGAATAAGAGCAGCAGCAGTGGTAAGTGTTCGGTGACACAGGACATTTGCAGCGAGAGAGCGCATTTTGACATTTCATTGAGAGAGAGAGTTGCAAGTTTCTGCTGGGGAAGTTTCGCTCAGTAAAACTTGCAAGTGATAACAGCTGATCGTGACATGGGAAAGCAACAACAAAAATTAAAAATGTTAGCTATTCACCAATCAAAATGGGAACAGATATTTTGCTGCAAGTTTTTACTGACTCCTTTTCGGCATTTCGAGAGAGTTTTCCGTCATTCTCACTTTGCAAACACTTTTTTGCAAGTTTTGTCACCGAAGACAGCTAATGGCTGTTGTTGTCTTTGTTTCGGTTATGCAACTTTATTTGCAGTTTTCGAATATTGTAAAATTTAAGAAATTTTTAGTCAAATTAAAACAATAGCAATAGCAATTACCCTCCTTTCCAAAAAACTACCAAAAATAACTATAAGTTTTGGTTTGTAAACGACATTTCTAAAGTAATTTCTTTTTACACACCAAAAGACAATATTCACATTTATTAAAATTGAGCATTCGAAATAACACAAATCACAGATTCATTGGTTCATATTGACGAAGCCAATACGTGACTGTGATTATTGCAATCGTGATAGAGAACGGGAGCAGATTCTTGCGAATTATTGTAATATTTCAGTGGCTGAAGTTTAATTATTAACTGAACAAATTGGTTCAGAAAAAGTCCATTGTTATTTTCTAAGAGAGAAGTATGTTTATTTAGATGACATATATTTATAGTTTATCGTTGAAAAATATATTTTTAGTTTGATCATATATTATTAGTGGAGTTACTTTTTCATGCATTAAACAACATTGGAAATAAATGGATTTTAGTCTTATTAACCTGGTATTATCTTCAAATTACTTTTTTTCGGATATTCATATTCGCAAAACATTCGCAGAAAAAATTTTGCGAATGCGAATGTCCAAAAACATGTTCGCAAATGCCGCTTAACCGCTTGCGAATAGGCAACCCCTCAGATTTAATTTCTACCATCGACTCCAGTTGGAAGTGAAAGACTATTAAATAGTTTACTACGGATATAAAAATCGACATACAGTGACATAAATGTACATACAGTCGTTTTCTAGGATTTTCACAAATTTTGGCTATAATGAATTTATTCTAACAAAGCCTACATAAAAGCTCTTGGGGACTCCTGTATTTTCCTTCATACAAATTTATAAACGCGATTTCTTTTATATGAAAGAAAACACTTTAGATATTCGGAAAAAAAATTGCCAAAAATCAGCAAAATGTGTCTCGAACTTAAGATTATCATATTATTATATTAGAATTGAATGAACTACAAACCTGCATTTTCCGAAAAATTCGGCGAAAAAATTTTTAAATTACCACATGCGCTACATTTTTTTTATTTTGCTGCAATGTATTATAAAATTCGTATTTTTTTAGTAACAATATTGATAGAATAATGATGATGAAGAATATAAAATAATTCCATCGAGTGAAAGAAATTGGGTGAAAACAAAAAAAATTTTTTATTTTTCTTAATTGTGATAGTAAATAACTTTTGAAAAGTAACTTTATAAAAAAAGTTTTCACACCTGCTTTAATTCAAGAACTTGTGGTTACCTTTCTTCTACATTGTTACTGACTGTGTTTTTATAAGTTTTCAACGTAAAATGAGAAACCCATACCAATGTGTAAAGCCTAGACCACAACTTTTTTGTGGGGACTTAATTTTCCACCAGTCTAATGTACACAATACAAGCGTGGGACTAAGTAAGGAAAATTAACCGAAAGAGTAGGTGTTGTAATTTTATTTGCTGGCGGAATTGTTTGCGCATTAACGCGGCTCTTATCTGTTTGTTTGTTCGTTGACATTATTGCACCTTTCGCTTTGTCGGACGGGGTGACATCAATTGTATCGGTTTTCATTAATTTATTGTTTTATGAATAGAACTTAAATTAATTAGCCAAACTTGAATATATATCAGTGTGTTTTGAAGCAACACAAGTTTGTGGCGGAGTGCTTTTTCACGTGCATGGGGAAATGCTATGTGGATCAAGGTGACCCAAAACGTGTTAGTACAATATGGAGATATAATGATTAAAATCGGACTCAGTCTATAATAAGTTCAGAGACGCAGCCAAGCGTGCCCGGATTTACTAAATATAAATAAAAGTTGTCGTATATCGATACTTTATAACAACGTTAAGGTAGTTGCTTCACAATGAAAATATTTGATGTGTTAAACGTTCGAACATTCTGACCTTCACTGACATAACTATATGTATGTACAAAATTTGCATGATTGCATAAAGGTGTCATAATATTTACACTTATGGGCAAAAATAATAGGCGTATGCAAGCAATCAACTTTGTAATCGATTGCAATTCTACGAGGTAATTTATTACACGCAATTGTTGCACGACACCTGCACACCACTCAACTTGCATGAATCAGCAAGAAGTTGACTGTGAAATTGACTAACTTAAACAGCTTTTATTAAAACTAAAAGTGTGTCAATTCTTTTAATTAACTCAATTACACGAAAATTTTATCAAAATAAATAAGTTTTAGTCGACAAAATAATACGTGTACAGAACTTTTTTTTTGAAATGAAATCAAACAATGATTTAATTCAAAGATTTGTTAATGACCGGTACCTATATCTTCTGCAGTTTTGCATAAGAGTGGCTATTTAATGGTCTTAGATTTGATTAACTTGTGGTAGGTTCTCAATGGAGTTTGATCCCAGAGATTCTGTGCTTTCTGACACAATGAATCCTTTTTGTGAACAAAAAAGTCTGCCAGTTAGGTCAAGGTCAGGAGATTCACTGTTCCATTGCATACAGGCCACATTTGCATTTTCGGATCACTCTGATACCAAACTCGAAGTATTTTATATTTGTGTTTAGACTAAAAACCTTAGCTGTTAGTGTCTAGTCGTAATTTTATTGTATAATATATTATGTGAAGAAATGTAGTAATAATAAAATATGTCCTATTTGAGGTCATATAGAAAACCAGGCAGACAATAATTTTAAAAACAATCGAAATATACTCTATGACACTCCTTGTATAAACTTCAGTCACTTTTTTCTAGTGCTTTATTATAGTGTAGACGATGGATAGATAGAGAGATAAGAGTTTTATTGAAGCTATAGTTATCGATTAATGATAGAAAGATAAAATTGTGGAAATTGTCGAATTGGCAATCCGACTTTTCACTTTCACACAACCGGACATTTAATGTTCAATTCCAACAAACTTAAACTGATCCGTACCCTAAACTTACCGACCAATTGAATTTTCGTTTTTCTCCGTAACGATAAACAGCTGATAAACTTTTTTGATTATTCCTTTTGCCGATATTTGTTTGGTATTTCCTTAGTTTCCTTTAGTTTTTCGATTTTTGGTCCTACGTTTTTCAATATTTATTTAAAATTGCGGTTCACACTTTTTTTTTTGCATATTGAAGTATGTAACAGCAAAAGGAAGGAAAAACGTAAAACTTATAATATGATGTTGGAATTACCGATATAAACAAGATTTTAAATCAAAGAAAACGTAAAAACATGTGGAACAGTTTGAATTTATCTGTGCATTTCATTGTAGTATATGTAAAAATGTAGCACAACTAAGGTTCAACTACATACTCGTGTCCAATAACACCTCAATCGGTTCTCAAGTCATTAGTTAAACTGCTTTTCAATGAATAATGGATATTTTAGTTTTTGTTGCTTTTTATGAATATTGGCTAAACCAATTTCAATATTTTTTTTTAATAGATCTAGTAAGATTGCTCTGTGCTATTTTCTTGATAACATTTGTCACCGAAATTCGTAGTATTAGTGAAAGTAAGAGGTTGGATCGATTCAGAAAAATATACGATAATCTGTATATGAAAAGTACGAGTATATAAACATTTGCAGAAATCATCAAACCGGAATTGTCGAGTGTATCACGATTTTTCGACTTTCTCCCGTCTTCTTGCTTCATCATTTTTTGGCTGACCAAAAAAAAAAAAACAAACAAAAAAATAAATGCGTTCATAACTTTTCGAGATTTGAATTGTTGTACTTTTATTTATAACCGAATTCTGTAATTTTAAAATAAATTATATTGTGACGAATTCGATGATTCTTCGATTATTAATCCTGGGTTTGATCACTATAAAACTAAATAAACACACTCACAAATACTGTTTATAAATGCTAGTTTTGTTTACAAACGCAATACCAATTCACGAGTTAGGTAACTCCACAGTAAGTTCACTGTTCAACACTTGATAATAAACTGATCATCTTGCCTTGCTTGGTTACTGCCTTATATAGTCCGACAGGGTGCTACCCTACGCACCCAGAAGATTCTTGGTTGTTCCCTTTTCGTGTTCTTGAATTGTCGGTGTAATTTATTGACATCTCCTCTTTGCCTTGTATTCGCAAACACTCGCGCGATCCCTCTTTCTCTTTCTTGCATGCATAAGCGTAGCAATCGTTATATCTGTTGTGTTAAACTAGTAGTGGGAGTGTTATTGATCTAGGGATGGTACATACTTGGGAATATTCGCCACAATATGTTGTAATTGAGCTGGGCACATGACAGTCAGATCCAAGATACCCACAAGACTCATTTCAAAAGGCAGGTATTGCACAATAATACAGTAAATATATCAATAAATAAAATTAATAGTAAGTAAAATGAAGAAATTAAATTTAGTCGTGGCGATATAAAGTGAGTAACAGGGTGTATTCTTTTTCAAACACATTTCACCTATAAAAAAGTAGAGAAAAATGTAAAAAAGTTTCCAATATATTTGATATTATGCTCTAAAATATTTTGATTTCCAAAAATTTCGTAAAATAAAACTAGAACAGGATGGTGTACGTAATTGAAACTATAGTATTCCAAATATGAAAATGCTTTATTGCTGAGGTTTTGAATTAATTGACAACCACCGCCTGAAAGGGTAAAGCAAGTGATTGAAATTTGAAAAAGATTAGTAGAAAATTATAAAATTTGGCGCACTGTGTCGGAAAACCTTTGTATAAAAATGGGCGTGTTCACTATACGATTTCAGAAACTGTTTACGGTGTTGTACATTATTCCACTAATTTGTTTGTTACTTAACAATTCTTTTCCCCTATTTTTAATTCCAGAGTTCTAACATTTTAATATGCATGTACATTAGAGCGGGTCAAATTGTATGGATGGATTTTTTTTCAGCAGGAATATAGCAAAAACCTAATCTACAGATGATTCTAAGAAAAATTGCTGAAGACAATATAGCTCTAAGTCCGATTTCGAGTCCCCCACTTTTGAAAAATAGATATTTTGCCATATGAATGTAGGGTTTGGCCAAAAAATCTTCATAGCTTCTGATAGAATTATAGGAAAAATATCATATTGGGCTTACTTTAAAGGTATTTTAAGTACATTTCAGAATCTGTATTAATATCTATAGTGTTTGTGAATTTTAGTAGAGATATCAGGCTTAAATTATGAGAAATTAGCCTAAAATGAACTTTTAACTACTATATTATCATTTTTAACAAATTTCTTATGGAACATTTTTTTTTTACAGCTAAAATAAGTTCAGAACATTTCCAACAACTTTCATTCAGACAGCAACATTTTTGTATTTAAATTTTAAATGTATGAACCAAATCCTTCTACATCATCTGAATCCACTTTATCACATATACTTGAACACGATATTATTGCATTTGGCTTATCAAGTGAATTAAATAATCTGAATTTACCGTCTAGTCGTGACATTTTAAGATTTTTTTTTTAAGTGATCATGTTAAAATTTAAAGTAAAGGGTATTTTTTTTACAGGTTTGTTTTTCGAATAGAGATAAAACTGGCATTTTGTGGTCAAATCTGGCAACTCTAATGTCATTTATGTTCAGTTTGGTTTGCCATTTCATCATGAACAGGTTGACAAAAGAACAACGCTTGCAAATCGTGCAAATTTATTTCGAAAATAATGGTTCAGTTCGCGAAGTTTACCGTGAGCTCCGTCCATTTTATGGTCGACATAATCGTCCATCAGAGCAATTAATTCGGTTAACCATGGATCGTTTTCGCACTACGTTTACTCTATGTGATAATACGCATCCGCAGAGACGTCGAACAGTGTGCACCGAAGAAACAATTGCCGCTGTAGAGCAAAGTGTTGAAGAGGACCCGAATGAATCGATTCGCCACCGTGCACAGCAATTGGAGCTTTGTCCATCAACTTTATGGAAGATTTTGCGCAAAGATCTTGGCTTGCGACCTTACAAGATCCAGCTTGTGCAAGAATTAAAGCCGCGAGACCATGCAATGCGTCGTGATTTTGGTGTATGGGCCGAAAATGAGATTGATTTCGATGCTGATTTTCATCGCAAAATTTTGTTCAGTGATGAGGCTCATTTTTGGTTGAATGGCTACGTCAACAAGCAAAATTGCCGCACTTGGAGTGAAGAGAATCCACATGAGACCCTTGGAACGCCATTACATCCACAAAAACTGACTGTTTGGTGTGCTCTATGGGCTGGTGGAGTCATTGGGCCATACTTCTTCCGCAATAATGCTGGAGAGGCAGCTACCGTTAATGGAGACCGGTATAGAGCCATGATAACCGACTATTTTGTTCCTGAATTGGATGGCATGAATGTGGATGAGTTGTGGTTCCAACAAGACGGCGCTACATGCCACACAGCGGACGTCACAATCGATTTATTGAAGGAAACATTCGATGAGCGCATAATTTCGCGGAATGGACCTGTCAATTGGCCACCAAGGTCGTGTGATTTGACACCATTGGATTATTTTCTTTGGGGATATGTGAAGTCGCTCGTCTATACCAACAAACCAGAAACGTTAGGGGAATTGGAAGCCAACATTCGTGGCGTTATTGCCGACATACGGCCCCATATGCTCGAAAATGTGGTTGAAAATTGGACCTGTAGAATTGGCTTTATTCGAGCCAGCCGCGGCAGCCACATGCCCGAAATCATATTTAAACATTAATGGCATAAAATTATCCTTCCAATAAAGCCAAATTGATGGACCTTAAAACGATTTTCTTGTGTTTTATTTCAATTCGAAGTTCTATATCCCTAAAAAAAACACCCTTTAGAATGTTTTCGCATAAAAATTTAACTTCTCAAGTAATTGATAAATTGGTTAAAATTTGGAATAAATTGAATATTCAACTAACTGATAGAAAAATAAGATGAGAAAACTAAATGTTTTAATTGAAAAATATCACGAAAGTATTAAACACAGAAAAGAGTTCAGGAATTTACAGCATTCGTACAGTGAACAAATGAATTATTTTACATTGAAAAATGTAAATGCAAGTTAAAAACAACAGAATGCTCGTGTGGTTTAATACCAAACCATTTAAAAGAATTTATGATGGACCAACATAATGATAGAAAATTCACAATACCTGAATATATGGATGAAATTGACGACCAACAATGCCAACAGTTAGTGATGATCCAACCTACGAACCACTTGGAACAGATATGGAAACAGGTGAAGCACAAATTGCAAATGAAGCAGTTGCAGAAGTATCTGTTTCAATGAAACGAGGACATTATACTCAACGATACGATGCTATAAATTTTGCTATGATGTGTGACAGATTCGGTGTTTCAAATAGAGTTGCTTCATGTTTAGCAAAAGCCCTTTTCGAAGATATAAATTTTCGAGATATGGTGAACTTGTCATAATGGATAAATCCAAAGTTGCAAGAGAAAAAATTAAAGCTAGAGATGAAGTGCTTCGGAAACCATACAGAAAAAATGATTCATTAACTACAGAAAAAATTGATGAGAAATTTCATACAAATATGGTAAAAGAACCCCATTTAGTTGTTCTAAAAGAGCCTAATGCTGAATTACTTGGATATGTTAATTTGGGTGAAGAAGAAAATGCAAAACACGAATTAAAATAATGAATTCTTCAATAGCAAAAAACTGTCAATAGATCAATTAATTGGCATATGCAGCGATGGAGAACCAGCTAATACTGGAATAGAAAATGGTGTTATAAGATTTTTTGAAAAGCATTTAAATAGACCACTGCACTGGTATATATGTTTGCTTCATTTCAATGAATTACCATTTGGTCATTTATTCAGAGCATTAGATAAAACAGTCACGAGTGGATCAAGAGCAGCAAGTGGAAATATATTCAAAGACATTCAGGACTGTGAAAAATTTCAGGTATGCGTTTGTTAAAATTATTTTATAATATTTTTTCAATCAAATTAAAATAGGAAAATTATACTAATTTTAATTGATCTAAAAATTTATTTTTCAGGTTGCAAGTGATTTTGAACCAATAGCATTGAAAAATATGCCTGGTATGATCAGTGATGAACAAGAACGAGAATTATCTACAGATGTTAAATATTTATATCAAATGGCCAAAGCAATTTCAAATGGTGCTGTTTCAGTTGATTTAGCTAACATAAAACCAGGACCAGTTGTACATTCTCGATGGCTAACCAAAGCAAGCAGGGTATTATGTCTGTATACAACAACTAATACACCATCGGAAAATTGGAAAACTCTAGCAGATTATATTATTAGAAATTATGGTCCAATGTATTTCAATGTAAAATACTATAATTCTGTTGTATACGGCAGTGTACTTTTATCAAAGTTTATTCGTTGGACACGATACCTACCACGTAATTTACTTAATATTGTAGATGGTGTAATCCAAAATAATTCACATTACGCTCATCCAGAAAACATTTTATTAACAATGTTATTTGATGATAGAAAAGCCATACGGGATAGAGCTATCAAAAAAATTTTATGCTATCGCGAAAAAATACTTGATCCACCTAAACTCAGAGTTTACAAAAAATATAATATCAATTTTAATGCTTCAGATTATACTGATATGATTAATCTGAATGACGATAATTTACTATCGGCATTCACAAGATATATTCCACACGATCAGTTGGTACAATTCTTAGATTATGATGAGCCAACACTAGATGATCCTAATATTCCAATGCATATACAAGGAACGGAAAGATATGTACAGCTGTTAACATCTGTTTCCAAACATGTTATAAAAAAAAACGTGAAGGTGTTATGGCTGTTACAGCAGAAAGTCGTGAAAAACAACCACGAATGGAGAGCAAAACAGATTTTAAAAAATAATAACATAACATTACTTTTATTTTGAAAAATTCGTTAATACGGTCAATTCTAAGTAAACAAATAATTTTTTTAATAAATTAAATTAAAATTGTAAAAATTTTGTTTTTTTGCTTATTACTTGAAAATATGTTTTTTTTTGAAAATTGTTTTCTACTAAAACGAATTCGAAAAAAGAAAAACTGACTCGATGAAAGTTTTTTGAAATGTTCTGAACTTATTATTGCTGTAAAGAAAAAAAAATTTCCATAAGAAATTTGTTAAAAATAACAATATATAGGGTGTTTTTTTTACAGGTTTGTTTTTCGAATAGAGATAAAACTGGCATTTTGTGGTCAAATCTGGCAACTCTAATGTCATTTATGTTCAGTTTGGTTTGCCATTTCATCATGAACAGGTTGACAAAAGAACAACGCTTGCAAATCGTGCAAATTTATTTCGAAAATAATGGTTCAGTTCGCGAAGTTTACCGTGAGCTCCGTCCATTTTATGGTCGACATAATCGTCCATCAGAGCAATTAATTCGGTTAACCATGGATCGTTTTCGCACTACGTTTACTCTATGTGATAATACGCATCCGCAGAGACGTCGAACAGTGCGCACCGAAGAAACAATTGCCGCTGTAGAGCAAAGTGTTGAAGAGGACCCGAATGAATCGATTCGCCACCGTGCACAGTAATTGGAGCTTTGTCCATCAACTTTATGGAAGATTTTGCGCAAAGATCTTGGCTTGCGACCTTACAAGATCCAGCTTGTGCAAGAATTAAAGCCGCGAGACCATGCAATGCGTCGTGATTTTGGTGTATGGGCCGAAAATGAGATTGATTTCGATGCTGATTTTCATCGCAAAATTTTGTTCAGTGATGAGGCTCATTTTTGGTTGAATGGCTACGTCAACAAGCAAAATTGCCGCATTTGGAGTGAAGAGAATCCACATGAGACCCTTGAAACGCCATTACATCCACAAAAACTGACTGTTTGGTGTGCTCTATGGGCTGGTGGAGTCATTGGGCCATACTTCTTCCGCAATAATGCTGGAGAGGCAGCTACCGTTAATGGAGACCGGTATAGAGCCATGATAACCGACTATTTTGTTCCCGAATTGGATGGCATGAATGTGGATAAGTTGTGGTTCCAACAAGACGGCGCTACATGCCACACAGCGGACGTCACAATCGATTTATTGAAGGAAACATTCGATGAGCGCATAATTTTGCGGAATGGACCTGTCAATTGGCCACCAAGGTCGTGTGATTTGACACCATTGGATCATTTTCTTTGGGGATATGTGAAGTCGCTCGTCTACACCAACAAACCAGAAACGTTAGGGGAATTGGAAGCCAACATTCGTGGCGTTATTGCCGACATACGGCCCCATATGCTCGAAAAAGTGGTTGAAAATTGGACCTGTAGAATTGGCTTTATTCGAGCCAGCCGCGGCGGCCACATGCCCGAAATCATATTTAAACATTAATGGCATAAAATTATCCTTCCAATAAAGCCAAATTGATGGACCTTAAAACGATTTTCTTGTGTTTTATTTCAATTCAAAAACACCCTTTAGTAGTTAAAAGTTCATTTTAGGTTAATTTCTCATAATTTAAGCCTGATATCTCTACTAAAATTCAAAAACATTATAGATATTAATACAGATTCTAAAATACCTTTAAAGTAAATACAATATGATATTTTTCCTATAATTCTATCAGAAGCTATGAATATTTTTTGGCCAAACCCTACATTCATATGGTAAAATATCTATTTTGCAAAAGTGAGGGACTCGAAATCGGACTTAGAGCTATGGTGTCTTCAGCAATTTTTCTTAGAATCATCTATTGATTAGGTTTTTGCTATACTCCTGATGGAAAAAAAATTTGATCCTCTCTAATGTACATATAATAAGTTTCACTGTTACATCCCCATTTTTATTTGAGTTAAGGTCTCCGAGGAAAGACGGAAGAGCATGACCCATCCGATTTCATATTTACTGTTTAGTTTTATATGTAATAGTCTCAAGAGCATTCGGAAAACTTATAGACGTTGCTACCGTCCCCCTCGAAGATAATAATATTGTGACGAATTCGATGATTCCTTAATTATCAATCCTGGGTTCGATCACTATAAAGTCAAATAAACACACGCACAGATATTGTAACTAATAGATAGTTTTATTTACTAGTAAGAAACGCAATACAAATTTAAGAGTTTGGTAACTTCACAGTAGTTCACTGTTAAACGCTTGAAAATAAACTGATCAACCTGCCTTGCTTGGTCACCGCCTTATATAGTCCAACAGGTCGCTTGCCTACGCACCGAGAACTTTCTTGGTTGTTCGCTTTTCGTGTTCTGGAAGGGTCGGTGTTATTTATTGGCATCTCCTCTTTGCATCGTATTCGCAAACACTCGCGCCATCTCTCTTCCTCTTCCTAGTTATACGCTTGCATGCATAAGCGTAGCCATCGTTATCTCGGTTGTGTTAACTAGTGGTGGGAGTGTTATTGAGTTAGGGATGGTACATGCTTGAGAATAATCGCCACACTGCCCTCCACCTAAGTCTGATCGTCCCGATCAGACACATTGCCGGAACCAAACGCAGCTAGCCTTTCCAAATGGACCACCTTCATCTTATTCCTTGGCCTTCCCATAGTTTGTATGCGATATACCACATCGTTGATCCGTTTTATGACTTTGTATGGGCCTTCCCAGTTACATTGTAGTTTTGGGGACAAACCTTTCTTACGCTGTGGGTTGTATAGCAGCACTAAATCTCCTTCTATAAAACCTTCCGAATTTATTGCTTTGTCGTACCTGGCCTTCATCTTATCGCTCATGATCTTAGTCCGTTGTCTCACAAGGTCGTGAATTTCTCTCATTTCTTCTTCCAATACGGTAGTAGATTTTCGAGCATTTACTCCTGCATCAGCGTTTATCCCAAACTTCAAGTCAGCTGGCAATCGAAGATCATTCCCGAAAATTACCTTTGCAGGAGTCTGACCAGTTGTTTCATGTACAGCAGAGCGATATGCCATTAGGAATAAGGAGATGTGAGTATCCCAATCCTTCTGGACCTTATCTACTACTTTCCTCAGGTGCTCTTCCAAGGTTCTATTGAATCGTTCCACCATGCCATCTGACTGAGGATGCAGTGCAGTTGTTCGAGTTTTCCGAATGCCTAATGTCTTGCACATTTCCTGGAACACAGCTGATTCGAAATTGTTAGTAAACACTTCTGCTATGGTTTCTGCCTCCTGATTTGGAATAGGGTACACTTCTGGCCATTTGCTGAAATAGTCCATAACTACCAGGACATATTTGTTTCCGAGTTTGCTAGTAGGAAATGGACCAGCTACATCCATGGCTATCCTCTCAAACGGCGCACCTGAGTTATACTGTTTCATTTGGCCATGGCTCCTTGATTTCGGTCCTTTAGCTTTGATGCATGCTTCACAGTTGGCAATCCACTCCCCGACCGATTGACGGCAACCAACTCAATAGAATCTTTGCTTGACTTTCTCCAAGGTCTTGGTGACTCCAAGATGACCTCCGCTTGGACCGTTATGTAATTCATTGAGTACATCAGGGATTTTCTTCCTTGGGACGACTATCAGCTTTCGAACACATTGACCATCCTCACTCTCCCATATTCGATGCAAACAACCGGATTCTATTTGCAAACTATTCCACTGTGTCCAATATGACGACAACAGGACTTTCTGCTGACATCTCCTCTCTTGATGGTCGCTCGTTCCGTTTGATTCCTTGCATTACACGTGTAAGATTTGGATCTTCGTGCTGAAACCTCCTTAATTGATCCATGTCCCATTCGTCCGTAGATGTTATAGTCATGAGCCGCACATCTATAATGTCTTCCTTGGCCTCAGCTTTGGAACAATGCTTGCATTCCAAGTTACATGGTCTTCGTGACATTGCATCAGCATTTCCGTGGGTGCTACCTTTGCGATGCTCTATGGTAAAGTCATAACTTTGCAGTCGCTCTATCCACCGTGCCAATTGACCTTCCGGATTACGGAACTGTAAGAGCCATTACAACGCTGCGTGGTCTGTCCTGACGTGGAATCGCTGCCCATAGAGATATTTGTGGAAATGCTTAACGCACTCTACCAATGCCAACAGTTCTCTCCGGGTTACACAATAGTTCCTTTCAGGCTTCCCAATTGTTCGGCTATAGTATGCAACTACCTTCTCCTGTCCTTCAACAATCGGGGACAAAACACCTCCTATAGCATAACCCCTCGCATCTGTATCCAGAATAAACTTTGAACCTGGAATTGGATATGCTAACATCGGGGAGTGCATAGTCGTTCCTTCAATGTTTGAAAAGCCACCTCCTGTTCCTTCTTCCATTCAAAACTCATATTCTTCCTTGTAAGGTCATGGAGACTACTAGCTACGCTGGCAAAATTTGGTACAAATCGGCGATAATACGTGCACAGCCCAAGGAAGCTCCGTAACTCATGCAAATTTCTCGGTCTTGGCCAATCCTTTACGGCTTCGATCTTTTCCTTAGCAGTGCAGATTCCCTCCGTAGTTACCTTGTGACCCAAATAACTTACTTCCTTTTTAAACAAGGAACACTTCTTGGGACTTAGTTTCAGACCAGCACCAGCTATTTTTTGGAAAACTTCCTCCAAGTTCTTTAGGTGTTTCTCAAAGCTTTTTCCCAGCACGATGATGTCGTCGAGGTACACCAAACATGTTTGCCAGTGCAATCCTTTTAGTATCTGGTCCATGAGTCTCTCAAAAGTAGCTGGAGCCTTGCATAGCCCGAAGGGCATTACCGTAAATTGCCAAAGCCCTTCTCCAACGCTGAAAGCCGTCTTCTCTTTATCTTCATCCTTTACCTCCACTTGCCAGTAGCCGCTTTTCAAGTCCAGTGTGGAAAACCATTTCGTGCCAGATAACGAGTCCAGAGTATCGTCGATTCTTGGCAATGGATAACTGTCCTTCTTCGTTACGTCGTTCAATTTCCGGGAATCCACACAGAACCTCATCTTTCCATCTTTCTTTTTCACTAATACTACCGGTGAGCTCCATGGACTAGCTGATGGTTCGATCACGCCGCTGTCACTCATTTCCTGTATAATTTCTCTTACTACTTGGCGTTTGGCCAATGGAATACTACGAGGAGCTTGGCGGATGGGCCTTGCATCACCAGTATCAATTTGATGCTTCACAACTTTGGTCCGACCTGGTTTAGAACCATCCTTGTCAAATATGCTCGAGTACTTTGATAGAAGCTCCTTTGCCTTTTTCTGATGGTCTTTTGCGAGGCCTGCCGTCCAGGACGCGATATCATCTGAAAGATTAATCTTGATGGTAGAGTCATTTTCCTGAAGCTGTTCACAATTGATAACTACCTCGACCTCTTGGCATTGTCCCAATACTGCGCCTTTGGAAAGTTTAATCGGCGATATAAACTAATTAAGTACTCTTACCGGTACACGTCCATCTTGTTTTGTCATGGCCAGGGTTTTTCCTACTAATATGTTCGTCCTTGATTTGTTTGCTGCCTCGACAACCCACAACTTGTTTATCCCATAATCTCCATCAATCTTTGCCCATATGATTGCTTCCGACTTCGGTGGAATTTGTTGGCTCTCCTCCACAAGCACTCGCTTACTAACGTATTTGTTTTCGTAACCAAAATTTAATGGCACATCTATGCTCTGGTAATTCATAATCCTGTTTTGCATGTCGATCTTGATGCCTTGCTCGCTTAAGAAGTCCACATCAACTATGATTTCATCAACAATATCTGCTACTATAACATTGTGTAGAACGGCCACGTTCCCAATTGCGATTTCACATGTTACTTCTCCTAGGACATGGGTGTCCTCACCAGTGGCCGTACGTAACTTTGCTCCATGCCTTGGTCTCACCTCCTTGTTGACTAAATCAGATCGAATTATGGAATGTGATGCGCCTGTATCCACAGTTAGTAAGCGCTCTTTTCCATCCACATATGCAACAACAGTAACATTACTAGCTTTCCTTCCGATCTGTGAGATAGAGATTATGGGGAGCGAGTCCACGCCCCCTTCGGCTGGCTCGATTAAGTTTAACGACTGATTTGGTTGGGAGGTTTGCTCATCTCCTTCAGCTTTGCGTTTTCGTCCACCTGAATTGCTGGGGTTACTGGAGCCAGAGCCGCAATAACGTGCTATGTCACCTGGTTTTCCGCATTTAATGGCACCATCACTTTTTTTCTGTACTATCTATCTATCTATGGCGCGATATACAACAGGTATATCATCATAAACCTCCTAAGAGATTTTTGCGCCAAGCTTCTCTTCCAATTTGTGGTGTGCCGATTTGAATTTTTCCCTACAAATTGGTGGGACCTACAGTTTTTTGCCGACTCCGAACGGCATCTACAAAGGAGACGAATTTTTTGCTGAGAAGCCTGTCATGGCAGAAATACACTCGGAGAGTTTGCCAAACCACTGCCGAGGGGCGACCCCGTTTTGAAAAACTTTTCTGTACTCCGTTCAACCAAAATTTGGTCTACCCAAGCCGGAGTGTCCACTTCTACGCGATGAGCCTTGTATGCAGGTTTACTCAAAAGCGAGGCTGTTTCCTGCGTCAGAGCATGCGATACCGTTTCAGCGAATGTCCTTTTGGGGTTTGCATATGTGGCCCGCTTCGTCTCCATGTCGCGTATTCCATTTATGAAACACTGGATTTTCACCCTCTCCGTATACTCTACAGGTGCGTCTGCATTTGCTAGATGGGCCAACCTCTCGATATCCGATGCAAATTCCTGCAAAGTCTCATTAGGTTTCTTGAAGCGATTCTGTAGCTCTATTTGGTATATCTGTTTTCGATGTTCGCTACCATAGCGTCTCTCAACTGCACCCATTAATGCTTCATAATTGTTCCGTTCTCCGTCAGGAATAGTCTGCAAAACTTCAGCTGCAGGTCCCTTCAATGCCACGAATAGTGCAGCAACTTTGTCTTCGGTGCCCCAATTGTTCACCGCTGCCGTCTTCTCAAACTGTAGCTTAAATACCTGAAATGGAACAGAACCATCAAAGGAAGGTGATTTTACCTTGGGTGTATTTGCTGAGGCAGCTGGACGGTTCAGTTGCATCTCCTGGATACGGCCTTTTAAAGCTTCCACCTCAGCCTCTATTTTATCTTGAAATTGTGCAATTTTCGCATCTTGAACTTCTAGTTTCGATTACACCCTCGTCTCCTGTGCTTCCAACTGCTAAGAGATATATGCCTTCTGTTCATCCATTTGCGCGGAGATCTGTGATGATACCTGTTCCAACTGATTTGCCATACATGCTTTCTGTTCTTCCAACTGAGATGCCATAGAAGTTTTCTGTTCTTCAAACTGAGATGCCATGCAAGTTTTCTGTACTTCCAGCTGTGATGCCATTTGAGATGTAATACGCGTCTCTTGTTCTTCCATTTTAGTCGACATCTGAGTTAATACAGCCAATATCATGTTTGTGTCCACGGTTGCTACTGGATTCGGAGACTCCTTTTTTTCTTCCATTTTTGTCGATGCCTCCTCCACAAGATGAAAAACATGATCATCAACATTGAATCCTTCTGCTTCCATAGCCTCTCGCAATCGTGACTGTAACGCTGATTTATTGCCTGTAGTGTTTAGTCCAGGTTGTTCCAACTCATTTTTGAGTTGCTGAATATTTAATTCATTCAGCTTCGCCATGTCCTTGTTATCCTTTAAATCACTGGTATTTATTTAACAATACCGCTTCTGACACCAATTGTGACGAATTCGATGATTCCTTAATTATCAATCCTGGGTTCGATCACTATAAAGTCAAATAAACACACGCACAGATATTGTAACTAATAGATAGTTTTATTTACTAGTAATAAACGCAATACAAATTTAAGAGTTTGGTAACTTCACAGTAGTTCACTGTGAAACGCTTGAAAATAAACTGAGCAACCTGCCTTGCTTGGTCACCGCCTTATATAGTCCAACAGGGTGCTTGCCTACGCACCGAGAACTTTCTTGGTTGTTCGCTTTTCGTGTTCTGGAAGGGTCGGTGTTATTTATTGGCATCTCCTCTTTGCATCGTATTCGCAAACACTCGCGCCATCTCTCTTCCTCTTCCTAGTTATACGCTTGCATGCATAAGCGTAGCCATCGTTATCTCGGTTGTGTTAACTAGTGGTGGGAGTGTTATTGAGTTAGGGATGGTACATGCTTGAGAATAATCGCCACAATATTAAACAGATTAAGGCCGAAATTCTCTTCCAATTTGTCTTGTGCTGCTTCTCTTCTTTTCAGTGTGAAAGCAAATTAATGTTTATTGACAAGCTTTCGAAGCTCTCGAATATAGTAAGGTTCTAAACACGGGAGTTAATAAAACACGTATTTGAACTAGTTTCTTTCGTTGAAGCCAATTGCTTACTCGTAGTGTATTTCCTTTTAAAAACAAGATTATCAAAGTTATAAATACAAGTAGATTAAAATTGAAACAATACATTTTGACCTTAATTTCTGCAGTTTGGAAAAAGGCCAAAGCGCTTAGCATGTTTGCATATTTCACAAGTAAATATTCAAGTAAAACAGTCCACAACTACATAGTAAGTATTTCATATCTCCAAGGGATTCTCAATCGAACATTCAACAGTTAACCTTCGAAGTTTTGACGAAGATATACTCGTATAGTCATTAGTTATTCTATTTCATCTTCTTCTTTCTTACTTTAGCAGATTATTTGTTGTTCTTGTTTATGAAGCTGGTAACGTTTACTTATGCAGGCATATGTATGTGCATGTACTAGGGTGTTGTAATACTTGGGTATTTGAAAAATTTTACAAAACAATTAAAACAAAATAACAAATACCAATTTGTAAAGCACGAAACGAACCAATCAAAAGTAAAATTTGTTTTTTGAATAGAACTGTTATCTGTGGCTTTGGTGACCTGTGTTGGTTTAATTAATAATTGAAAAATTATGAGTATTTCTACATGTCTTTGTTGTTGCAACCGCAAAGATAAAAGATTTGGGGAGCGTTGCATATACGGGCAGTACTTCGACGGAATGAGTTTGTCTGCAAAATTTGATTTAAATGTTGCACACTTTCAAGGGCCGATAACAATACAATTACTTGATTCATTCATACAGGTATTTTTGACTAATCATTATTCCATCAAACAATTATAATCCCCAGTACCTAAATTAACTACTATAGAAGCGTAATTTTAGGTGAAATCGAATACGCATGTAATCCTATCGCCCAGCTCTGACTTTAACTTTGAAGAAGAACATATAGAAACACCAATAAATATACAGCTATGATCAGTGCAATGGGCGACGAGCTGAATAGATTTAGACATGTCTTTCCGTCAGTCTCTCTGTATGAACGGCGACCAGTCAATTAGTTTTTGATATATCTGTAAATTTGGCTTGCTTCCACCATTTTGTAATATATTAAACATTTGTCGGAACCAGCAAGAATAGCCCCCATACAATAAATTGTTTAGATGGACCTAGTTTGGCCTATATAGCTTTAAATTGCATCGGACAGTGAAAATCGTGATGGCTATTCATAAAACGTATAAAACCTTCCGCACAGCCGAATCCAGCTGAATAGTTTTCTCTGCAGGCCTAAAAGTAAGGCCAGATTTTTTAAATTTTGTTCAAATTGTCGGTTGAAAAAACCTAGTTGTTCTTTTGTAACAATGTTTTGCCTTGCCTATTCGAAGCATTATCATCAGTCTCTTCTAACGGAAGTCTAGTTTCAACAGCATTTGGACCAAAGTGAAATTGGTGGTAGAAGAGTCGAGTTAAAAGGATGGTTAGTAGAGTGGGGGCACACTACATGAAAAAAACCGTAGATTAACAACCCTAGTATGTTTTAGTTTCTGAAACAAGCATTTGTATTGTTGTTGATACATATGTACGTGCGCATTTAACTACGAAAGCTGATGCATGTAGCAATTGATTCCAAATAGTAGTACGTACCTACGTGCATACATACGTTGCATTGAAACAATAAAATTCCTTAGAAAAAATACTAGCTTACAACTAGAATTTTCTAGCTCGCCCCAAACTAGTCCGAAAAAGATAAAACCGGAACACCAAAAATAAAATTTTGGGTTATACTGGAGTACTCACTGTTGGAAATTTTCCAGTAGAACTTATTTTTAATCTTGAAGTTTATTATGTAATTATGTTGATCTATTATGAACTAATTTGAGCCTGGTATATTTGTGTCCGAAATTTGACGATTGACATCCCCTAGGATACCGCCGTGTTACAAATTTGAGTCGCTTACGAGGTGTGTTCAAAAAGTATCGCGAATTTTGTGTTTTTTCAAAAATTATTTATTTATTCATGAATATCTATTTTGTCCCCTTCAAAGTAATCCCCATGAGATATTATACAGTTGTGCCAACGGTTTTTCCAATCTTCGAAGCACTTCAAAAAATCATTTTTTTGTATCTTGTTCAGCTCCTCCTTCGATGCCGTCTTTATCTCGTCAAGAGAAGCGTAACGTCGTCCTTTCATGGGCCTCTTCAGTTTAGGGAACAAGAAAAAGTCACAGGGGGCCAGATCTGGGGAATACGGTGGCTGCGGCATCATTAGTGTGTTGTTTTTGGCCAAAAAGTCGCGCACAAGCAACGATGCGTGAGCAGGGGCGTTATCGTGGTGCAAAAGCCAATCTTTGTTCTTCCGCAAATCCGGGCGTTTCTGGCGGATTGCTTCTCGCAAATTGCGCATAACTTGCAGGTAATATTCCTTATTGACCGTTCTTCCCTGTGGCAAGAACTCATGATGCACCACGCCCCTGCAATCGAAGAAAACTGTCAGCAAAACTTTCACATTCGACCGAACTTGGCGCGCTTTTTTCGGTCTTGGTTCGTGCGGCAGCTTCCATTGAGATGATTGAGCTTTGGTTTCCACGTCATAACCATAAACCCACGATTCGTCACCAGTTATGACCCTCTGGAGCAAATTTGGGTCGTCGCGGACAGAGTTTAACATCTCATTAGCAATGTTCATGCGATGCTGTTTTTGGTCACAATTGAGCAATTTTGGTAAACAAATAGGTAAAAATCGAAGACGATCCAAAACAATTAACTGAACATTCAAAATAGCCGAGCTTGTCGGCATAAGTGAGAGACATGAGTACCAACATAACGCCACAAAAAATTCGAAATTCGAATATACGTAACCAGCGAAAATTCAAAATTCGCGATACTTTTTGAACACACCTCGTATATGCAAAAAGGCAGTTTTAGACTACTTTAAAAGGTTCCCTGTCCTATGAATCATATATGATTCACGTTAACCATTTTGTACCATGTCTATACGCTCATGTATCATATATGAGACATGATTAACATAATGTGTAGCGTGAAAAACCTCTCGAGTACGTTTTTTTGTATTTTTTCATAATTTTTTTTTTCTAATATCATTTAAAAGCTCATACTTGCATATATTGTTCTACCATAATATAGAGTCTTGCAAAAAATAATTGAGCGTGGAACACTTCAGCTACACTTTTATATGGGGACAGGCAACCCGTTAAGTAGCTCACAACCAGTTGGTTTGGCTTCATGGAAGATATTCAGTATGATTGTATTATCTTGGCATCAACTTGAAATCTCAGTGGTCCCTATGTTGTTTGTATTACTTGTTGCGGCTCATACTAACTCGTGCGTGGAGAGGTATTATGTATTAGCGATGTTAATCCCGAGGTCTCGGGAGCCTGCGCTTTTTTAAACGCCGAAAATCCTGAGATTTTCTTCTAACAATCGCGGGATTTCCCTGATTGTGAATATGTTACTAAACGCGAAACATGTGTGATTTATATATGAAAATTATATTAATTTATTTTGTTTATGTGCAGTATTATAATTATTGAATAATTTAGTTATAGTTGTTGATTCTGTTACTTAAAGTCTGAGCTTTCTTCATAGCAACCAATAAAAAAATCATTGTCTACCGTAATCACTAACGAAAACTTTGTTGACTAACCTATTTATAATAAACCATTAGTAAACTTTACAAAAGTCCCGCTTTCACATTTCATACAATTTTAAATTTATTGGCCCTATATACCCAAACTTTTTCACAAATACATATATAAGCTCACATATTTTTCGGATGATCTATTTAAGGATTAAATATAAAACATGCCTTAGGAAAACAATTTGCTTCGAAAATACGATACTTTAAAAAAAAAAAAAAACATTTGGGCATGTATTTGATCTGCTCTGATATTAGTGAAAAAATTTTCGTTTTAAACAAAAAACCATTGAAATTCGAAGTATTAGTTATATGTGTTAAGGTTGGTGTTCTCAAACAATATCTTTACCTTTTTCCACTTTAACTTTTCTAGAATATCGAATTTCGCAATTCCCGGATCACAGGAGTGTAGAACCAAATGCCAAAATTCCCGGAATTGTAAAAATCTAAAAAAATTTTATCTCTTGTATATATGTATATATTTGCCTTTATTCCTATTACCTGTAGCATTTACAGTTATCTCAGCGTGCATCTTATTTTATCTGATGATGGTGTTAGTCGGCTGTGTACGAGGTGTGTTCAAAAAGTATCGCGAATTTTGTGTTTTTTCAAAAATTATTTATTTATTCATGAATATCTATTTTGTCCCCTTTAAAGTAATCCCCATGAGATATTATACACTTGTGCCAACGGTTTTTCCAGTCTTCGAAGCACTTCAAAAAATCATTTTTTTGTATCTTGTTCAGCTCCTCCTTCGATGCCGTCTTTATCTCGTCAAGAGAAGCGTAACGTCGTCCTTTCATGGGCCTCTTCAGTTTAGGGAACAAGAAAAAGTCACAGGGGGCCAGATCTGGGGAATACGGTGGCTGCGGCATCATTAGTGTGTTGTTTTTGGCCAAAAAGTCGCGCACAAGCAACGATGCGTGAGCAGGGGCGTTATCGTGGTGCAAAAGCCAATTTTTGTTCTTCCACAAATCCGGGCATTTCTGGCGGATTGCTTCGCGCAAATTGCGCATAACTTGCAGGTAATATTCCGTATTGACCGTTCTTCCCTGTGGCAAGAACTCATGATGCACCACGCCCCTGCAATCGAAGAAAACTGTCAGCAAAACTTTCACATTCGACCGAACTTGGCGCGCTTTTTTCGGTCTTGGTTCGTGCGGCAGCTTCCATTGAGATGATTGAGCTTTGGTTTCCACGTCATAACCATAAACCCACGATTCGTCACCAGTTATGACCCTCTGGAGCAAATTTGGGTCGTCGCGGACAGAGTTTAACATCTCATTAGCAATGTTCATGCGATGCTGTTTTTGGTCACAATTGAGCAATTTTGGTACGAATTTCGCGTAAAAATCGAAGACGATCCAAAACACGTGCAAGCAAAGCAGCTGTCAACAATTAACTGAACATTCAAAATGGCCGAGCTTGTCGGCATAAGTGAGAGACATGAGTACCAACATAACACCACAAAAAATTCGAAATTCGAATATACGTAACCAGCGAAAATTCAAAATTCGCGATACTTTTTGAACACACCTCGTATGTCCTTTTAGATGTTGCGTTGAGTTTGGTATTGGTTGCGGTCTTGGCATTCCTTACATTTCATTTGCTCGGTTGAATAGTTCATTGTGAATGTCTGATTGTTTGTTAACGAACGCTTTTAGGCAGCGGTTCTGTGGGTGTGGATGAAAATTTCAAATAGTGAACACATTGCTTACATAGTTAAGGCTATTACGTGCCTAGTTATACATACATATGTACATATACATGTCGATTTACCTATAACTAAAGAGTCTCAAAGTTACAGGATATCGAAGCGTTTGTTTTACGACTTTGGGCTTTCATTTTTCATTAGCATTGCCCTGAGCTCAATGTTTATTTAGTAGTTAAAAAGTCTCCATTCTCAACCTCTGCCCAAGTTATATATACATGCATATGTGTGATATGTAGCTTTCAATGGGCCTTAATTTGTTTATGTTCTGATTTATGCTCTTTCACATTATCTACGAGGCTACAATACCACATCCTTTTTCTACAAATATTTGTACAGATTTACTATATGTATGTATATTTCTAAATTATACCTTATTATTCCTTTATGTGCCAAGCCCTTTCACATGACATCTCAAATTTGAAAAACAAACAAATAGCGATTCATGGCCTTTTTTTAACTTGTAAAAATGGTGTAATTATTCATTAATTTTCCTTCTTATGTTGTAGTTTCTACTTTTCCGTATCAAACGATTGCAAAACACGCTAAATCAGAATTTGTTTGAAAAACGCCCTATATCAGAAAGTTTTAAAAACACCATATCTCAAATGACCTTCAATAGACTTTGAGCTGAGATAGGGAACTTATTTATCAAATAATGAGTTAGCGAGTGTATTTCTGAGATAGGGTAATCTTCCAGTATAGGTTTAATGAAATTAATTCTGATGAATTGAGAATCCCGCTTTGGTGGAATAGTCTTGCCCAGCTGATATATTCTGTATTTATACCTCAACAACACAGAAAAACTAAATCTTTATGTATGAGTATAAATGTGTTAAAATCTTCTGTAGTTATACCTTTCATGTATACTTCGGAAAATAAAATCCATTTTGCTCATATTTGACGTTCAAATGGTAAAGCTTGCAATGTAAACTAATTGGTAGTCTGTCGATTTTACCGCTTTCTATAAATACCACATGCTATTTGCTACCTTTTCATTTATTCATGAACAGGTTCACTGATCATTAGCCTTAACTTTTGCTCTTTTTCCTCCCATCGCTTAACGGGATTACAGTGAGAATGCTTGAAATTAAGAAACTATATCCAGTAAAATGACCACTTGGTTTAACAATAATACTTTTTTTTCATATATGACTATCTAACCATCATGCGATGTGCTAAAATGCAGCACGGTACTTGAATCAATTATAATATAATCTTATAAGTTTAAACGAGCTATTCTTGTATATTTGTATATCCAGACAATCTTGGAAACGGCTCAACCGATTTGGATGAAATTTGATATGTACATGGTGTACCACAATCTAAGAATTTCTACCTAGCTGTTGCCACATAGTATACTTTTACGGGGTTGCCACCTTTCTGAGTTTTCAAAAAATTAAATGAGATATGCCAATATAGGTATCAAACAAAAGGTATTTTCCTGCGTATTTAAAAAAGGACTTTTTAAAGTAGGTTTGCTAAAAAAATTTCTGAAGATAGTAAAAATTCGAGTGGATATCTCTGAATATTATACCTAAGGCAAGAAGAATCTATATATATATAAATGAATTTGTGTGCTTGAATACGTTCAAAACTCAAAAACGGCTTGACCGATTTCAATAATTTTTTCTTTTCTTTGTTCGATCAGACTTAGTGTTCATATATAACTAAAAATAAAATTTAATAATATTTGAGGTAATACAACTTTACCTGGGATACAAACTGACAATCAAAGTCGAGTTGAGTGTTTAACTAAAGTTAGTTTAACAATCAAAGTTAAGTTCGATGTTTAGCTTTACCAACCACGTCACCACTATGATTCCAGCATAATCGCAAAGTGTATCTAAGACGCCAATTTACATGGTGAAGAAATGAGACTTTGAAGTATCTATATATATTAATGAGCATGTGTGATGTGAATGGTATCCTTAGGCGTTTTCCTGTGGCAGTTCAATGCTCAATGGAACACTCCCGATCATTAGTAGACATCAGAAGCAGATGTCAGCGCGATGCTTCTCATTTTATGTAGAGCCACGGCATTGACAATATTAAAAAAATACCCTAAATATTTTAGTTAAGTATTAAAGATCATGATATTCGATTTAAGGATACGATGGTATTAAGATAATTTAAATTATGTGTTAATAATATACAAATAAATGAAATCAATATTATATCTCGTTCTTTTGAACCCATCAACTTCATAATGCGTTTAGCACTAAAACCCAAGGAAAAAACTATATTATTAACACTCCGTGATGAAACATGTTAATCATACGGCGCCAATGGCATCTGCTATTGAAAAATTAGGTTAAGCAAAAGGTGGTGTGTCCATACTAAAGATAAGAAACAAGCAAAATTATCTTGCTCACAAATTGTACCAGACATCTATACGGATCTATCAGGCTCAAATCATTGTTGCATTTACAGGTAACATTTTTTACCTGCCTCAGGATCACGACGACCGGATAACGTCTCTTATAACGATAGATTTTTTGCTGCTTAAAGTAACACTAAAGAGATGTAATGGGGGAAATAACTTGATCTCCCCAAATTTATCAAAATTATAGGAATATAAAGAACGTAAAACAATAAGAAGTTTAAACAGGGAGTGTATGCTGTCAAATCGATGGTAGGTAATTCACCACTGTACCTGCCTGTAGATTTCTTGAATTCACTGTCCCGTAGTCATGGTTAAATTAAAATAGAGTTTTATCTACATAAACATGATTTTAAAATAAACATCATTTGATGTCTGTCATAGTCAACTTAAAATACATTTTATTTCTAAGACGGAGTTTTAACTTTAAAATTCCATAAAATAAATATAATAAGTCAAAATCACACTATCGTTGTCATGTCACATGCTTACTGCTTGCTGACAGTAGATTGGCAGGACAACAAAGAAGTACATCTACCGAGAATCACACTCGGAGTGGAGTTAAATTCATCGGCGTTCATGTATGGTATGTTATATGTGGCGTTTTGAAGAGTTAAGGACCAAATACGTTAAAAGTAATGCTTCCAAAAGAAGGAAGGGGAAGGAAGTGTTTTCTTAGATTTCATACATATGTATTAAATATAAAAAGTTATGGATAATTCTATTTTGAAAAATAAAGCAGAAATCAAAAAATTTTGAAAAATAGAATGTTAAACAAGTTTATTTTATCAAGTAAGCTCTGTTTGTGGTTAGTGTTCGTTATGTTTTTAAAATCTTTTTTTGAGAAGCTTCACTGCTGGTAAGTAAAATTATACATAAAAACACCCAGAATATCTTTACAGATGAGTATCTAAACCAAACTAAATTGTATGACAACCTATGAAAATGCCGCGCAAAGCTCGGTCGCACAGGTATTTTTTGATGATTACCATTAAACTCATAAACACTTTATTATATGTCCTCCTTATCTATGGATTTTATGTACTCAGCAGAATGTGTAAATCAGGAAACATCAAAGAAATAGGGTTATTCTGTAGACCAAAATTGGCTAGCAATTGCTGTTGGGTTTCTGGGTTTATTTGAAATCATTCAATAGTTTTAAAACAAATGCTTCAACAGTCCCTTATTTCCAGGTTCCTAAAACGTCTGGCTAGTTTTAAGCTCGAATAATAACCTTCTCCCACCTCCTATAAACACGAAGTCTTGGAGCACCCGAACTCAAAATAATCATTTAATTTATTTGCAAGCAATTTCTATCGGTATTGATTATTCTTCAACTATCCTTCTGTATAACTTTGTTCAAAGTAATGCCCAATCATTCCTTCTGCACAAGTACTACAGTTCTTCAATAAGGGGCTACTGAAAATACAAAGCTTGGCGAACGTATTGTGTATACTATTGGAACGTTTTCTTTTAGCTATATATATTGAATATTAAAAAAAATCAATATACTTTTATATATATAATGCCTACAGTGTCGGATGAAAGTTAGGGATAGAAATTTCTATACGAAAATTTTACTCCTCTATATTTTATTTGATTTGCTAGTTCATTTCATTCAGGGAGAGGTAAGAACCAATCAGATGACAGCTAACAAGATAAAAGGAAATAACGATAATTGGCATTATAAGGCAGATGCAATTTTCTTGAGAAGTTGTTTCATCTCAGCAACACACTCGAAGGGTTGTCGACCATTGCCTAGGGGCAAATCCGTTTTGGAAAAAAACTTCCAAGTTTTAATGTGCTATGAATTTAATCTGGTTAATCTTGTAGAACGTTTTTTTTTACAGAAAAGAGAAAGTTATTCTATTAAGTTTTATTGGTCGAATAAAAACTGAATCATTCCGATGTGATGGAACCGGCTGTTGTAGGAATGAAGTTCCATTGTCGTAGAATGAAGTACATTGCCAAATTTATTCATTCAATTTGAGTTATATTTCATTTTAAGTTAACTACAGTTTAACCGCTCAGTTTGTGAATTAAACCGAGAGGTTGTCTAGTGTGCATTGTGCAGTCAATATTTAGTGTGGAAATTTATCTAAATATTTTAAATTCAAACCATAATACACAATAAAAATTTAGAATTAAAAAAGAGACAATTCAATGTTTGAAAAAGCAACAAAGTCAAAGGATTTTATTTCCCTTTTGAAAGGTAATAAGCAAAATGATTTCCCATGACATTGCTACCTGTCACGAAAAATTAGTACAAGGCCCTGGAGAAACTCAAAAATTTATATTATTTATTCATTGCTCTTCATATATTTCTTAAACTGAGTCTAATTATTTGTGCGAAATATTCGATTGTATATTGTCATGCTAAGTCTGCTTGTTTGAAAAAAAAAACAAATACTTTAATGGGATCTCCCATTTACCAAAGATTCTATGCTATGTTAAGTGGCTCAGCTCAGTGCAATACTGCAGCCACAAATCATTCGCTGTCGTGCTGATAGATCTACCTTCACGAAATTTCTTTCTCTGCATAAGGCAATAGGATGTTTCGAGAAAAGTCTTTGTACATGAAATTATCCGAATAACTTTAACTTGATAAATTGCACCATGCCAATGGATAGAGGAAACGTAAGCGTTATTTCTTTGGCCTGCGTAGCAGTATTTCATATCAAACTTTGATTCGAGAACCCTTCTATCCTCTTATCAGAAATAAAATTATTTTAAAATAATAAATATCCCATCATAAGATATCTGATCCGAATTCTTGTACGAGTATATCATCAATGGGACGGCATTTTGCGGGAATGTCACACCTTAGTTAGTGTGTCAGATGTGCCCCCCATTTTCTTCAACTGGGAAGAGGAAAGTAGAAGATTTTTAGATGGACAGCAAGGAGATGACCAATTGGATGCAGTAGAAGTAACCGATTTCAAAAGTAAAACGGAGATATGAAAATATTGAATGCAAATTTTGCTTTATATGGCGATTCTCAACGGTAGAGAAGATGTCATTCGGAACTTTGCTATGAATTTTGTGAAAGAACACTAATTCGATGTTTCTCAAGATTTGGATTCAGTTTTTCCTTACGTGTAATGAATGTATTTTCAGTGTTCTTGCCGGGGCAAAGGAATTTCATCGTGGGTCTTATATTACTTTAAACTGAATATTGAACCTTTTGCCTACAAAAGTGTTTCTTAAAACACTACAAAATTTTTATTCCTAAGATCTTTTTGTCTTCCTGATTTGCATAGTTTTATAAGAAGCGTGGAAAAAGTTTTACAAATCTTTTACAATACGAGGTGTGTTCAAAAAGTATCGCGAATTTTGTGTTTTTTCAAAAATTATTTATTTATTCATGAATATCTATTTTGTCCCCTTCAAAGTAATCCCCATGAGATATTATACACTTGTGCCAACGGTTTTTCCAATCTTCGAAGCACTTCAAAAAATCATTTTTTTGTATCTTGTTCAGCTCCTCCTTCGATGCCGTCTTTATCTCGTCAAGAGAAGCGTAACGTCGTCCTTTCATGGGCCTCTTCAGTTTAGGGAACAAGAAAAAGTCACAGGGGGCCAGATCTGGGGAATACGGTGGCTGCGGCATCATTATGCGCCAAGCAGATACAGTACTTCACCGTCGACGTATCCGTCATAAGTCAACATTTTGAGCAAAATCTACTTTGCCGTATCCGTCGAATCTGTTGTCACGCACGCCAACACTCGCATTCTACTCAGCTGTCAGTTTTTTCAACGTATTGCCGTATTGTATCTGCTTGGCGCATTAGTGTGTTGTTTTTGGCCAAAAAGTCGCGCACAAGCAACGATGCGTGAGCAGGGCGTTATCGTGGTGCAAAAGCCAATTTTTGTTCTTCCACAAATCCGGGCGTTTCTGGCGGATTGCTTGGCGCAAATTGCGCATAACTTGCAGGTAATATTCCTTATTGACCGTTCTTCCCTGTGGCAAGAACTCATGATGCACCACGCCCCTGCAATCGAAGAAAACTGTCAGCAAAACTTTCACATTCGACCGAACTTGGCGCGTTTTTTTCGGTCTTGGTTCGTGTGGCAGCTTCCATTGAGATGATTGAGTTTTGGTTTCCACGTCATAACCACTAGTTATGACCCTCTGGAGCAAATTTGGGTCGTCGCGGACAGAGTTTAACATCTCATTAGCAATGTTCATGCGATGCTGTTTTTGGTCACAATTGAGCAATTTTGGTAAAAAAATAGGTAAAAATCGAAGACGATCCAAAACACGTGCAAGCAAAGCAGCTGTCAACAATTAACTGAACATTCAAAATGGCCGAGCTTGTCGGCATAAGTGAGAGACATGAGTACCAACATAACGCCACAAAAAATTCGAAATTCGAATATACGTAACCAGCGAAAATTCAAAATTCGCGATTCTTTTTGAACACACCTCGTATATCGTTTGTTTATTGAATCCCGGCATCGTGATT
Organism: Merzomyia westermanni; assembly: GCA_949987695.1. Classification (NCBI taxonomy): domain Eukaryota; kingdom Metazoa; phylum Arthropoda; class Insecta; order Diptera; family Tephritidae; genus Merzomyia; species Merzomyia westermanni. The sequence continues at coordinate 124,899,132 of OX465288.1, read as the reverse complement.
TAACAGTTTATTGTACACAGTAAAGATAACTTTAATTTGATGTTTTAGTTTTATCACACAATGTACGTAATTTTTTTTACCTAGTAGTGCTACGCACACAAGGTATAGTAACTTTAGTCGCGTAACAGTAGTATGTAACAGCATAAACGGATCGAGATAGATATTGACTTATATATATCAAAATGTTCAGGAGGAAAAAATAAATTGATTGAGCCATGTCCGTCCGTCTGCTAACACGATAACTTGAGAAAATTTTTTAGATATCTTAATGAAATTTGGTATGCAGGCTCCTTGGCACTCATCTGTGAGCGCTATTTAAAATGGGCGAAATCGGATGATAGCCACGCCTACTTTTTATGCATAGAATATTTTCGAAAATACAAAAAAAGAGATTATTCAGTACAAAATACACTTATAAGGATAAAATTTGGTGTGTACATTAACGTTAAGGCAGAAAAGAAATGTTTCAAGAAATCTTAAAAAATGGGTGTGTCACCGCCTACTTTTGATTTAGTCAAATTTGGAAATATTATTAATCATAAATTAAAAACCGGTTAAGGTATCGAAACGAAATTCAGCACACATATTTATAAGATTCCAAGAAATGGTCCGCAAAAAAATGGGCGACATCGGTTAAGGTCCACGCCCGCTTTTGTAAGAAAGATTTTGAAGAGGATCATAGATATATTTAATAGGCAATAACTTTGCGTAAAATAGCCTTCTACCATTTCTATTTCACGATTAAAGTGGACGTTAACGAAGAAAGTCGAAAAATAGAAATGTTCGAAAATGGGCGTGGCCCGCCCCTTTTATAGTGGATTATTCCACAAATTTTTTTATGCCATAACCTAACCCCTGGCTGTTAGGGGTCGATATTTCAGAAAATTTTGTTTGTAAAATGTAAAACACGATATTTCTGTAACTATGCAAGCTATATGAATAAGATATTGCACATATAATAAGCTTTATAAGCAAAACTCGAACTAGATAGTTCAATCAAAATTGGTCAGCTGCTTCTCAATAGTATGTTGTATCTATCTATCTATGGCGCGATATACAACAGGTATATCATCATAAACCTCCTAAGAGATTTTTGCGCCAAGCTTCTCTTCCAATTTGTGGTGTGCCGATTTGAATTTTCCCTACAAATTGGTGGGACCTACAGTTTTTTGCCGACTCCGAACAGCATCTACAAAGGAGACGAATTTTTTGCTGAGAAGCCTGTCATGGCAGAAATACACTCGGAGAGTTTGCCAAACCACTGCCGAGGGGCGACCCCGTTTTGAAAAACTTTTTTCAAATCACTTTTGATGTTACCTGTACCAGGGCTCGAACCATGGACCTTCGGTGTGGTAGGCCGGCAACACTACCTTCACACCACTCTACTCTTCCAAAAATTTAGCGAATCGGATAAAACACAAACAAAATATCCGGGCAAGTAGTTAATACCCCACTGCAATAGATGCACGGCTAAAAATTTTAGCTTACATTTTAACCATTCGTCGGTTTAAGCAATTTTTTAAACTTTTTTGTAATAAATTCCAAACCCTTCAATTACCTACACCAACTTTAATTTTCTTGCTGTTTAGATTTAAAACTGAACTAAAAAACGTCTAAAATTAAAAAATTTTTTTTCATTTATTTCTGAAGGGTTTTTCAAGTCAATGAGTTTTTCTCATTACAATTTTGTGTGCGCCATAGCTCAGTGGGTAGCGCAGACGACTCTGATGCGAAGTGCGTCGGCTCGAAGCCTGCCAACTGATACAAATGTTTTTTATGTTTTTTAATTGTTAAGACAAATCTGGTATAAAATTGAAACACTTTTCTTCACTCTCATTTTCGCGAAAACTGGCACAAATCAATTTTTTTTTCTGAAATTTTGCAAAAAAAGTCTATATCTCTATATATAATAAAATTGAAACAGAACGATGTCTGCACATTGCAGATGTTCAAGAAAAATTCATTACTCTTTACTGAGCCAATGGAATATAAAGCAACAGTTTTGAGAATTTGTGTGTGTATACAAGGTGGCGCAAAAGTAAGCTTCCGATGTTCAGCATATCGGTTGTGGCACGTGCAGTGTGTGCTGTTGCACCGTCTTGTTGGAACCACATGTTTTCCAATCCCAATTCATCAAGTTGCGGCAAAAAGAACTCGTTGATCATTGCTCTGTAGCGCTCACCATTCACAGTAACCGTTTGGCCCCGACCGATTATTGGTCAAATAAATAGTCAGCAATATTCCGCGTTCTGGAGCAGTGTAGCGTAACATTGTTTATTAACGTGTATTTCGCATGTGTTTACTACACAAATGTCAAAACAGAACTGACTTTAGGGGCCAATCGCAAAATTCATAGCATTTTCTGATAGGAGGATTACTTTTGCGCAGTAACCGTTTTTCACCGACCGATTATTGGTCAAATAAATAGTCAGCAATATTCCGCGTTCTGTAGCAGTGTAGCGTAACATTGTTTATTAACGTGTATTTCGCATGTGTTTACTACACAAATGTCAAAACAGAACTGACTTTAGGGGCCAATCGCAAAATTTATAGCATTTTCTGATAGGAGGATTACTTTTGCGCCACCTTGTATATATGTTTGGGCACGTATCACTCAAAACCTGGAAGTGAATACAACTTTCACTGTTGTAGTACTAGCCGTTTAACTTAAAATTAAAGATACTCCTTATTTCAATAACTCAATCGGTTTCAAGTTTACAAGTATGTGGACCAGGGTGAACTAAAATGTGTTAGCGAATGAAGCTAATCAGCAACAAGCGTTGTAGTTAAGCTACATAGCTCTAGTCTACCTAGTATCCTTAGTGTAGTACAAGTAGCAGGGATACTTTTGTTACTTTAATTTTGTCCAACACTGCACAGTTTACACTCATACCGTGCCTCTTTGTAATGAAAATCACCATAAACCAATTACATGTTAGTAGCCAATTCGTCGTCGGAATGTGAGTTTCAAATGTATAAATATATGGAATTTGGGGCTGTCAAGCGCTAAGGCGCAATCACGTCGCCCTGTAATAAACTCAATAGCCAGCAACCACCGACCTCCTTGTATGGTTTGCTTGAAATATCAATGGCGCTTTTAGGAAAAATAAAACTTATTAAAAAGATTTCAATCTAATCGATATTACAAAGGTCAAACGCACACGCTTAAATATTTTCTCATGTTATATGCGGATGTATGTAAGTGCATATTTATTTCAACGTACATATAGAAAGAGTTCATAAAAACTCTGTGTGCGGCATGGGGGCATAACAGGTTTATTCTCTGCACGATATGACCAATAAACAAATTAAATTTCTTCTTCAGCTGCAGCTTTTCCAAATGAGATGTTGTTGATTAAGGATAGTGCTTTTTACGGCGGATCTGTTAGAAAATATTGATCCATTTACAATATTCACGCCAGCTGGTTGTTTGTACCGCCGTGGTATACTTAGTCGGAGTGTGCTGGCGTGCTATACCGAAAGGTCCCTGGTGCAAGTATAGGGATAGGCAACATGAAAAGTGGTTTAAAAAATATTTTCAATACGTGGTTGCCGTAGACAACCCGTCGGGGCATACCTGCCGTGAAAAAGCTGCTCAGAAAAAATTTACCTGTCTTGATGCCGTTCGGAGTCTGCGTAAAAAATGTGAGTTAATTCTGCCTATTTGTGGAATAAATTAGAAGCAGCACACCATACATTGTAAGAGAAGGTCGGCCTTAATTTCTTCGGAAGTATATCGCGTCAAATTATTATTATTATTAAATTGTTTGCACATGTTTAAATGGAATAGAATTCCACCGATATTTAACAATGTTGAAAACTTGTCCGTTCTAATGGTACAGATTGTTAGTGTCTCTTTTATACATATTTCCATTCAAATTAAAATGAACAATATACATTATAACAAAAATAATTGTTCAAACCATAGTTAATTACCAAGTCAAAATATTTCCAATTAAATAAATATGTTATGCTTTCGTGATCATAGTTGGTGCTTTCACACGCACATTATAAATCAATGAAAGTATTTAATAGTTACGAGGGCAGTTTAAAAAATCTCTGACTTTTTGGGTAAAAAATAAACTTTTCGACGAACGAAAAATTTTACTTAAGGGACGTTCCATAAGAAAGTGAGCTGGTAAGAAAGTGAGCTTGAACCCAAAATCCCATTTTCTATATAACTCACAAATATTTAGATAAAAAGTGGATCAGCCAAAAAATAACAAATTAAACAATTAAAGCTTCACTTGTTATAGTAAAGATTGGATAAGAACAACAATAAAAATGAAATAAGGAAATTTGCCCTTTTCGTATTGCGCATACGTCACTTCAAATGAAAATATGTGAATAAAATAAATTAAAAATATAAATTCGGAGAGTTTTAATAATCAGCCCAATTCTAAATATTCTCACGGAATAATTTTGTCTTGGATTTTTTTGTTCCCTCGGGAAAAATTCCTCCTTGGGAGAAGAATAATTGGGGAAGAGAAATTTCGAATTTTCGAAATCAGCTGTTTTGGCAATTGGCACGGTATAGACGGATTTCTAAACTGGCTAAAGAAATTTAAAAATGTAAATATTGCGAAGAATTCGTTTTAAAAAAAGAAAAAAAAATGTAAAACAACGTTTAGTGTTGCTTTTCATACGTTTATGGCAGAAATTAAGCGAATAAGAGCCACAGGAAAATAAACACAGGATTATGAGATAGTACATATGCGCTTGAGTTGCCGCAAGCGTTATCTACAAATTTGGTTTGTATATTTAATTTGCTTTCCGCTGTTTGCAGATTTAAAAAATATTATAGAATAAACAAGCCCGGAACTCCTTACACCGCATACTCAGCAACTCAAAAATACAATTTCATTATGGCCTTGCATCAAGTTTAAAAACAGCCATATCTGTTGTACATTTGTACTTTTCGATCTAAACTACATCGTATTTTAATATAACATTATTTTAGTTAAGTATATACTTACACAAGTTAATAGTTTTCCTATAAAAATACAAGAAACATTCAATTTTATCCCGCGCTCCCTTCAGTTTAGCTGGTGAAAAAAATTCCTTAAACAGCAGCTTTGATGCAGGCACTTGGGTTCGCATCCCAGCTAAATCTGGAGTCTATGCTGGACGATGAAGCATCTTGCAACCTAATTTATCAATTTTTTGCCATGGTGACTAAAAACGTGTGCGATCGTGCACTCTCATGAAGTAATATATAATGATTTTAAATTCAAATTAATTCTCGCCAAATCGTATTTTCGAGATTTCTATTCAAAAATGTCAGATTGAATGAATTGGTCAATTTGATATTTGAAAACAGCAAAGAAATCCTTTTAAGGCACTAAATGTTAAAACTATTTAAAGGACTAAAACTATGTATTACAATTTTTACTTTTATGCGGCTTGCTCAGTTAAATGATAGAAGTACATTCAGAGGGTTAGTAACCACTTTAAAAGGTCAGTCCTGATTTTAAAACTCTTTTTCTGAAGTTAATTTTTAATGTAACGTGTTCCGGGATTGAAAGCTGGCACGTCCGTTTCATATGCCTGCACACTGCCACTGCAAAACTGCGTTCGATCACGATGTACGTACACATATATTGTTAGCCGAAGTTTGAAACCTTTTTATAGGCATAAGTCTAGAAACAGATTATAAGATGTTTGACCATTGTCATAGCTGTACGTACACTTTCATCATTAGCGCAGGACTTTAAAACGGTGTTGCGTTGCTACCGTTGATCACTCTTCCATGATATCACCACCCTATTCATCTTTAGGCATCAAACCCATGCCATGATTAACCAATCCAAAGACATAACGAAAACATCCCTAAATTCCATTATTATAATTATAATATTTTTCATAATATGTAATATTAAAAGAGTGAATAGTTATTATTGCTGTTACTCAACAACCTTCTTACTCTGTTTAATACTAGTATTTACTACTTCTTTGACTGGTTATGGCAAGAAAAATTTACTATTAATGGTTCATAGAAGTTGACAATTTTTGTCAGGCACATAGCTAGTACATGTGACTTAGTTTTCAGATCCTCTTTGAATTCGTCACACTTTCCTACATTGATTCGGGTATGTACGTACATACGCACGTTCAACTGCTGTCAACCACCTGTCAGCCATAAACTGGCAGCTGCCACTTCCACTCACATACAATTCAAGGATGGCTGCTGATTTCCGTCTCAACTTACATTGTTCATGCAACGGAATTTTTGTGGCCATACCTTCGCTACCATTGTTAATATTCCTACTGTGGTATATTTTCCTTTCTGTTTTGCCGATATTATTATCAATAATAAAATGTAAAGAGAAGTAAGTAAAAGTACATTCCAATGTATTTGCATTTGCAGGTATGCTCTAGGGATTCCGATCCCGAAATTTTAGGGATTTTCTATATGATACTGAAGACCTAATATGTGTGATTGATTTGTAAATCAGATCTTAATTTTCCATTTAATGAGTAATATTTAAAATTGTTTTAAATATTTTCCTTGTTGATTGACCAAGTCTTTTAAATTAGATTTAACAACATTTTCATTTTAAATAAATTCACAAGACCAGAGGCAGACGATATATGAATATGTAATAAATCGTTTATGTATAGTTTATAAGTATTATTAATTTTTGAAGCTATATATTATTGGAAAATAAAGAATTCCAAATATCTGTGACTTATCCAGGAATTCATGGAATGTTGGCATCCCCAGTATGCACGTATGTGAGCATATTTGCCTTCAAAGGAGCTTCCATCGGCGGATATGCCACGTATCGCAACGTGTTTAACACTTTGCAGGCAGACATTTACATATGGACATAAATGCTTGTGTTGGTACAAAAGTATAATTTTTGACATTCGCGAATGCGAATATTAGAGTATGAAGAATAAGAAATCCAATAAGAGGTACATGCAAACTGAAGTAATGGGATAAATTACTTACGAATGGTTAACACTATTTAAAAATTACTTCAACCAGTGTATAGGCTCCTATCTATATAGATTTAACACAGGAAAATCATCAATTTAACTTCTCCACTGGGTAGAGACAGATTAAACAGGGCTACACTAGAATTAACAGTTACCTTCGAGACCTTTACAGCTTCTTCACCGAGCGAAATCTGACCCTATCTCCGATTAAATCGACGGCTACCCTGTTTACGACATGGAATGCGCAGATGGGGCTGGAGTTAAATGTCCACGTAGACGGAGTAACCTCCACCTACTGTCAACCACCCTGAAATCTTGGGTGTGACGTTTGAGAACGGCCTCACCTTCCCTGGTCATGCCACTGAAATAGCCTCAAAGGTACAGAGCCGCAATAAGATCCTCAAGTCACTGGCCGGCAGTACTTGGGGGAAAGATAGAGAAACATTTCTTGCTACATATAAGGCTATTGGCCGACCGGTTACTGACTATGCTGATCCCATATGGTCGCCCAACCTTGCTGACACCAACTGGAGGAAATTGCAAGTCTGCCAAAATACCGCCATCAGAACTGCTACGGGATGTCTGCTTATGTCATTTGAGTCTCACCTCCATCAAGAGGCTAAATTGCTCAATGTTCAAGAGCACGCGGAACTCTTTAGTAGACAGTTTCTTTTGAACTGTCATAAACCCAGTCATCCAAATCGACATCTATTGGATGGAGCTCCACCCCCGAGAGACATAAGGATACACCTCCTCAAGCACCTGGCGGGCTCTAAATGACCTCCACATCGAGTCGGTAGACAGATCCCTCAGATCTCGGCCTGTGAATCCCATTATAAATATTCAATCACCTGAATTGGCTGAAGAAGAGCGTGTTCTTCCGAGGGAGGCTAGAGTCATGCTAGCGCAACTTCGTTCTGGATATTATAACAAGTTTAAATCTTACTTATCCAGACGACACCCCACCATACCAAATACGTGCCCTTCATGTGGTATGTCCCCTCATGATACCATACATCTCTTCTCCTGTTCAATAGAACCTACTCTTCTAACACCTACATCAACTCTCGTCCAACCCTGTGGATACTGCACGTTTACTTGGACTTCCGTCAGAAGAGCCTGATGGCAATTTAGAGTGATCGTGCCCATTGGGCAGGGCGAAGCATTGTTAACAACAACAACTGGATAGAGACTCAGCACACTCCCTATCGTCCAAACCTATTGAAGCTGACATTGATAAATATATTTAGAAATGCTTCCCATATTGTTAAAACGTATACGCACAAACAATAGCTCCATATTATGGTATCCCATCTTCTACTTCCTTATGGAAGGAGGGGTGCTATGACCTAGGAGATTGCACTGGTCATACCAAATCACTATCACGACCGTGCCATGTGCCGCAAGGGAGTGCAATTTCTACAACATTCCCCAAACCCTTAGGGGAGTGTTTTTGTCGTTGAAAACAATAACCTTATGGTAGATATTCAAAGTATTCATTTTTAAAACAATTTTGAAAGAAACCAATAAAAAGAAGTCGAAAGGAAAGTATCCTCAGTATTATTTTAGGTTCCCAACAGGTATCGTGTTGTGGGGATTTTTTTTGCGAATGCTCATGTTAGAATTAATGCTGATTTCGCTATTGCGAATATTTGCAACATCCCCCGCAAGCATGTATGTTGTGTGCCTGACTGCTTTCCAGCATTCAGAGTTGCGAGTAAACTCAACTTAAAATATTAACGTTCAACAGGCAAAAGGTTTTCGCCAAAAAGAAAAAGTCTTTCAATTTGCTTTAGTTGTTCGTTTGCTTTTCTCTTCTCCATAGATTATTTTTTTTCATGCTTTTCGTTCCATTTATTACATGCATATGTGTATACGTATATATGTATCAATACTATATATTATCGTATAGCCAACAATGCTGGGTTTTTCTTTCGTATCACTGGGTATGGAATTCTCGAGCTTTGGGGGATGCAACCAATTGTATCGAAGCTCATTAGGTTCTGATTTCATTGACTTTTATTGAGATTTTTAACATATGAAAGGAAACAGTGAGATTTGAAGTGATGAGATTAAATTGAATGAAATGTGATTTTAATTCACTAAAATGTCAGTACATCTCTTCCTCTTAGTATGGGAAAGTTTTTTGTGCAAATGATCGCTAAGAAAATGCTTGCCAAGTCAATTGACATATTTTTGTATGAATGCACAGCACAGCTAAATTTTGTGGGTAAATGTGTATCTGAAAAAGGAGTTGATTTTAGAGAGAATTTAAGAAGCAAGCGGTGTCCAAGTGGCGGGGGTTTAACGCGCTCCCTGATCGAAAGCTATTTTTTGAGTCAATATAGATAAGAAACTGTCAAAGTCGTCACAAAACAATAATAAATTCTGGAGCGGAAATAGTTAACTTAGTGAAATGGCATAATCAGATCTTCGGACGTCTACAACATCCATTGGAGCAATCGGGCGAGAGGACTTGGGGGTGGACTTGCGTTCATCACCCATTAATATGTGCACGGCCGTTTTTTTGAGTCCGGAGAGACAACACCTTTGATCGTCAGAGTATGGTTGTCCGGTCGGGCGATGTCGATCTTGAGATCAATAATATATACGTACCTCCTCTCACCTGTTGTCCGAAGATTATCGCCCTGACATTAGGGCGTTACTCAGGGGCGGTAATCGTGTAATCCTCGGAGACTTCAACACACACCACGACCTCTGTAACGCTGATAGGTCGATGTTAAGGGAAAGGAGTTTGGCCGAGTCAATTCGACGTTCTGTTCGGTGAAAGAGCGTTTCGCATGATAATAAACTCAACCTCAACTCAGTACATCCCGTCAGTGCTTTTGCATTGCATAATTCGGTGGAAAAGGAAAGCGCATAAACGAAAAAACAGTGAAGCGCCCATTGTCAACACCACCATAAAGGTTGATGAGGGAGCAGGATAGGATTACCGTTGGTTCGCCAATTACCTGAGTGATTGGCAAGCATGTGTGGAATTCAGGGGCGAACGCTCAAAGCCATGTATAAATCAAAGGGGGTGCCGCAGAGTTGTGTGATATCTTTGCTACTGTTTAATTATTACATATCGAGGCTATCCTCCCCATCACAGGGTGTCTCGATTGTCTCTTAAGCTGATGACTGCACGATTTGGGCAACTGGCCCTTCCTCAACGAGCTGTGCTCAAGAATTAATTCTCTTTCTCCGGCTTCTGCGCTAGGCGAAACCTGGCACTGTCAGCGACTAAATACTCGGCCACCTTATTTAGCACGCGGACGGCGCAAGTGAACACGGAATTAGACGTCGACGTCGACGGGATTAAGCTTCCGACTGTTTGTCACCACAAAATCTTAGGGGTGGCGTTTGATACCATGCTCAATTATGATGCTCACGCAGCCGCGATTGCCACCAAAGTACAAAGCCGCAACCAAATTCTCAAGTCACTTGGGGAAAAGATAAAGAAACGTTGCTAACAACGTACAAGCCATTGGATAGCCGGTTTTGAGCTACGCGTCGCCAATATGGTCGCCGGATTATCAGACACCCACTGTGCTACTGATGTTACTTGAATACGATGTACACTGTGAGGCAAAAATGCTAGGTGTTAAAGAGCACAGTGCGATGTTGACCAGGCAATTCCTGTTCAATTGCTGCAAATCGTACCACCCGAACAGGCACCTGCTGGATAAAAATCCGCCACCTAAGAAAATAAGGAAACATCTCCATGAAATTCGGCACCATACAGTTTCGCCGTTGGATCCAAAGTAGCATCGACAGGCCCTGATCAACATCCACACAGAGCCGGTACATTTTTTTGCCAGCTCTCGCCCAGTGAATGCCATCATTCAGGCACAAACTCCACTTGTTGCAGAAGAGGAACGCGAACTTCGGATTGAAACAAGAGTCACACTGACCCAACTTTTTCTGGTTACTGCAACACATTCAGCTGAGCCCTGACACTCCAAATATTTCCCTTCATATGGTGTGTCTCCCCATGACCCCATGACCATGACACCAACCATGTGTTCATCTGCTCAACAGACCAGACTCTTCTAACACCAATCTCACTCTGGTATAACCCGTTAGAAGATTTTTATGACAATGCAAGGTAAGGAAAGTGAAGACTAGCAGGGCGAAGCATCGCTGCAGAAATAACAACAGGGATTGCCGGTGCACCTTTGAATCAAACGACGTTATTATTTGATGTCCTTACGGAAATGCATCCTTACTTTCCCTGTTTGACTCTTTAACATTTCGCTCCCCTCTTTAACAACTTCCCAGCGCTCATATTGACTATGTTTTACTTAGGATCTGGGCCGGAATCGTCACAGTCGCTAACGACTTTACAATCGTAATCAAACATTACGTCAATCGACCAGCGAGTGAAGAATATTGGATTATTACAGCAGAAAGTGAACGAATCGATTGTTTTCTTCTTCAGTTTTGGAAGTTACAATAGTCGTTTAAATGTCAAAATAAGGTTGTTTTGTTTTGTTTTTTATTTAAGCTCAAGTGATAGTGAAGACTATGACAAAGTTATGCGCAAACATCAAACTATCAAATAATGCGGAAGTCCGGTATATGCATATGCATACATAGACAAATTAACATCTGTGTTCATATTTTGCAGCTTAATTAAACGAATTCGGATGAACAAGGAGGCATTCAATTATTTCCTAAATCGGTGCCTTCGGTCCTGCAACTAGCTGCAACTCTTTCGCTTCTTGCGAGTGGCGGATATCAACACACTATTGGCAGTGATTATTTGATTGGGATGTGCCAGAGCACCATATCAAAGTTGACATCAGCAGTACTCCTTGAAATGGAAGAAAACTTGTGTTCGGAGTTTATACGTTTCGATTCGGATGATTCGCAAAGATGTAAAAAGTGGTTTGTGGAAAAACATAGAATTCTTGGAGGTAAATTCAAATTAATATTTTGTGATTGTTAGTTATCGGAAGTATAGATGGTACGCACATTGGATTACAGAAGCCGACGAAAGATGAGCAAATGTACTCCAATAGAAGTACATGGTAAGCTCCTCGCAAAGACGCTTTGCAATAGTTTTCCCTGCTTACATTTTTAAATAATTGCTTTTTGCTTCAATTTGTTGCGCTTTCGATTGATAATTTGTGAACGAGTGACAATTCGAACGAACGAGTACGTTCATCTACTATCATCCCGATTTTCGATCAATTTGTACGCTCGCGGCTGTTATAATCCGATATTAACATTTTTCCGTAGCGAGTTGCTCGTTCACGACTGTGACGATTCAGGCCCTGCTTACCAATTGCCTTGAAAGTCGTACAAGGTCAAACAAACAGAAGTTGCACAATTAAAAAAAGTTTTCATTTTCGCGCGATGATAAACAAACAAATAATGATGACAACATAAATAATAACAAACAACAGATGATTTTGACGGTTGAAATGTGTCCAGTGTTGTTAAATACAACCAGGTGAATTTTTGCCGAGTTGAGCGTTTTCTTTACGCTCGCTTAGAAGAAGATACGACTCATTTATATGAATAAAGTCATATAAGATAATTTGACAAAACCGAAATGAAAAATTTGTCGAAGGGAAATAACAATAAAATGACGCTCGGGCTTTATTTCTTTTCACAAAGGGAAATATCGTTACAGGAATAATGAAATAATTCCCATTACGTTATTGCACCGCACCGTGCCAATGTTTTGAGGTAATTTTTATCTGACCTGAAATCGCTTTGCCTCAAATTTATATGTGAAACCCTTTGCATGGTTCAATTGCGTACTATCAATTTTTGTATTATGACACATGTAAGTATCATGTAAGTATCTAATCCTCTGTAAATATGTATGTGAGTGTTGAACATGTCCATGTTAAAATAATATTGATGCTGCCGCAACCATTTCCTGAATTGTTGTGATGGCTTTTGTTCAATCGTATGTGTCAGCTAGTTTGATTCGTTCTTGCTCCGAAAACATAACATAGAAATTGACTAACAAAATATTTTATCGCTGTTCACTTCTACTGTACCAACATTTGATCTCAAAACATAGTGTCGTGACGTAAAAACTCTTTAAGGGGTTTGTAACTAGAATATCCAATGTTAGCATGCATTTGTTATTTGGTGGGTGCAGCTTTTACCAATGAAGTTAAGCCATTTTGCTATTGGGACCTGGGGATCTTTGTTCATGCATACTACAGACTCGATGTTACAATTATATTTTCATCAATGTGTGTAGGCCAAACGCAATAACGCTTTGTCGACTATTTGGTGTCATGTTCAACTTTAGCAATACAAGGATAACATAATGCTGACCGCATATGGACATACCAGTGATGTAACGAATGCCACTTTTTGAACATTTGCGAATGCGAATATCCACTAATGATATTCGGGAATGCGAATATTCAGTTTTTGTTCAAATTTGTCGATAATTATGTAGGGCTATGCAGTCTCGTTCGATAGACGTGCGTTTCGTTTGCATTTCTTTCGCGAATGGACATGTTGCCAAGACTCCTGGACATTTTTTACTAGTACTAGTTTGACATCTTCTTTTGCGAAACGGAGGGGAAGGCAGTGGATAAAGGTACTCCATATACTATGCTCCTGGGTACCCTTCTCGACATTTTTCGTGGCGCGGTCTACGAAGTTGTCTAAGATGATTTTTTATAAATATAAATAATCTAGTGTTTCTGGTCTCTTGGTCAGAGTATATGCCCACAAGTAGCGCAACTTACTCCGAACAACACAAACCAACACAGAACCACCCTCAATATTAAAACAAACAAATTTGAATAATAAATAGTTTTTTTATGAACATTGTGTCTTGTGACTATACTTTCTCAGTCGCAGCTATTTTGATCCGAGACTGTGACTGCACGGTGATAGACATAGAATAAGAGCAGCAGCAGTGGTAAGTGTTCGGTGACACAGGACATTTGCAGCGAGAGAGCGCATTTTGACATTTCATTGAGAGAGAGAGTTGCAAGTTTCTGCTGGAGAATTTCACTCAGTAAAACTTGCAAGTGATAACAGCTGATCGTGACATGGGAAAGCAACAACAAAAATAAAAAATTTTTAGCTATTCACCAATCACAATGGCAACATATGTTTTGCTGCACGTTTTTACTGACTCCTTTTCGGCATTTCGAGAGAGTTTTCCGTCATTCTCACTTTGCAAACACTTCTTTGCAAGTTTTGTCACCGAAGACAGCTAATGGCTGTTGTTATCTTTGTTTCGGTTATGCAACTTTATTTGCAGTGTTCGAATATCGCAAAATTTAAGACATTTTTTGTCAAATTAAAACAATAGCAATAGCAATTACCCACCTTTCCAAAAAAACTACCAAAAATAACTATAAGTTTTGGTTTCTAAACGACATTTCCAAAGTAATTTCCTTTTACACACCAAAAGACAATACTCACATTTATTAAAATTGAGCATTCAAAACTTATAAATTTAAATTCGCATCTGCATTCCTCTATCCCCTAAATAACACAAATCACATATTCATTTGTTCATATTGACGAAGCCAATACGTGATTGTGGTTATTGCAATCGTGATAGAGAACGGGAGCAGATTCTTGCGAATTATTGTAATATTTCAGTGGCTGAAGTTTAATTATTAACTGAAAAAATTGTCCATTGTTATTTTCTAAGAGAGAAGTATGTTTGTTTAGATGACATATATTTATAGTTTATCGTTGAAAAATATATTTTTAGTTTGATCATATATTATTAGTGGAGTTAATTTTTCATGCATTAAACAACATTGGAACTAAATGGGTTTTAGTCTTATTAGCCTGGTATTATCTTCAAATTACTTTTAATCTTACATTCATATTCGCAGAAATTTTTGCGAATGCGAATACGAATATTCGCGACATCACTGGCACATACATATGTAAATAAATACATACGTGACCAAAGTTGCAAACTACACCCCAACTAACTACTATGAATCTTAAGCCAACTCAATCCACTGTGTTTCAAATACAATTAGCTTTTGAAGAACAATTTTATATTTCAAGGTTACGGCGCCTATTCCTTACATTGGAATGTTATTTCGGGGAAGTTACTAAATTGGAAGGAAGACGGTTCTAGACTACACGAACCGATTAACAATTAGTATCACGGAATTTGTCTCAAGTTTGCTCAGATGCTGACTACTTGAGTATTCTTCAGCAGGTAAAAGTCTGGCCTTTCGGACTTGTTCCCATTCAAACCAAAAACTAGATGTAAGCTTATACTTTCTCTTTTAGTGGTTTATTGCGGAGGTGTACGTTACTAAGTAAAGATTAGCATAAGTAGGCGTATATGAACAAGCAATATAGAGAGAAATAAGCACACCTACCTATATTTTAGATCACAGTTTCATTAACAGCCAAATAAGGCTGTCACATATTCACAAATTTAACGGTAATAGCTTGTTTGCTGTGTGTACGTTGTCTAGCCTTCACAATAATGCAACTGGTGTTCAATAGAAACTACATGTCGCACAAATGCCAAAAATGGTACGCCCACATAAATATGTACATATGACACACCAAGAAATGGTGTTGCCAGTAATGAGAAATAAGAAATGTGGTGGCAACGCTGTTTGCTGGACCTTACTTATTGGCACTCAACTGCTTAAACGGGTTTGGCCGTCCATCATAGCGCTCCAGTCTTTCTTCGCTTTACTAACTGTTAGAAATTGAGCTTGGGATCTCAAATCAATCCAATTCATCTTTACACCAACACTCCGGTGTGAACTTTCCTCTGCTTTTACCGGTGCCGATAAGAACAAATTTCGTTTGTCGAGATGGGACTTTACCTCACAATAGATTTCTGGACTCATTATAGTTGAGTTTAGTGGTGGCTCACATGGTTAACGAAATCTTTTACTACATCGAAAGGAGAATAATAGATGCCAACAATGGCGTTTCGTTCAATATCAAGCCCACTTTACCGTTTTTTTTGTAGTTTGGAGTAAGCATAAGTCACGACGCGGATGTCACTGCCAGTAATATCAATGTCGTCAGTACACGCCTATTATTTCACGCTATCTTGAAAAATTGTTAAAGCGCTGTTAAGTTCTGGAGCTTGTATTATTTTCTCCAGCATTGAATTAAAAACTGCACGATAGAGACCACGCTGGCTGAAACCTAGTTTGGTCATTTGGGAAATCTTGGCTGAGCCGATGCTAGGTGCTCGAATTGTTCTAACATTATGCTGATTGTATTTAAACCTGGTGGCAGAGGCAGATACTAGTGCTGGAACATCGATGTGTCGATGTGGTTTGGAAGAAAAAATTCTAATTTGTGGTGTGCCGTTTTAATTTTTTTCCTACAAATTGGCGGGACCTACAGATTTTTTGCCGACTTCAAACGGCATCTACAAAGGAGATGAATTTTTAACTAAGAAGCCTTCCTTAGCAGAAAGACACTCGGAGAGTTTGCCAAACCACTGCCGAGGGCCAACCCGTTTTGAAAAACTTTTTCAAACCACTTTTGATGTTACCAGTCCCAGGACTCGAACCTTGCGCCTTTGGTGTTAATTTATTTGTATATAAATAGCTTCCCTACCAACAACTGCTAACCACTTGAAAAGCTTATTATGTGTGCACGATCTTATTGATATAGCTCAGATGGTTATAAAAATATCGCATTTTACATTTTACAAACAAATTATTCAGAACTATGTTAAAAAACTGGGAGTGGACGTTGACCGCTTCCACCCATTTTTACAACAAACATTTAGCTTTCTATGTGCAATATATTGACGAAATTTCGTTTCAATAAAGACATTTTTGCCGGAGTTATGGCATAAAAAGTTTTGTGGAATAATGCACTATAAAAGGGGTGGGACCAGGCCCTATATTTTTCGACTTTCTTCGTTCACGACACTTTGACAGTGAAATATAAATGATATAAGGCTTTTGTACGCAAAGTTATTGCCTATTAAATATATCTGTGATCCTTTTCAAAATCTTTCATATGAAAGTGGGCCTGGTTCTTAACCGATTTCGCCCATTTCCGGAACATACCTTGTATTAATATAAATATGTGTGCTAAATTTCGTTTTGATATCTGGAAGGGTTTTAATTTAATATTATTTCTAAATTTGACTTATTCAAAAGTGCCACTCCCATTTTGAAAAATTGATTAAAAGATTTATTTTCTGCCCTAACATTAATGTACACACCAAATTTTATCCTTACAAGTGTGTTATGTACTGAATAATCACTTTTTTTGTGTTTTCGAAAATATTCTATATATAACAAGCAAGGAAGTCTAAGTTCGGGTGGAACCGAACATTATACACCTAGTAGTGATCTATTATGGCATCCCAATTTACGCATGTCTATTTTATTACTTTCAGTTCGTAGTTGCGTTCAAATAGACAGACGGACAAACAGATAGACGTATCGAGAGACGGACATGCCTACATCGACTCAGCTCATCCTCCTGATCATTTCAGTATACTTTTTGATGGGAATATCTCTCCTTTGGCGGCTCCAGTTATCACAACTTAGCAAAACGAAGAAGGACTTGATTTTGCTGAACGTAAGTAAGAAGCAAGTTCTTTTAAAGGTCTGGTATTATGCATCCTGTAAGCCTGATAACTAAGAAATTTATCATATCACTGATACTCCTTCAAGAGTTAAGGTCTTTTGTTGTAAGCCATGTTACTAAATGAGATAAACCTTATATAAGGTGCATAATTTACAAAAGTCAGACATAAGCATTCATACATACATATGCACATATGATACTTATACATAATTATATATATCAGCATCGAGTTTCAAGAAATGTAAGAAGGATACAGGCGCCATGCATATCTATTGAGTGAAAATGTTTACTAAATGGATGTGAGTCCATCGTCATTGGTGATGGCGGTACACTTTTATGTAGGTTCCTACATAACATGAATATTGGAGCATCTTCACATGACAGTTTCGACATCTAGAGTGATCGAATGTAGTTAACTTTTGGCATATCACTACTTTGATAAATGTTTCAATAATAATGAATTACTTTATGAATGTACCAAGCTGGACTATGGCCTTTTTGTAAATGGTTGTATAGCAACGGCAATTTCTTTTGCACATTTTGAAAGGCCTACATATGTATGTATTTTTATTTGATTGAAAGCTCACTTGAATATATCTCTCTATGGCGCGATATACAACAGGTATATCATCATAAACCTCCTAAGAGATTTTTGCGCCACGCTTCTCTTCCAATTTGTGGTGTGCCGATTTGAATTTTCCCTACAAATTGGTGGGACCTACAGTTTTTTGCCGACTCCGAACGGCATCTACAAAGGAGACGAATTTTTGCTGAGAAGCCTGTCATGGCAGAAATACACTCGGAGAGTTTGCCAAACCACTGCCGAGGGGCGACCCCGTCTTGTAAAACTTTTTTCAAATCACTTTTGATGTTACCTGTACCAGGGCTCGAACCATGGACCTTCGGTGTGGTAGGCCGGCAACACTACCTTCACACCACGGCGGCCGCCTCACTTGAATACATACTCCAAGTATAATCGATACGGCTTGGTGTATTACAACCATACTCATTTGTGCCCGCTCACTGCCTGTGTTAGTAGTTAGGGGTTGTGGTTAATTTGCGTCACTTAAAAAACTTAATTTACAAACATCCGCTAATGTTCACAATGTCTTTAAGTTGAAATTTAGCAATGAATTTAGTATAAATATGTTTATTTGCATTCTTCCTATTATCAAATACGATTTTGTTAATAATAATTCCCAAGATAACCCTCCATCCCACCCAACCAACACGAGGGGCGCATCCGCATAGCGAAGGACATTCTCTTTATTTTAATATATTGCCGAGTCCTTGAAACTCAGGGTTTGTCGAAATCTAAAACTGCTCAGATACAGAGAATAACTCATCAGCTAAGTAACACAAAAAATTAAAACATATAAATAATGTATTAAGAGAAGAAACAATCTGTTCGATTGCAAAGAGTATGACAAAATAAGATCTACATTGTTTTAGGAGGAGAGGTTTTAAATGTCTTCATGGCAGAGAAGGAACGTTAAAGTTTACTTCGCTCAGCAGAAACGAGCTGGCGACCAACCCTTTTAGTAATTTAATCACAAATATAATTAGAATTTCCCTGCGACTAGAAAGGGAAGGGAGATTAATAAGTTTCAAGCGATTAGTATAGGGACAGATTATACAAGGAATCCCATGGAAGATCTCTTATCGCGAAAAGTAAGAATTGTTTATGAACTGATTCAATCCGATCTATGTGAATATGGTAACTAGGTTTTTAAATAATTGAGTTGCATTCTACAGGGTGTTTTTTTTACAGGTTTGTTTTTCGAATAGAGATAAAACTGGCATTTTGTGGTCAAATCTGGCAACTCTAATGTCATTTATGTTCAGTTTGGTTTGCCATTTCATCATGAACAGGTGGACAAAAGAACAACGCTTGCAAATCGTGCAAATTTATTTCGAAAATAATGGTTCAGTTCGCGAAGTTTACCGTGAGCTCCGTCCATTTTATGGTCGACATAATCGTCCATCAGAGCAATTAATTCGGTTAACCATGGATCGTTTTCGCACTACGTTTACTCTATGTGATAATACGCATCCGCAGAGACGTCGAACAGTGCGCACCGAAGAAACAATTGCCGCTGTAGAGCAAAGTGTTGAAGAGGACCCGAATGAATCGATTCGCCACCGTGCACAGCAATTGGAGCTTTGTCCATCAACTTTATGGAAGATTTTGCGCAAAGATCTTGGCTTGCGACCTTACAAGATCCAGCTTGTGCAAGAATTAAAGCCGCGAGACCATGCAATGCGTCGTGATTTTGGTGTATGGGCCGAAAATGAGATTGATTTCGATGCTGATTTTCATCGCAAAATTTTGTTCAGTGATGAGGCTCATTTTTGGTTGAATGGCTACGTCAACAAGCAAAATTGCCGCATTTGGAGTGAAGAGAATCCACATGAGACCCTTGAAACGCCATTACATCCACAAAAACTGACTGTTTGGTGTGCTCTATGGGCTGGTGGAGTCATTGGGCCATACTTCTTCCGCAATAATGCTGGAGAGGCAGCTACCGTTAATGGAGACCGGTATAGAGCCATGATAACCGACTATTTTGTTCCCGAATTGGATGGCATGAATGTGGATGAGTTGTGGTTCCAACAAGACGGCGCTACATGCCACACAGCGCACGTCACAATCGATTTATTGAAGGAAACATTCGATGAGCGCATAATTTCGCGGAATGGACCTGTCAATTGGCCACCAAGGTCGTGTGATTTGACACCATTGGATTATTTTCTTTGGGGATATGTGAAGTCGCTCGTCTACACCAACAAACCAGAAACGTTAGGGGAATTGGAAGCCAACATTCGTGGCGTTATTGCCGACATACGGCCCCATATGCTCGAAAAAGTGGTTGAAAATTGGACCTGTAGAATTGGCTTTATTCGAGCCAGCCGCGGCGGCCACATGCCCGAAATCATATTTAAGCATTAATGGCATAAAATTATCCTTCCAATAAAGCCAAATTGATGGACCTTAAAACGATTTTCTTGTGTTTTATTTCAATTAGAAGTTCTATACCCCTAAAAAAAACACCCTTTAGTATCGGTCTTAATAATGTCGCAAAAAGGGCTTTAGTTAGGTATGAAGATAAAACACATCTGGCTTTATTGACAGCTGCACATTAATATGAAGATTGAAGCTAAGTTTGAAATCCATCGTAACTCCCAAATCAACAAAATCATGCACTTGCCAATTCCGTCATTAATGAGTGTGTAGGAAGATGGTTGTGTTCTGCGTGATAAACACATGTATTTACTTTTTTAAGATTGAGTGGCAAATAGTTTAAGTCACACCAAGTACCTAGATCTTTCTTCGTTCAACGCGTAAGACATACAACCCTCTACATTGTCAGCGTACTTTAACATTTTCGAAAACTTAATAGTGATAGAGACAACATGAATGAAAAGTACGCACAATATCGGGCCAACCTTGCGCAACTCTCGAAGACACATTGATGGCAATGGATAGCGCATTTTTAAAAACGACTCGTTGTGTCCTGAACAGAAGGTAAGAAGGGATCCAGCGGGTGAGACTTGGTTGAAAGCCCAGGAGATCTAGTTTGTGAATAAGTAAAGAATGACATACCCTATCAAACGCATTACTGAAATCCGTGTATATAACATCAGTGTGCATATTTTCTCTAAAGTCGTTAGAAACATGCATTGTGAATTCAAGTAGGTTGGTACTTTTTGATTTTTATACCTTTCATGAACATGAAATGAAATTATAACTTTGGTCCCTTGTTTGTTGAGAAGAAGAAGAGATAGACCAATAAGTATACCGAAATGATCAGGGCAATGAGCTGAGTCGATTTAGCAATGTCCGTTTGTTCGTCTGTCTGTTTGCACGCAAACTAGTCAGTTTTTGAGATATCTTGCTGAAATTTTGCTAAGGGGTCGTCATTTTGTAAAACATTAATCATTTGTCGGAACCAGCCATATCGGACCAATACAACGCATAGCTCACATACAATCGATTGTTTCGATAAACGGGTTTTGTCCTATAACTCTTGCAATTAAAAAGCAAGGAATAAACAGTTTTGCAGGTTTGTTACTCTTTCCATGTGTAATGTGTGTAGTGAAACTCACTGAGATCGGAGCAAAATAACATATAGCTCCCATAGAATCGAAAGTTCGATAAATGGGTTTTGGGCTATAAATTTTGGAATTCAAAAGCTAGGGACGTAAAATTGTGCAGGTTTGGTACTTATTATATATGTAATGTGTGTAGTGAAAATCAGCCAGATCGGACCTACATAACATATAGCTCCGATACAATCGATTGTTGCGATAAATAGGTCGTGGGCTATCTATCCTTAAATTAACAGTTTTGCAGAGATTGTACTAATTGTAAGTAAGTATCAGACACTTAAAACCGTGATGCGTATTCATGAAAGGTATAAAGTCTTCGGCACAGTCGAAGACAGCCCTTTCCTTACTTGTTTTTTTTTTTTTTTATTTTTTAAATACACAAATCTGAAATGTAATTTGTTAAAAATAATTTAACTTCCACATTGATTTTTTAACATCCCTTAAAAAGTTTGCTTTTTACTTGATAGAGGCCAACTTGCACGACCGAAATTTATTTCAGAGTTATTTAAAAAATTTCTCAAAAATGTATGCGTTAAGGCCCTCATTTAACGTTATTCTAAGTTAAAAGTTAAAAATGTATCCTTTTTCTTTAATTTGCTTTCATATAGGTTCATATGCATTTACATTTCAAACATTAACTGCATGAACAAAGTTATCCAGATTTAAAATGATTTATATGGTTATTCAGAATCTGAATAAGTTAAGCTAATATTCCCACACCGAGAGAAAAGTCCCATGAAAATTAGTATTTCTGCGTTATCAATTCTTATTTCGCCAAAAAAGTGTCATTTACCATTGAAAATATTCAAAACAACATGTTCTACTTTAAATTGATATGAAAACTGTTAAATCAACATTTTTATAACATTCTAATGTTTGAGTGGCATGCTGGCGCTCGCAAAGAATATTCATCAAAAAACGGTAGCTGTATTGAAAAGCGAATTTAAATCGTTTCATACGCGTTTTAAAGTGCAAACGAGTTTTTAATAAAAACTATTAAGTAAGATAAGTGCCATTGAAATAAAAGTGCTAATGGGTGATGAATGCCTATTATTTGTCGAAAGCAGTTTCCCGGGTATGAATGACGCAGAGCAGCACATCAATTTGAAAGCAACGACTGTAGTAATTTGTGAAGATGGAAAAATTATAGCGCAAGCTGCTCCCTGTGATTATTATGTGGAAATTCTAATCTGGTAAGAAATTATTTAGTATAATATATGTGTTTCGCCTAACTTATATGATTAACTAATCGTAAAAAACTGATGTGGTTTTCCTAGATTGGTCAAACTCAATCAGGAGGAGATATGCCATTGAAAGATTTTTTTAAGGAGATTATGGTAGTTGTTTTTTTGTAATAAAAATCTTTCATTAGGGTGAATGTTTTCACTGGCCCATACAAAGATTTTGGAGTCACTTATAATGATGATATTTTATTTATATATATATCTAGTACGACTTCCAAAAAATATACCCAGACAAAGGTTTCACCTATTTAATAACACTGCGTTACAAAAACGAGCTTTAGTTCTGTCCTATGAACCAAATTTACTTTTTCGGAAAGGGGAGAAAATATAAAAATACACGTGTATCGAAGACTTAAATTTTTTTTTTTTGCAGTGCCCCGTACGTGGTAGCCAAATTGTTGCTACAGCGTACTTTATTGTTGACCTTCCATCAGTAAACTTGATATAGAAATTTATGATATCAATAGTCGCACACGACTAATAAAAAATTCTGACGTGTACATGAAAATCGACGATACACGTGTATTTTTATTTTTTCTCCCCTTTCCGAAAAAGTATATTTGGTTCATAGGACAGAATGTGTGTAACGCGGTGTAATTGAAGAGATATGCGGATGCAACTTTGCGAAATATATAAAGATTTTTTGAAGAATAAACAATATGACGAACTGTTTCTGTCAGTAGGCAACGCAATGTGAAAGTAAGTAGCATTAACATATCCATACATACTTATTTATATGTACACTAGTAGTGGGACTATTTTCCTATAAAATTCGAATAAATACTATTCGAATAACCAAATAAAAATATTCGTTTAAAAAAATTCGAATAGTATTTATTCGTTTATTCGAATATTATTATTTACATAGTAGTATTCGAATAGTGGTATTCGAATAGTGGTATTCGATTGTATTGAAATACGAGAGATGTCGAAAGCGAGATTCACTGTCTTCATCGCTTGTACCCATGAGCATGATTCACGTTTTGTATGTACATATGTTTGCGTGTACAAATGTGTGCATAAGCTGTGGTGATATTTGTTTAACTATTCGAATAGTTGCCATTTGTTCGAATAATACTATTCGAATAAGCGTATAAATTATTCGAATAAATATTATTCGAATTTTTTATAGCCTTCGAATAAATGGATTTTTTATTCAAATAATTTTTAATCGAATAGTCCCATGCCTAATATACACATTTATACAAAAGTATAAGTCACTTTTTAAGCTAAACCAATTATTTTCTTCTTATACATGTATGTTTATAGATTCCAAAGATTGCATTTTGATTATGCTGCTAAATGCTGTACTAAAACCATATCACGATATATAGCAGAAATTGATGGAGAAGCTATTGAGAGTTGCATTGTCCATTTTACGAATATTAATGATCTGGAATTTACGTACGCAGAGAAGGTAAAAAAATCGATACACAGGAAAGAAAGAATTCAACCGTATCTTATTGTAGTGGGTTCAGATATAAAAAGTTTAACTGAGTTTTAGATGAATTATGACGGAACTATACAAAAGTTTCCCTCATTTATTTATGGCTTGACACACAATAGTGACTTTCAGTGTACTTTTTCAAATTGTAATCAACTATTTTCAAACCTGTATTGATTCAAAAGGCATACTCAAAACAATTTGAAACATTTCACCGAGCTTGAGCTAATATCACAATCTAAAAGAATTAAGATTGCTATACCGTCTATTGACGATAGCTCTAAAATAGTTGCTGAAAGAGCAGACTCAAATAGACCTTGTAGCAATCCGGACGAAATTAAAGTAGGTAAGTTAAATGTATCAAAAAAATAGCAATCGTTTTTGTTATTTTACCATGTTAAAAGCAGAGTTGTTAAAGAATGCATTCCTTTTGGAATAATTATTCCTTGGATTGGAAAAGTTTTGATTGCATCCTTTATTCCATTTTTTGAAATAAAGAATACAAATTTGCAGTCCTTATTCCTTTTTATAGCTAGTAGTGCTACGCACACAAGGTATATTAACTTTAGTCGCCTAACGGTGGTATGTAACGGCAAAAACGGATCGAGATAGATATTGTATTATACGTATCAAAATGTTCAGGAAGAAAAAAAATTGATTAAGCCATGTCCGTCCGGCCGTCCATCCGTCCGTCCGTCTGTTAGCACGATAACTTGAGTAATCTTAATGAAATTTGGTATGCGGGTTCCTTGGCACTCATCTCCGAGCGCTATTTAAAATGGGCGAAATCGGATGATGACACGCCCACTTTTTATACATGGAATATTTTCGAAAATACAAAAAAGAGATTATTCAGTACATAATACACTTATAAGGATAAAATTTGGCGTCTATGTTAACTTTAAGGCAAAAAATACATTTTTCGAAAAATTGTTGAAAATGGGCTTGCCACCGCCCACTTTTGATTAAGTCAGATTTAGAAATAATATTAATCATAAAGCAAACTCCGTTCAAGATATCGAAATGAAATTTAGTACACAATATACCTTTTTTGATTTTCATAACTTTCATGAACATGAAAGGTTTGTAAGTATTAGAAGAAGAAGAAATGGGCCCATCAATAAGTATACTGAAACAATCAGAACGATGAGCTGAGTCGATTTAGCCATGTCCGTCTCTCCGTCCGTCTGTCTGTCTGTCCGACCGCCTATTTGTATTGGTATTTTGTAAAAATGTGGTTTGCAGTTGTTGGTAGGGAAGCTATTTATATACTCGTAAAGGGTGTTTTTTTTACAGGTTTGTTTTTCGAATAGAGATAAAACTGACATTTTGTGGTCAAATCTGGCAACTCTAATGTCATTTATGTTCAGTTTGGTTTGCCATTTCATCATGAACAGGTTGACAAAAGAACAACGCTTGCAAATCGTGCAAATTTATTTCGAAAATAATGGTTCAGTTCGCGAAGTTTACCGTGAGCTCCGTCCATTTTATGGTCGACATAATCGTCCATCAGAGCAATTAATTCGGTTAACCATGGATCGTTTTCGCACTACGTTTACTCTATGTGATAATACGCATCCGCAGAGACGTCGAACAGTGCGCACCGAAGAAACAATTGCCGCTGTAGAGCAAAGTGTTGAAGAGGACCCGAATGAATCGATTCGCCACCGTGCATAGCAATTGGAGCTTTGTCCATCAACTTTATGGAAGATTTTGCGCAAAGATCTTGGCTTGCGACCTTACAAGATCCAGCTTGTGCAAGAATTAAAGCCGCGAGACCATGCAATGCGTCGTGATTTTGGTGTATGGGCCGAAAATGAGATTGATTTCGATGCTGATTTTCATCGCAAAATTTTGTTCAGTGATGAGGCTCATTTTTGGTTGAATGGCTACGTCAACAAGCAAAATTGCCGCATTTGGAGTGAAGAGAATCCACATGAGACCCTTGAAACGCCATTACATCCACAAAAACTGACTGTTTGGTGTGCTCTATGGGCTGGTGGAGTCATTGGGCCATACTTCTTCCGCAATAATGCTGGAGAGGCAGCTACCGTTAATGGAGACCGGTATAGAGCCATGATAACCGACTATTTTGTTCCCGAATTGGATGGCATGAATGTGGATGAGTTGTGGTTCCAACAAGACGGCGCTACATGCCACACAGCGCACGTCACAATCGATTTATTGAAGGAAACATTCGATGAGCGCATAATTTCGCGGAATGGACCTGTCAATTGGCCACCAAGGTCGTGTGATTTGACACCATTGGATTATTTTCTTTGGGGATATGTGAAGTCGCTCGTCTACACCAACAAACCAGAAACGTTAGGGGAATTGGAAGCCAACATTCGTGGCGTTATTGCCGACATACAGCCCCATATGCTCGAAAAAGTGGTTGAAAATTGGACCTGTAGAATTGGCTTTATTCGAGCCAGCCGCGGCGGCCACATGCCCGAAATCATATTTAAACATTAATGGCATAAAATTATCCTTCCAATAAAGCCAAATTGATGGGCCTTAAAACGATTTTCTTGCGTTTTATTTCAATTCGAAGTTCTATACCCCTAAAAAAAACACCCTTTACAAATAAATTAATGGCGGCCGCCGTGGTATGGCGGTAGCCTTGCCGACCTATCACACCGAAGGTCCAAGGCTCGAGTCCTGGGACCGGTAATATCAAAAGTGGTTTGAAAACGTTTTTCAAAACGATGTCGCCTCTCGGAACTTGTTTGACAAACTCTCCGAGTGTATTTCTGCCATAGAAAGCTTCTCAGCAAATAAATATCTCCTTTATAGATGCCGTTGGAAGTCGGCAAAAATCTGTGGGTCCCGCCAATTTGTAGGAAAAAAATCAAAACGGCACACCACAACCTCTCTTAGGAGGTTTATGATGATATACCTGTTTTATATCGCGCCATACATTTATATTTTTAATACCTTTCATGAACATGAAATGGTATTATAACTTTGGTCCGATGTTCGTAAGTATGAGAAGAAGAAGAGATAGACCCACCAATAAGTATACCGAAATGACCAGGGCGATGACCTAAGTAGCTATGTCCGTCTGTCCTTCTGTGCGTCCGTCTGTTTGTACGCAAACTAGTCCCTCAGTTTTTGAGATATCTTGATGAAATTTCAGATGGAGCCGCCATTTGGCATAAGATAAAACATAAATACAACGCATAGCTCTCATACAATCGATTGTTTCGATTAACGGAGTTTGACCTATAAATATTGAAATTTAAGAGCTAGTGAAAATCAGCCAGATCGGACCAACATCACATATAGCTCCCATACAATCGATTGTTGCGATAAATAGGTCGTGGGCTATGTATCCTTAAATTAACAGTTTTGCAGAATTTATACTAATTGTTAGTAAGGATCGGATACTTAGCACCGTGATGCGTATTAATGAAAGGTATAAAGTGTTCAGCACAGTCGAAGACAGCCCTTTCCTTACTTGTTCTAAATTAATTCACCCCTCAAAACTCATAACAGAAGTGTTTTTATTGAAAACAATCAGCTGGCTTTATAATACGAACTGAAAAGTATTAAAATATACCTGCGTAAATTGGTATGCCATAATAGATCACTACTAGGTATATAATGTTCGGTTCCACTCGAACTTAGACTTCCTTACTTGTTTAATATAACTTCACACAATTTATTGTTTATATTAAAAATTGTGGTTTTGAAAATTCGTATGCATCTACAACGAATAACTTATTTTCAGTATTCTTGTTCATTAAAGGTATGAAAATCAAAAAAGGTATATAACTTCCCTATTGCAGTGGGGTATTAACAACTTGCCCGGATATTTGGCTTGTGTGTTATCCGATTCGCTTAATTTTTGGCAGGTATACTCCTACATACTATTTAGAAGCAGGTAATGAATGTGCATTGAAATACCTAGTTAAAACTCAAGCAATCGCCTTTGAAAAGAGCAGAGTTTTTATGCTGAAAAGTGGCCGGCGCCACGCCTACTTCCCAAAAATTCACACAAAATTGTTTTGCGGTTGAGTTCTGCTTAAAAAGCTTATTATGTGTGCAATATCTTATTGATATGGTTATAAAAATTACGCGTTTTACATTCTACAAACAAATTTTTCTGAACTATGGTAAACATTTTTCAGGACTACGAGGTGTGTTCAAAAAGTATCGCGAATTTTGTGTTTTTTCAAAAATTGTTTATTTATTCATGAATATCTATTTTGTCCCCTTGAAAGTAATCCCCATGAGATATTATACACTTGTGCCAACGGTTTTTCCAATCTCCGAAGCATTTGAAAAAATCATTTTTTTGTATCTTGTTCAGCTCCTCCTTCGATGCCGTCTTTATCTCGTCAAGAGAACCGTAAACGTCGTCCTTTCATGGGCCTCTTCAGTTTAGGGAACAAGAAAAAGTCACAGGGGGCCAGATCTGGGGAATACGGTGGCTGCGGCATCATTAGTGTGTTGTTTTTGACCAAAAAGTCGCGCACAAGCAACGATGCGTGAGCAGGGGCGTTATCGTGGTGCAAAAGCCAATTTTTGTTCTTCCACAAATCCGGGCGTTTCTGGCGGATTGCTTTGCGCAAATTGCGCATACCTTGCAGGTAATATTCCTTATTGACCGTTCTTCCCTGTGGCAAGAACTTATGATGCACCACGCCCCTGCAATCGAAGAAAACTGTTAGCAAAACTTTCACATTCGACCGAGTTTGGCGCGCTTTTTTCGGTCTTGGTTCGTGCGGCAGCTTCCATTGAGATGACTGAGCTTTGGTTTCCACGTCATAACCATAAACCCACGATTCGTCACCAGTTATGACCCCCTGGAGCAAGTTTGGGTCGTCGCGGACAGAGTTTAACATCTCATTAGCAATGTTCATGCGATGCTGTTTTTGGTCACAATTGAGCAATTTTGGTACGAATTTCGCGTAAAAATCGAAGACGATCCAAAACACGTGCAAGCAAAGCAGCTGTCAACAATTAACTGAACATTCAAAACGGCCGAGCTTGTCGGCATAAGTGAGAGACATGAGTACCAACATAACGCCACAAAAAATTCGAAATTCGAATATACGTAACCAGCGAAAATTCAAAATTCGCGATACTTTTTGAACACGCCTCGTATGTTATGTGCATAACATTTTTGCCAAATATCGTTTCGATAAATCAATTTTTGCCGGAGTTATGGCATAAAAAATTTTGTAGAATAACCCACTGTAAAAGGGGCGGGCTACGCCCATATTACAAAATTTATACTTTTCGACTTTCTTCGTTCACGGACACTTTGACAGTGAAATAAAAATATATTATAACGCTTTTGTATGCAAAGTTATTGCCTATAAAATATATCTATGATCCTTTTCAAAATCTTTCCTATAAAAGTGGGAGTGGTTCTTAACCGATTTCGCCCATTTCTGGAACATACCTTGTATTAAATATATATGTGTGCTAAATTTCGTTTCGATATCTTAAACGGTTTTTGATTTATGATAAATATTATTTCTAAATTTGACTTAATCAAAAGTGGGCGGCGCCACTACCATTTTCAAAAATTTCTTGACAATTTATTTTCTGCCTCATTTTTAATGTATACATTAAATTGTATCCTTATAAGTGTATTATGTACTGAATAATCTCTTTTTTTGTATTTTCGAAAATATTCTATGTATAAAAAGTAGGCGTGGCTATCATCCGATTTCGCCCAGTTTAAATGGCGCTCGGAGATGAGTGGAAAGGAACCTTCATACCAAATTTGACTAAGATAAGATATTTCAAAATTTTTTGAAGTTATCGTGTTAACAGACGGACGGACAGGGCTTAATCAATTTCTTTTTTCCTCCTGAACATTTTGATATTTATAAGTTAATATCTATCTCGATCCGTTTATGCCGTTACATACAACCGTTACGCGACTAAAGTTGATATACCTTGTGTGCGTAGCACTAAACCTAAAACACCTCAATTTCACTTTTATACTCATTAGGTGCGTGTCATTAAACAATCAGGCCATCTTAAATACAGTGACGGACAAAAGTATTGGCACAGCAGATATATTAAACTTCAATGTCAAATTTCGTTGTAAGTACTGAAAGATTTTAATAATTTACCTTCAACACAAATTTGTGAATGTATTGTTGTTACATTTACTATAAAATTGTTTAACTAAGCATATAACTTAACGCAACATTTTCAATAAATTTAAAAAAGTTCCAGTTTTAATGGGGACAAAATTATTGGCACACTATGGGTAGGTGGTAATGTAATGATTATTTTGTTAATCTGGCAACTAAGTTCAATTAGACATACATGTCATAATATTCCTTTATTTCATTAATATTGTTTTTTTTTTTGCACATATCATAACGTACGAGGTGTGTTCAAAAAGTATCGCGAATTTTGTGTTTTTTCAAAAATTATTTATTTATTCATGAATATCTTTTTTTGTCCCCTTCAAAGTAATCCCCATGAGATATTATACACTTGTGCCAACGGTTTTTCCAATCTTCGGAGCACTTCAAAAAATCATTTTTTTGTATCTTGTTCAGCTCCTCCTTCGATGCCGTCTTTATCTCGTCAAGAGTAGCGTAACGTCGTCCTTTCACGGGCCTCTTCAGTTTAGGGAACAAGAAAAAGTCAGGGGGGGGCCAGATCTGGGGAATACGGTGGCTGCGGCATCATTAGTGTGTTGTTTTTGGCCAAAAAGTCGCGCACAAGCAACGATGCGTGAGCAGCGGCGTTATCGTGGTGCAAAAGCCAATTTTTGTTCTTCTTTGCACATCTTCTCAGCCTTCTGAGAACATTTTGTACCACCGATAAACGTTGCTTCGGTCCAAGGTAGCTTCTCCGTATGCCACAGTCAACATTCGGAATGCATCCGCGCACTTAATTTCTTTTTTCACACAAAATTTGATACAGGTTCTTTGATCCATTTTTTTGAATAGGTAAAAATCGAAGACGATCCAAAACACGTGCAAGCAAAGCAGCTGTCAACAATTAACTGAACATTCAAAATGGCCGAGCTTGTCGGCATAAGTGAGAGACATGAGTACCAACATAACGCCACAAAAAATTCGAAATTCGAATATACGTAACCAGCGAAAATTCAAAATTCGCGATAAACTTACTTTTTTTGTAAAATGGATCGAAAGCAGAGTGAAACTACAGAATTTCAGCGTAAAATAATCCTGCACCTGCATAACCAAGGTAAATGCTATACGGAAATTGGTGACATTATGGAACGAACCCGTTTTACTATCGGGAACATCATAAAGCGGTACGAAGGATCAAAAAACTTTAAAATAGCTGAGCGAAGTGGCCGTCCTCGGAAGCTTACCTAATGGGAATGTGCCCAAATAGTTCGCAAGGTCAAGGCTAACCCCAAAATGACTTAAATCGAGATTACGGCAGATATTAAAGAAGCTTTCGGTAAAGATATCGATAGCAAAACTGTTAGGCGGGTGCTACACAAAGCTGGATATAAGTCCCGAGTGGCCAGGCCTAAACCACTAATTGCTAAACTTGATCAAATTAAGCGAAATTAATATGCCACGCAGTTTTTGGGAAGGAGTTTTGTTTTCCGACGAAACCAAATTTAAAATTTTTCGCTCGGATAGCCGCATTAAAGTGTGGAGAAAACCTAACACAGCGTTAAAAGCAAAGAATCCTGCTCCAACCGTTAAATATGGTGGCGGAGGCGTAATGATTTGGGGCTGCATGCCCGCAGCTGGTGTGGGAGAATTAGTCTTCATTGAGGGAATAATGAATCACCAAGTTTACCTTGTAATTTTAAAATAAAACCTAAAAAAAGTGCTGAGAAATAAAGATGAGTTCTGCAGTCACTTTTTAGCACGACAACGACCTGAAGCATATGGCTCACAATGCCAGAATGTGGCTTGCCTACAATACCGCGCATGTACTATCACATCCTCCACAGTCTCCAGACCTTCACCCAATCGAGCATCTCAGAGAAGAGCTGGAAAGGAGGCTCAGAAAGAGCTTTGTTAGAAGAATAGAATAAAATTGAAGAAAAAAACACCAAAAACCTAGTGCATTGAATGCCTAATCGGCTCATAACAGTTATAAAGCAAAATGGGTTGCCAACCAAGTATTAGTTTTTGTAAATAAAGGACAATGTTCCTGTTAAAGCCTCAATGTGCTAATACTTTTGTCCAAGTGAAAATAGGAGTTTTTGAGTTTTATTGATAAATTTGCATTATTAAACATATTTAGCTTCAAGTTTTTGAAAATTATCTTATCAAAATGCATTTACGAATCTTAACTTAATATAAAATAATGCAGTTTTGCATCGTTGGAAAGAAAATTTTGACATTTTTATTTAGTTTAACTGTTGTGCCAATACTTTTAACAATATCCAGAATTTTCGGGATTAAGCATTATTGTTCACAAATAATTTAAAAGTTAAATCATTAAAGGGAACAACGTATAAAAATTGATATTTTTTAACAAAAACTACTGACGAAATCGTTGAACTATATAAAATAAAAGAAATAGTTATAATGAGGCTTACGGTCTACTCCACAATCATGAAATTATTGGTTTCATAGAGCACTATAAATCGTACAAAGTTGGTATTATAAACAATGTTATTGAATAAGAAAAATTAAAAAAAAAAAAAATTATTTTCTTTGAATTAAAAAATGTTTGTACTATATGTCTTTTCAAAAGAACACCTGTTATAAAAAAAAAAAATTTTTAGTTCGTTTCTTCATAATTAAACTACTAAATATATACCTATTTATTTAAACAACGTTAGTAAATGTATCAAAAATAATATCAATTTGATGTCGTTCTCACTTCAAATCAAAATTTTTTAATGTAGATTCAACGTTACTATCACGTAAATCTTATAAATAAAGATAAATGTGTGTCTGTGGCTGTGTGTCCTTTATAGGTGTCCAAAGTACTCAACCGATCTTCATGAAATTTTCACAGTATATTACTGGGTTCACTGGTTACAGAATAGGCTATATATAGTTTTGGAAAAGTGGGCAATGCCACGGCCCCAGGCCATATAAAATTTAAGTTCGTCATAAATCTGTACGTATTTGGTCTAAATTAATGATATTTGGATATATGTATCCACAGTTTACTGTCGATGTCTATGAAACTTTCACGATATGTTCAGGAGTTGGCTGGCTACGGCACGGGCTATATATAGTTTTGGAAAAGGGCGCGATTTCACGCCCCCAGACCATATAAAGCTTCAATTCGTCATAACGCTAAATGTGTTTGATCTAAATTAATGATATTTAGATATAATTAAGGAAAAGTGTGCTGGCCACGCCAACATATTTTGTGTTTTGTTTGTGGTTCATTATTCAGAATTAAAGGAGGTGTAAGAGGAAAATGAAGAGGGTAAACCAAAACTAACTGGATATGGAAGTGGTGGAAAAGAAAATGTATAAAGAAAAATTAAGATATAGGAAAAAATTTGGAGGAAGCGCCAAGTGGGAAGGGGAGGGGGTACAATTTGTTAAATGTAGGCGACTTAAATTTTAGGTAGGACAACGTGTGCCGGGTCTGACAGTAGTTCATAAATATCATGTTTATTATACATGAGTATCGTATTAGTAATACGTGATGGCACGTAGAAATGACAGTGTCGAAATTTACTGTTCCTTTTTTTATATTTATTTCCTGTTTCAGGGCACTTAAATTCTACAAAAGTCTCTAAAAAGTCTGAAGTTGTATAGCAGGTGCAAGTTTGAAATCTTTTGAAACTAAAGCTGATTTAACAATAAAGTATTTCAAAAACAAGTAAGGACGGCGCTGTCTTCGGCTGTGCCTTTCATGAATACGTGCAAACTTAAATACTCATTGTTTCAAGTTCTCTAAAACTTTGTCAGCAATACATTTAATTTTCTTTTACCATATATAAGCAAATATCTCACCAAGTTTCAAGTTTTAATCTTTTAAGATGAGGGAGAAATGGGCATAATCCTCTTATCTGAACGATCGGTTGTATGCCAGATATATGCTATAGTGACCCGATTATACCGGATCCGACAAATGTCTAATATAATACAAAAATACATCAATGTGCCAAATTTCATCGAGATATCTCAAAAATTGAGGGACTATTTTGCGTTCAAACAGACGGACGGACGGACAGACGGACAGACGGACGGACAGACGGACATGGCTGTATCAACTCAGTTCATCGTCCTGATAAATTTGGTATACTTAATGGTGGGTCTATCTCTAATATTTCTAAGCGTTACAAACATCGGACCAAAGTTAATATACCATTTCATGTTCATGAAAGGTATAATAACTCTTTAACTGTTTAAGATTTTTCATCTACACAGATAACAAATATATGAAACTGTAACTGAACAAGAATTCTAGGTTGGGGTGAGACCGAACATTATATGTATATCTAGTTGTGAGTTATTGTGGCTCAATATGTCATATACGGGATACTTACACTTGTCAAAAGGGATATTGTGGCTTGTGATGAATTTGAATAAGTTCCCATACGTGCTGGGGTGAACCTAGAGTTTCGGGTAAAATGGCTACAAACCAATTTCTTTACTATTATATTCAATGTGGGCCAAGTTCCAGCTTGTTGCTTACTGGGTTAGAGCTGTTTAGGCCTGTACGGGTGAAAAGGAAACAACAAGTTTTTCCTTTTTCTCTCCTACGCGTTTCAACGCTTTCTCGTCTTCCTCAGGGAGTCTTTTTTCATATTTTTTCAAACAATAAACATAAAGTAACAATTAGAAATAACAACACTCAACATTCAAAGTTACATTCAAACAATAACTTACATTAATTTATTTCTTCACAAGAATACATTATACATATTTTGACGATCTTTAGCACACAACATATTTTACTTTTCCTCATCTTGTTTGCTTTTATCAATTTCCAATTCCTTTACTTTTCACTTCCTTTACGTAACTTTGTTGTGAATTTGAATTGAAGTTAGTTTCTAATAGGTAAGAAGAGGCGGGGCCACGGCCATATTACTAAAATTTAGCTTTTGTGTAACCTTAATAATAACAATAATTCGACATGATGTGCCTCGGAGGAGATAAAAACTCAATTCCTATGCCGCTTTTCGTTTTTTACTACCATTCGTTACCTGTCCCGGTGCTTGAATCAGGGACCTTTCGGTAAACTTGGTCAGACCTCTGAAGCCCTGTGATTTATCTATGAACTTTCCTTTAGTGTTCTGGACTGTTACAACGTTGGCTTTAACATCTGCTGTGATGCACGCGCTCGGGGTCGCATCCCAGTGTCGGAGACGGGATCTGGGGACTTCGAAACGTGTCATCATCACCATCTCTGCACACCGCGTAGCTTACATTTGTGTCACACATTCTTTTCGGCTCCTGCCATAAAGATCTTTCAACTTATTAATAAAAATGAGCTTGATATTAAGTTGTTCCAGAAAATCGGGCAAATAAGTTCTACCTTAGATGTGCGACACGCGGTTTTGCACTTGCATCCACGATATGTTTGTAGGTTGCTGGTAATATGTATATCTGAAACAAAAAAAAAAAACAAAAATAACTCCATCTAGGAAAGTTTCAAAATCCGCCTATTCGTGCTTTCCAGCCAACCGCTCTTCTGTGTATAAATACAAAGGGTTTTAACTAATTTAGCGGCTTTATCACCAATTAGCTCTGTTAAGTAATTTGCTCTGCACAAAAGTTCTGCACCGCATTTACCTGCGAGTACATTAAGGTTGTTTGAAAATAAACCGAAAATTAAAATGGAATTCGATAGCTAGATTTACACAAAGCTAGATTTACCTTACTTCTTATTACCCTTCCTCTCTTTCTTTAAGGAAGGAGGGGTTGCATGACCTAGAAGGTGCAATGGTCATAATAAATCGCTACCACCACGGGCAGTACCGCAAGGGAGTACCGGAGCGTACCGGGGTCATGTCTACGTTACAAACAACAACAACAAACAAAGCTAGATTTAGCACCCGCAATTTTAGAGTTTATGAAACTGGGTTGTAGTACGAAGGTATGTTGTGTCGTTAATCCCATAATTTGTACCTAAATTAGGCTTATAATAATAACCATACCTTGTAAGAAGTCCATATTTGATAAAAAAAAGAACGAAAGCAAAAGCTGGTGTCAATTGATTTAGCAAGGCATTTTTTGGCAAAGAGCATAAAGCACCTTAATGTAAAGTTATAAATATATCATATGTATGTAGATATGTTTGTTAGAAACTCTAACCGAACAGTCTTTGTGCGGGAGCACAAATCCATTCAAATTTATAAATGCATACATATACTTGTACAAACATTTGCAATATGGGTGTGCCAAGACCAAAACAAAGGAGGGGTGAGCCTTAAAATATAGAACTAGCGGTAGATAACTATCGAATTCCTCCATTGCCAAAATTGCATGACATCAGTAAATAGTTATTAGAAGTTAATAAAAAGACGATACAGTGATCCCAAAACGATTTTAAGTTATCAAGGAATAAAGGAAAAGAAGGTTATGAAAACCTTAAAAAAATATAAATGTATTTACTCGGGTAGAAAATAATCTAAGAAAATCTATACTTAACATGGGCCCTGGCTAGATTTTCAGTACAATCGATAACTCCTCCTCGGGCTCTGGCAAGGAAAGCGCAGATTTCACAATTTACGGGCAACTTGTCGTATATTCTGCATGGGGCTTCCCTAGCTTTTCCCAGGTTACGCTTTTATTGGAAAATCTAGCAGGGCTGGAAGGGGCTTACATTATAACAGTTGGCCGCTTGATCTATATAAGCTACACTTTATTAAATTTGTTCGTCAATAACAAGAACTTTGAAATCTACTTTGACTGAGTTTATCAGTCTTTATACTTAAGTTTATTCAGAACCTTTATACTTAAGTTTTATACAATAAAGGCACTTGCACTCCTAGATTTTCCCCTTGAACTTCAGATTTTTTACTATTAACGTGAATCTCACCAACAATCATTTTACAGAATGTGGGCGTGGTTGACAAACAATTCCAAAATTATCAAACATGTTTCTCGCTTGATGGCATTTGTACCATTGTTGTTATAATATAGCCACTCCTTGTCCACTTGTGACTATCTAAAAGTATTTCGGGCAGTGAGCATATTCCTATGATATCTAAACGGGTTTTGATATGTGCATAATAACGTTTAAAAAATTTAATTTGTCAAAAGAAGGCGAAGGAGGCTGCGCCTAACTTATTTGGAATTTTTTTTATCATCTACTGAAATAAAATTTTTTGCTTTTTCAAAAATATTTGATATGAAGAAAGTAAAAGTGGCTCTTCCCATTTCGAAAACGTTTTAATAATTGTTCAAGCTATCGTGTTTAGAAATGAACGAGTTTTTGTTTCCTCGTGAACATCAGCGTCATTATCTTTTAGTGAAACTAAACCGCCTACGCGATTTTAGCTGTTGTGCATCAAAGCACCGCAGACATAATTTTTTTACGCTAACAAGAAACATCAGGGGAGTTCAAATCATCCGCCACCTTTTTTTCCATTTCAGCTGAGGCCTCCACTGGTACTTGGATAGTAGTAGAACAACGTTAAAAGTGAATGAGGTTCAGTACTTTCCTGTATCCCCTGGCTTCGCCCATGATGAAAACTATGTTTATTTGTACGTGAATATAAAAAGCCGTTTATTGAGTGCACCTGCCACATGTGTAATAAAATGGCTGGAGTGTTAGCAGTTAGGATGGTAGCTCGATTTTGTCGAACTCTCCTACCAGACGTGTTTTCACTTTGAGGTTAATTTGCATTTAAATGGTTTTTGCACTTGCTTTATTTTCTGTGTAAATGAGCTTTGGCGAATAACTAGTCACCGAACAGGTCATAGGATTACGTACATATATGTGCGTACATATGTATGTACTTTTGTGCGCTGTACGTATACTACAGGGAACTCAGTAACTTTGGAGACGGATTTCTGGTTCAAAAATAGTGACAAATAAGAACTACTACTTCTACAGTTACTAGATATTCACCAATTCAAAAACGCCAGTTGAGTAGCCTTGACGGGGCTGAATTTTACTCGAAAGGAAAGCTTAAGTTATTAAGTGGAATTGAATCATTTGTTCACCGAAGTATATGTACCTGGAGGTCTATTTTGAAATATGTAACCCATTTTCCCGTTTCTGCTGCATATACAATTTATATATGGGTGCGTTTAAAGCCTTGGACATCTAATGTTCCATAAAATATAATTAGTTTGTAATATTGAATTTTCGAGCTCTAGGCCAAAAGCTCGAAATTTCAATATTATTTATTAATAAAGGCCGAAAACATTACGAAATAATTAGTTTGTTCAGCAAAAAAAATTTCTAGGACGAGCTCGTAGGGGTTCTGAATGCACTAAAAGTGCACCAGTTCATGACTAAAGATTTTTGCTACAGGGTATGAGTGCGAGCATGGACGTTTTCTGAATAGTCCAAACGTTCTCGGTTCGTTAGCAGCAAATGCATTTTGGCAGAATATTTTCCTGTGATGTTAACAATTTTTGTTTTTAACAAACAATTTTTAAAAGACTTCCTTCCGCGAATTATTTTTAGAAAGAAATCGCATAATGCCAGCACGTAAATGCTAAAACGCAGCCAGATGCTGAAGAATTTGCTTTTGATAAAACTCAGCCAATTGGAAAACAGTTATAGAGTAAGAAAAAAATTGGTTATTTAATTCATTTGAATCGGTAATAAGCACAATAACTTAGTATAGACAGTCCATATATATAGCCCAGGACGGCAGCCATCTAAGTTTTGTACAAACTCACTCAACCAACACGGTGCTCGGCGCAGCATTCACATGCCTTTCATTCATAAAAAGCAGGCTTATAGGGTTATTGTCCGAAAAGTCTACCAGACGGATGACGGTGGGGCTTAAGACATGGGTGCATTGCTGGTGGATGATGATGACCTGGTAACCGACGTATAGAGAATGCTCGTGGAGGAAATGCTTGACGATGGAGTTTACTTTGCACCATACGACTATGGCGAAGTTGAAACAGTAAATAACTCAAAAATTATATAGCACTTGGTTACGACACACTACCCGCCAAGCTGCCAGATGAGGAGAAGATTTGGTAAAAAGTATGCTTCAAGAAATATTTAAGGAAGAGAATCGACAGGTTGCATCCCTTTGTAATTGCTACGTTTCAATTTCTTTAATCTGGTGCTGCACTTGCACAACCTATTAACAAAGCTCTTACCTTCAGTGAAAAATGGTCCTAAGTGTACCCAATTATA
Source organism: Merzomyia westermanni (assembly GCA_949987695.1). NCBI lineage: Eukaryota > Metazoa > Arthropoda > Insecta > Diptera > Tephritidae > Merzomyia > Merzomyia westermanni. The sequence goes on along the minus strand of OX465288.1, from coordinate 124,859,625 downwards.
GCCTAAAATCCACTTAGAGCTCTAAAATGTTCTACGTCAGTCGGAGCGCTGTTTAGGGTTAAGGGTTGTTCATCTCATCATGAAATATGCTTTTTTTTGCCAGGAAGGACCATAAATCTGCTGGACCACTTTTTTATAGAACACTAAAAGGACTAGAGCATCTGTTTTGAAAGAGTACTTAGTATAGTGCATAAGCTTTTTCACAGTGAGAGGAAACCATAAATGTGATTTAAAGCAGATTGACTCACCCTTAATTGCTATGCTTTTCTTACACATTTTTATGGATGGACCATATCAACCAAACTAGAGGAACGTGCTGTTTACTAAATATCCACATTCGTGATTAAACAGCTCGGCAATCTGTCTTGCAATTCATTATTATTTCAATAGGTAGCAATAGAGAGAAGTACTCCACAACCTTAGAACATTTTCTACGTCGGTTACCAGGTCGCTATTATTGTTCCTGCAAAAATGTTAACTTCTACTGCTTATGACAGATTATTGATGTTGTGACTTCGTTGGGAAAGATATCTGTGTCATTTACGACATCCCAAATAAAAAGTTATCTACGTATAAAATCAATTCTTAATACGTGCATACATGTGTGCATTTTATTTTCAAGCTAAGTCATTAGGAAAGAGATAACGACGTCTCCACAAGTGTGACTTTTCTCAGAACATAGAAATTAGAGCCACTTAGAGCATTGTGTCAAGATGTTCGAATATTACCGCATTAGAGCGCCTACCAAAATATATGGAAAAGGCAAAGTACCTTTCTTTGCACAGGTATGTATATAAATACAGGGTGGCTGATGAAAGCCGCTACCAAAAAAAAATTAAATAACTTTTTTTCTATTTAATGAATCTGGTTAATTTTTTTTTTATTTTGCAGATTGACTTTTACATTTAACAAAAATGGATAACTGGGACACTGAAACAAGAATTTGGATTGTCCGCCGCTATCACGCACTGGAGTCCGTAGTTTCGGTTCAAAGAGAGTATAGGCGCACGTTTGGCGGCAATCCTCCGAGCAGATGGACCATAATAAGACTGGTAAACAATTTTGCCGAGCATGGGACAGTCAACAGAAGACCTTACCATCGAAACCCTTCAGTTCGAACGGAGGAAACAATCGCTGATGTAGCTGCTGCCATATCCAGAAACTCCACATTCCGTTGGCCACCCAGGTCGCCTGACCTTACTGCACCTGACTTTTTCTTGTGGGGTTATTGCAAACAGGAAGTCTTCAAAGTAAAACCAACAAATTTGAATGAACTAAAGCAATCCATTCGAGAAACAATTGCGGCTATTCCTTTCTCAACTCTCCAAGCAGTAATGAACAACTTTTTGGTAAGATGCCGCACATGCATCGACGAGCAGGGGGGGCATTTAAATTCCATTATTTTTAAAACTAATTAAGCTATATTTAATAAAATTTAATGAGCTTTAACATGAATAAAGGAAAATGAATTCCATACACTGAAAAAAAAATTATTTGAGTTTCTTAATGTAGCAAAATTCATCAGCCACCCTGTATGATATTTTTATTTGGCTAGTCTTACGTCCTCCTACGCTGAGTTCCATTTGTTATGGCTTCACCGTGACAACGACTTATTTGTAAAGACATTTCCATTCTAAGGCCAAGAGTCTCGAACACTATGTATGTGCTGGAACTAAATAACAAACGTGTCAATTTGCTTAACAAAGTTAAAATACAAGAAATAAAATTTAACAAAAATTAAATTCCAATCAGTGTTGCCACAGCAATAAAAAATAGTACCAAAAAACTACCATTTTATATAAACGAACATATCGAGCCCTAACTGCGATTTTAGTGTAACTAACAAAAATAAAATTTTACAGGAGAAGGGTTTTTAGTTTAAAAATATATAAAATTTTTTAAGCAAAATGTTACTCGCGCCATAATTGCTTTTGTTTTATTTTTATAATGGTTCATACCACAGTTGTGATATTTTGTAAGATGGTTTAAAATAAACAGAACTATCGATTTAAGCATAGTACTAAGTTCGAGTTTCACTTGAAATATGTAGCTGTCACAATCCATACAAGTAAAGGGTGTTTTTTTTAGGGGTATAGAACTTCGAATTGAAATAAAACACAAGAAAATCGTTTTAAGGTCCATCAATTTGGCTTTATTGGAAGGATAATTTTATGCCATTAATGTTTAAATATGATTTCGGGCATGTGGCCGCCGCGGCTGGCTCGAATAAAGCCAATTCTACAGGTCCAATTTTCAACCACTTTTTCGAGCATATGGGGCCGTATGTCGGCAATAACGCCACGAATGTTGGCTTCCAATTCCCCTAACGTTTCTGGTTTGTTGGTGTAGACGAGCGACTTCACATATCCCCAAAGAAAATAATCCAATGGTGTCAAATCACACGACCTTGGTGGCCAATTGACAGGTCCATTCCGCGAAATTATGCGCTCATCGAATGTTTCCTTCAATAAATCGATTGTGACGTGCGCTGTGTGGCATGTAGCGCCGTCTTGTTGGAACCACAACTCATCCACATTCATGCCATCCAATTCGGGAACAAAATAGTCGGTTATCATGGCTCTATACCGGTCTCCATTAACGGTAGCTGCCTCTCCAGCATTATTGCGGAAGAAGTATGGCCCAATGACTCCACCAGCCCATAGAGCACACCAAACAGTCATTTTTTGTGGATGTAATGGCGTTTCAAGGGTCTCATGTGGATTCTCTTCACTCCAAATGCGGCAATTTTGCTTGTTGACGTAGCCATTCAACCAAAAATGAGCCTCATCACTGAACAAAATTTTGCGATGAAAATCAGCATCGAAATCAATCTCATTTTCGGCCCATACACCAAAATCACGACGCATTGCATGGTCTCGCGGCTTTAATTCTTGCACAAGCTGGATCTTGTAAGGTCGCAAGCCAAGATCTTTGCGCAAAATCTTCCATAAAGTTGATGGACAAAGCTCCAATTGCTGTGCACGGTGGCGAATCGATTCATTCGGGTCCTCTTCAACACTTTGCTCTACAGCGGCAATTGTTTCTTCGGTGCGCACTGTTCGACGTCTCTGCGGATGCGTATTATCACATAGAGTAAACGTAGTGCGAAAACGATCCATGGTTAACCGAATTAATTGCTCTGATGGACGATTATGTCGACCATAAAATGGACGGAGCTCACGGTAAACTTCGCGAACTGAACCATTATTTTCGAAATAAATTTGCACGATTTGCAAGCGTTGTTCTTTTGTCAACCTGTTCATGATGAAATGGCAAACCAAACTGAACATAAATGACATTAGAGTTTCAGATTTGACCACAAAATGCCAGTTTTATCTCTATTCGAAAAACAAACCCGTAAAAAAAACACCCTGTAGTACTCAAGTCACGCCGTGAAAATATTGCGCAACATGCTAGCAACATGACGCCAGCAACATTTGTTCACCACTTTTTAATTTGCTCATGCATTTTAAAATTGAGCGAAAAGTAACATTTGTTGAAATTGACTTTTAAAATTGAATAAATAGCAGGAAATTTAAAAAAGTAAGTTTATTCAAAACAAAAATTTAAAAGTTATCTAAACAGTTTCCTTTATTGAACAATAGTAGAAAGCACAGGAGCTAACATAAAAAGGGCGAGAATGTACCTCAATGAGGAGAAAAATGAGAATCTGCTAGCGAATATCAAGCTATTCCCTTATATATGGGACAGGCAAAGCAAAGAACACAGCTATTATAGTAATGGTCGTTGTTTTTGTATTAAATATGCTTAGCCCTGCCTAATCGTACACGTTTCCTACCCAAAATTGTTATCGATCTTTTCTGACGGAAGTCCGAGGAAACAGGCCGCTTCAAAAGGGTTGTACCAGAGTGAGAGGACCGTTGAGGTAGTTAGCGGTCCACCTTTGTAATCCGGCAGGGGTCGGTGACTGTTGTAGATCTTTAGTAATTTGGCGGTGAATCCCGTTGTTGGCAAACAAATGGCTGAAGAAGAACGTGTACTTCCGAGGAAGACTAGAGTCATGCTAGCACAACTTCGTTCTGGATATTTTAACAGTTTAAACTCTTACCTATCCGAACTGAGCCCCACCATACCAAATACTTGCCCTGCATGTGGTATGTCCCTTCATGATACTCAACATCTATTTTCCTGTTCAATTGAACCTACTCTTCTAACAAGCCAAGTACTAAGTTCACAGCATAAGGTTTTAGTGCTTGTCATAACCACCATAATGGAAGCCACAATATTAAAAGAAGTGGCGTATATGGCAGATATCCAAATAGTTTCTTTATGGTTGGAGACAGATTCACGCAAAGAAATAAACACATTTTTGAATGAAAGAAACGAAAAGGATGTAAGTATATTCATAAATTAAATTGCTGTATGAAATAGAAACAAATAAAACAAGAAAAACGTTCCTTAAATTGCCTAGTTGAACAATTTTGCTTATTATCCTATATATTTTGGCCACATCGGACAAATGACCAAATTACCAAAAACGTTTTAAAGTAACAAAAATTACCAATTTTGGTTAAAAATAACCAAAACAGCTACACTGGTCCCAATGCCGAAAATGAATGGTGAATGAAATGCCTGTACCTCGATTTAGTTAACAGGCGCAGAGAGTAAGTAATTAGGCAAGGACGCTGCACAGTAGATCTGACTTGACCGATTAAATATTTTTGATGTTAAACTTCTTAGGAGACGATGGCTAAATTTATCGTACTTTTCAAAGGAATTTGTAAATTGGGTAGTAGTGTGCAACTAAAATTAGTAATAGAATGTGTAACTAAGCCTAGGCATTTAGTTAGGAGAGCTGTTCGATGAGTCCGTGATCTTCGAATTTATCGCATATTGGTTTCATTTAGTTTGTCACTGAACGCATACTGTGATTTCAGTATGCGTCCGAACGCAGCTTTGCGACGTTTTGTTATGGAGGGCGAAATTTGGATCCATCATACTGCTAGAAACACCAATCTACTATGCACAAAATAACTTTCTTAAATTTTTGTAAATATTTATTGTAGTAACATTTCACATTCAATGAAGAAGTTAATTATTAAAAGATCATTTCCTTTCAATGTACATATAATTAAGTACAAACGAATTAAAAATTAATGGGATTCTCCGGGCGAACGTGTACCAAAGAAGGCCAAAGTGGCTTCGTCGACCAACATGGTTATGACCACAATGGGTGCCATTCACCTGGGCTACCTTGAAAAGGGTAGAATGACTGCATTTGATGGGGAAATGAGTTCTGCTGCATCACAACAATGCACGATAGGGCATATGTGTAGTCATAATTGCATAAGTTCATAATTTTCATTACGAACTGCTAACCAGCACGCAGCATATTCTCCTTATTTAGATATCTCCTACAATGTTCGGATCAAATAAAGAATGCAAATTTCGAGAGCCTTGAAAATCCAATTATTTGAAAAGAATCGGACACAAGCTGGACTAGATGTATCGAGCTCCCCTTCAAGCTGTACCATCAGCCCATTGCTAACACAGTTGGATCGTGGCCTATCTGTTGAAGAGAATACTTCAGGTTACTAGCTAAAAGCCAAATCCTCTGCTACCAGCAACATTTGGTTCATACGTATCTAGTTGTGCCAAGAGAGCCCTGCGCAGATGCCCCCGATTTTTGCATTTTCTGAGACACAGATGATGCATATTGTATAAATAGCTTGAGGCAATGGAGGGAGAGCTAGACGTGTTGATAGATAATTAAGCAAGATAATTGATTTTCTCCACACCACATACCAGGAAAACATTTCGTGTCGGAGTTTAGCTTGCATAATATGTGGCCGTTTAAAAAGATCTTCTTCCGGCATATGCAACATATGTTGAGGTTCAACACCTTCACGATGAGTAAGTCCAGGCCAATTGTTAGGATCTGAGGATGAAAATTTGGAGATACGTGACTAATAAAATAATGTTTTGCTGAAATTATTCCCTCGGCAGTCGTGGAAGTGTATCTTTAATTTTGGCGACTTCCGCTTGAAAGACACTACAGCGATCGGCTCCATCCGTGAACCAATCCAACGGCCTTTTGCCCTATTCCTGCATCGAGGGAATAACTTGATTGAAACAAGCAAACGAGGCACTCAACGGTTCAGTAATCTGCTCGAACCGGGATAAAATCGCAGTCGACCAGAATGTCATATAAAGAAGCTCGTTATGCGCCATTGCCACAACATTCATCGGACGCATATTCAGCATTTTATTCAAAGACATGTTCCCCTGTGCTAGCAGGGTCCAATGCGTTCCAGCCTCTCATAACTGAAAGTGACTCGTGACGATGGGCCCTCTATAGCTAGACAAGGTAGCCTTGGCCTACCTATCCGAGTCTTCCATGTCACATTCCTAAGGCAGCTTCCTATCACACATAATTTCGAGATATCTATCCCTATCTCAGACAACACTAGTTGTCCCCTGCGAATCTAGGAAAGCCTGAAGGCAGTCATCTTATATTTGATAGTGCAGAGAATGAGTTTCGTTAAGTTGAGGTGGACGGCTAGTGCACAAGTCCATCTAGTCAATGTTGATTGCCAGCTCTATCGAACAGGAGTTTGTTAAAGAATTTAACCAGAGTCTCGTTAGGCAGTCCCGTTGATTGATAACCAGAAAGGCACCCAGAGCAAGTCCCTTATCTGGTCAGTTTAGATTCATGATATTTAGAGCCTTTGTACGCATAAAATGTTTCAAAAGTGGACGATGCCTTGCTTCCTATTAGAAAAATTCTAAGTACTCCAATATTTTTAAAATTTTGCTTAGCATTTGGTCTAAATCGTAAATAGGTATGTAGAAAGGAGTAAGGGTAAGAGGCTATGTAAAAGCGAAACTAATAATAATTAAAGGCAGAAGAAGAAGAAAAAGAATTAATTAAGGGATATTGGGAAGCAGAATAATTATTAGTTTGTTCTCACAAGAAAAAAGTTCCCATGTATGACTTTGCTTACTTAGTAACTAACGTAATGGGTGCTTAGGCGTTTAAAGGACATGGTAAAGTGGAATATAGAAAAGCATGTTTTTGATATTGTGAGGTAAAGTCCGTAAAGTTGTAGAACATAAACATCTGTTGCAAGCGCAGTCTACGCAAATCAGTTTCCGTAATATTGAGCATAGGATTACCCAAAATGTAGAAGTCTCGAAGTTTTGATTAAATTTCTTCCCCATTTTATTGTTGTTACTCTTGTACTTTGGCTCTCATATTTAATCATACAAGGTGGCGCAAAAGTAAGCTTCCGATGTTCAGCATATCGGTTGTGGCACGTGCAGTGTGTGCTGTTGCACCGTCTTGTTGGAACGACATGTTTTCCAATCCCAATTCATCAAGTTGCGGCAAAAAGAACTCGTTGATCATTGCTCTGTAGCGCTCACCATTCACAGTAACCGTTTCGCCCCGACCGATTATTGGTCAAATAAATGGTCAGCAATATTCCGCGTTCTGGAGCAGTGTAGCGTAACATTGTTTATTAACGTGTATTTCGCATGTGTTTACTACACAAATGTCAAAACAGAACTGACTTTAGGGACCAATCGCAAAATTTATAGCATTTTCTGATAGAAGGATAACTTTTGCGCCACCCTGTACTTATGCTTTGAGATTTGTGAAGCTTAAATTCTGCCGCGCCTACGGAGGTCCTTTTTGGCTGGCGGCTTTTGAAACCACTAATCATAATTCACATGAACAGCAGCTTTTCACCGAAATAACTCAGAGTTATGTTATTTTTAGCTATTCTGCGTTTCAACAACGCATTCTGTTGCCTTAATTGTATTGCTGATGATAGCAATGGCCAGCAGCAATATTTGCTTAGAAGCTTTGAAGTTTTATGTTCATGTCATTTCGTTGGACTGCCCCTTTTGTGGTTGCTGATTTGTTTCTAATCTTGTCTTATTTTAGTTGCTATAAGTAATGAAGACGGTAGCGAATGTAATTAGAGGAGCATTTTAAAAGGTTTTAAAAATAGCACGTAGCGCATCAACAGACGAAAGGCGGCAATCGCTGCCTCGCTTAGACGGATTCTGATTATAAGTAAAAACTACTTCATTAAACTTGGCGGAGGAATAAATACATATAGCCAACCTGATGCACATTTGAAATTCTACTTTATTGGATGGCGGTTTCTAACTACATATATAGCTAACGATTTCATAGGAACCCAGCAACTCTTCTAATGTGTCTCTGTCTGCTCTTCTAGTACACAGAGTATTTTAGTTTGGGTCATATAACGGTGGTTTGTAACGGTACAAAATAATGGATATAGATATATAGTTCCATATATCAAAGTTCTTAGAATGAACAGAGGAATCCATAAAGACATGTCCGTCCGTCCGTCCGTGGACACGATAACTTGACTAAATGAATGAAATACAAGGTTGCTTTCTGGCCAAGGTAGGTTGCTTTTTAAAGGGCAGAAATCGAACCATAACCATGCCCCTTTTTTCGATATCGAAAATTTCCAAAAACGTTTAAAGAGATAATTCAATAATAAAAGCAGCTAAAATGATGAGATTTGGCATATTTATTAAGTTGGTCGTCCTATTGACAATTTTACCGAACTTTTGGAAAAAGGGCGTGGTACCGCCCACATATGAGTGAACAAATTTTTAAATTTCGATTGTTAATAACTACATAACCGTTTATGCTAGAGTAGCGAAATTTGGTAGGTTATATACTATAGTTGTGACACATACACCCATAGATATAAATCGGTGGACGACCACGCCTCATTGACTGGCAAAGGTAGAATGATATAATTTGGCAGTTACCTCAATTTTCTTATTCTTTATACGATTTTTGCAAAACTTTTGGAAAGTGGGCGTGGTACCGCCCACTTATAAGTCAAGCGAAGTTCAAATTAGACTGTTAATATTTTCAGAATGGTGTAAGATAGAATTACGAAACCTAATACGAGGTGTACTATAGACATGTAGAGTAAGCGCACGGAAAATAAGCAAAATCGGTGGACGACCACGCCCACTTTTGGACCAATGTTTTCTAAAAGAGAGGTAGGAAACCGGAACCGGAATGCTAGAATTTCGTAGTTGCAATGGTCTGATGATCTTATTATTGATTTTGTTTTAAATATTGGAAAGTGGGCGTGGCACCGCCCACATGTAAATAAACAAAATGTAAAATTTCAGCTGTTATTAACTTCAGAACCGTGTTAAACCGTGTTAAATAGTTGCGAAACATGAAACGAGGTATATTATCTACGCTTTTCAAAATTATATATAGCCTATACTGGAACCAGTGAATCCAAGAATCTACTTCATAAAGATCGGTTAGGTACTTTGGACGCCAGACACACAGACACACATTCATTTCTATTTATAAGACTACCCACATGGTAGTAGAAAAAGTTTAAAACCACTTACACATTAACCAATTTACCACGACCCCTTTTATAAAGCTGGGTATTTAATGTTCGGTTCCACCCGAACTTAGACTTCCTTACTTGTTTTATCGTATGTTTGATGTCAGAGTTGTTTTAGACATTTATTTACTTGTGACGTTTGATAATTTCGGCACAAAATAAGATACCAGGGCTGAAACACGGAATATCGTCTCGGAAAAAGAGGGTCAGTTTAGAAATGTTATTTTAGAAAATTTGTATATCACACCACACATATAATAGATTTTGTCTGCGTGAAAAAGGTGGGCTATGCACACACCCAGTCCCAGGATGCAATGTTGATACAAATTTCTTATATTTGATGGTAGTTACAACATTGAAATTGTGCGGGAATTCATCTATTTTGAAACTAGCGTTAAAGTAGAAAATAATGACCCCTTCTATCTATACCACGCTCATTTATGGAAGTTCTGTGAGAGCTTGGTAGATTGCTTGCCTTATATGCCACAATTCACAACTTGTATGTTACTATTTATATGATTATTTTGGTGCGTTGTACCTCCGTGGAGATTGCTGAGAACCCTTTCCATGACAGAAGCACACTTGGAGGGCTGCCGACCACTGCCAAGGAGCGACTCCGATTTGAAAATACTTTTTGCAAACATTTTGATGTCCTGTTGCCTCACTTGGCTCCTTCGCTGTGGTAAAGCGGCAACACTAGCATCACACCACGGTTGACGAAAATGTTATTATCATTTAGGAAGTACCTCTAGTTCTGAACTGGTGTACGTTTAGTACATTTGGAGGCATTACTAGTTCTGCCTCAATCCCTTTTACATGGAATCAACTGCGAATTTAACAGGTCGATATGCAAAGCGATGTACATTGTCCTCAAGGAATTTTACAAAGCTTCGAATCCAAAATTCTACTTATTGGTTTTAGGCCGATTTCATCCATGCAGCTATATATCTTAACCACTCCATAAATAAACACATTAGTTCGTTCTGCCTTAATATTTTTATTGTTTCTTAGCAAGATCAATATTCTAGGCCAGTTTTAAACTAGTGAAAATGTAGTTCCTACCGAACTATTTCTTATTTGGCACTTTAGATGCGGTCCTGAATCAGAAATGTGCCCTGCTAGTTGCCGAGTCACTTGCAGCGTATGCACTTATATTGGGCTGGACCAATATTTTTTTGGTTCGAAAACTATATTGGTATGATTTTTGGGAATTGCCGAAACAAAAACACTGCAAAAGTTTTAGATCTTAATATTAATTATAAGTCATAATAACAATAATTGCTAGTTTAGATTTAGACGGATCCGTCTCATTTGTGACAAAAGAAGTAGAAAAGTCCGGAAAGTAGTTTTTTAGTTCAAATAAATTTTCGAAAAATATGAGGTTTTAAATCACAAGCTATATTAATTTATAGGAAATAAATTGCCTTAATTGCCGTATGAAGATTCTTGAATTGCAAGTGGTCTTAAAATTTAACTAACCAGTAGAAATTTTGTTTTTCGGGCACCATTTTTAAACAACTTTATTTCCTGTAAAACTTGACCCTGTAGAGTCAAAGTTTGTCATATATCTTCAATTATACCAGGCAGTCATCGACTGATCTTCGTCGCATTCGATTGTGTTTACCAACTAGCTTGAAAGTGTACGCCCTAAGCATACAAACCGCTTTTCTAAATTTTATCTCTTCTTTACTGGTATTCTTCTTTTTCGATCACGTGTGCATTTAATCTGTACTATTGAACAGAAAGGAAAAACGAAAATGGGTACGCAGGGGCCCCCTTTAGGGGATTATAGGTTTTCCATTCTTCTGGAAAGCACGGAACTAAAACGTAAAAAACAGACTACAAAAATAACAAAGGAATTCTTCCCACCTTTACCAGTGTTAAAAAAAGAGAATCCCAAATGTATAGTGGCAAGTGCGGTAGACAATAATAAAGAAACCAACACAAAACCACTAAACAAATACTCGTGTTTAGCTGTTACAAAGCATTGAAGAACATAAGCAGTGATATTTTGAACATGTCCGAGCTAAGAGACGGAAATCTTCTTTTATTTGTAAAAAATGCTGAAGTGGCAAATAAATTCCTTTCCACTAAATATCTTTTTGGCTTATGCCACGTGAAATTTGATATACACAATAACCTCAACTCCACAAAGGGCACAATTTACGCTCCATGCTTAAATGACGTCCCAGAAAAAGAGATTGTTGATAATCTGAGAGAACAGGGTGTCCCAAAGGTGTACAAATTTTCAAAAACAATAAATGGGAAAACTTACCCAATCGGATTGTTACTCTTAACCTTCGATCTTCGCAACAGACCGCCAATTATTTCGCAGATCGCCTCTCACACCTGCTCTCCGAGAGCACAATTCAACCTAGTGGAATGCATGAGCAGTGGGATCATATCTCAGGAGCACTCCGTACCGCAGCCGAAGAAGTACTTGGATTCCGGCGAACCCGAAGAAACAACTGGTATGATGATGAAGAGTGCCGCGCTGCAACGAAAAGAAAGGACGAAGCCTACAAGGCAACGCTGAGATCGAATGCAACGAGGAGTGTGTGTGAACACTACCGCGAGTTGAAGAGGGAAGCGAGGCGGCTTTTCCGGGCGAAAAAAGGAGAGGCAGAAAAGCGTGAAATAAAGGAGCTTGAGATGCTGGCCAACGGGAATAATGCCCGAAAATTCTATCAAAAAATTCGGCGAATGACAGAAGGTTTCAAACCCGGGGCAAACTCCTGTAAGAATGAGAACGGCGACCTGGTGACCGATGTTCAGAGAACACTCAGAATATGGAGGGATCACTTCTCTGCCCTTTTAAATGGAGAAACTGAGCAAGAAACCAGAGAAGATGCCGAACCCGAGCCCACAATCGAAGATGATGGAATTGACGTTCCACAACCCGACTACAATGAGGTGCGAATAGCAATATCCCGATTGAAAAACAATAAAGCAGCTGGCGCTGATGGTTTGCCTGCTGAGCTATTCAAACACGGAGGCGAGGAGCTGGTAAGGCGCATGCATCAGCTTCTATGCAGAATTTGGTCGGATGAATGCATGCCTGAAGATTGGAATCTAAGTGTTCTCTGCCCAATCCACAAGAAGGGCGATCCTGCAAACTGCGCCAACTATCGCGGAATCAGCCTTTTGAATATCGCATATAAGGTCCTATCAAGCGTATTGTGCGAAAGACTGAAACCTGATGTGAACAGACTGATTGGACCTTATCAGTGTGGCTTCAGACCTGGTAAATCTACCATCGACCAGATTTTTACAATACGCCAAATCTTGGAAAAAACCCGTGAAAAAAGAATCGACACGCATCATCTCTTTGTTGATTTTAAAGCCGCTTTCGATAGCACGAAAAGGAGCTGCCTATATGCCGCTATGTCTGAATTTGGTTTCCCCGCAAAACTTATACGGCTATGCAAAATGACCTTGAGCAACACCGCCAGCTCGGTCAGAATTGGGAAGTACCTCTCCGAGCCGTTCGAAACTAAACGAGGTTTCAGACAGGGTGACCCCCTATCGTGCGATTTCTTTAATTTAATGCTGGAGAAAATAATACAAGCTGCAGAACTTAACCGCGCTGGAACAATATTTTATAAAAGCGTCCAACTGTTGGCATATGCTGACGATATTGATATCATTGGCCTTAACAACCGCGCCATAACCTCTGCTTACTCCAAACTAGAAAAAGAAGCGGAGAAAATGGGATTGGTGGTGAACGAGGGCAAAACGAAGTACCTTCTGTCATCATGCAAAGAGTCAGCGCATTCGCGCCTTGGCAACCAAGCCACTGTTGGCAGCAATAATTTCGAAATAGTAAAGGACTTCGTTTACCTGGGAACCAGCATTAATACCAACAATAATGTTAGCCTAGAAATCCGACGAAGAATCACTCTTGCAAACAAATGCTACTTCGGACTGAGTAAAAGTAAAGTCCTCTCTCGACGAACGAAAATAACACTCTACAAGTCACTCATCGCACCCGTCCTGCTATATGGTGCAGAAGCGTGGACACTAACAACATCTGATGAGGCGGCTCTGGGAGTATTCGAGAGAAAGGTTCTTCGAAAGATTTGTGGACCTCTACGCGTTGGCGACGGCGAGTACCGAAGAAGATTTAATGATGAGCTGTATGAACTTTACGCAGACGCCGACATAGTTCAGCGAATTAAAACACAGCGGCTTCGCTGGCTAGGCCACGTAGTGCGAATGAGCGAAGATGCTCCAGCCCAGAAGGTATTCTTATCGGCACCCGCCGGTGGAAGCAGAGGAAGAGGGAGACCACCACTCCGATAGAAGGACCAAGTGGAGACCGATTTGCGATCCCGCGGTGTTTCCAATTGGCGCCAGTTGGCGCAACGAAGAAACGACTGGCGAGCTATGTTGGACGGTCAAAATCGCCCAGGCGGTTAGATGACCATTTAAAGAAGAAGAAGAACCTTCGATCTTCGATCGACAAAAGTTAGACCTTATTACCCCAACCCAATGAGATGCAAAAATTGCCAACTTCTCGGTCACACGAAGAAAAGATGTACCAAATCACCCGCATCTGACTCTTGCTCACTCCCCCCTCACTTTCCAACACCTTGTTCTCGCCCACTTTGTGCAAATTGTTCTGGTGATCATCCAGCATCAAGTCAGACATGCCCTAAGTTTGTCCAAATGAAAGAAGTTATTACTATAAAAACCGACAATAAATGTTCAATCCGTGAAGCTATACAAATTCAACGAAAACAAAACCCACAAAGAATTAATGAAAACTCAACTCCTTTCTCAGAAGTAGCAAAAAATCCAATAAATAAAAATAATAAAAATAACATCAACGAACAAAACGCAGAAACAACACTACTAACAACAAATAGTGCTAGCATTGAATCAAACAATGCAAGCAAAGAAAATGCAGAAAATAAAAAAAAAAGTAGGAATTGAAGAAAACCGAAAAATACAAAATGAGCATGCAATTGAGTCTCACGAGTCTCCAATAACTACCAATTCCTTTTCTTATGAATTCATTTCTCAAATAAACTCCTCTCAGAAGAATTTTTATCGCAACTTCTTATCTGAATCCCAGCGTTTCCGAAACCTTCGATTCAGATAATTCAAATACAATCGTTATGAACGATTGCGAAAAATGAATATCCTCCAATGGAACGTTAATGGTATTTTTAACAACTACCCTGATCTAAATCTACTCATCAAAGAATTTAACCCCGAAATAATAGCTTTACAAGAAACACATATCCCAGCAGGTAAATCAGCTCATCCCCCCAACAAATATGTTAGTTTTTTTTAATAACAACCCTCAAAACACGTCCTGTAAACAAAGTATTGCCATCTTACTTAAGAAATCTTTGCACTACAAACAGGTTCCTGTTACCTCAAACATTCAATGCTTAGCAATACAGGTAGATATTGGTTTTAAAATTACAATAATTTCATGCTGCATCTCCCCTAATCAGAGCTTTAGCATTAAAGATCTGGCGGAGTCCCCTCTGGAGTTCACCTTCGCCCAATAGAAGAGGGAAAATGATTGAAGACACAATTCTATCAAAAAATCTAGTTGTACTCAATGATTGCTTTCCCACCCACTTCTCAACCCACAAAACCTTTTCCCATCCCGACATTATCTTTCCCTCTTTCCAATCATAACATCCCTTTCAGTTTCCATCTCCTACCAAATCAAACCTAGAGCAAAATTCATTCCTGACAAAGCCGATTGGTCAAAATTCCGCGAAATATCAAAATCTCTGTCAAATAACAAACCATGCTCGACAAATATAAACGCAGAAGCAGCGGCAATAAAATCCATTATTCGTTCAGCTGCCCACCTCGCAATTCCCCAAACTAACACATAAAAGTTCCTTTCCAAATCACCTTACTGGTCGAATCTTTTTCGACTCTTCGAAACTCCAAGCAAAAGGCATGGTCCCAGTATAAAAGTAATAGAACCGACGAAAATCTTATTAAATACAAAAAAGCAAATGCCTTCTTCAGACGAGAGCATAAATCTTCAAAACGGCAATCCCTTGAAAAACTTACTTCGGAAATTACACCTTCATCCAGACCCAAAAAAGTGTGGGCTGATATAAGAGTGCTTACTTCATCACCCCAACGAAACCATTCTGCAAAAGGCCTGATATATAACCCACAAATTATCGTGAATCAATTTGCTGAAACCTGGTCAAACTACTCACATTCCTCAAACTTTAGGTCAGATTTCTACTCTCTCAATGAAAAGATCTAAAGAGAAGCCTATGTAAATCC
The DNA here is from genome assembly GCA_949987695.1 of Merzomyia westermanni. Lineage (NCBI taxonomy): Eukaryota > Metazoa > Arthropoda > Insecta > Diptera > Tephritidae > Merzomyia > Merzomyia westermanni. Next base: position 124,843,969 of record OX465288.1, on the reverse strand, counting down.
CATCCCATCCTCTTTGGCAATGAAGACCGATTCCCCAATAACACTATTTGAATTTGAATATCATACTTCCGCAACGACGGGCAAAACTCCGGGTACAGATAAAATATCCTATCTCATTTTACGTAATATACCCTTTTCTTTAAAATCAAGACTTATACTGCTATACAATTTGATCTTTGACCAAGGTGTATACCCACGAGAATGGAAAACTGCGACAATAATAAATATCCCTAAAACCAAATAAACCAAAAGATGGAATTTCGAGTTATAGGCCGATATCACTCTTACCGTGTATGTCCAAGGCTGTAGAAAAAGTTATTTCACTCAGATAGGTATGGTTTGCAGAACAAACCGGACTATTTAATCCACACCAATTAATATTCAAAAAAGGCTTAAGCGTAATCGACCCTCTCTTGATGTTTGATCATTTTACTTCCAACGCCCTGGCTACAAAAACTCATGTTTCAATTCTGAGCTTAGACTTTGAAAAGGCTTACGACAGAATTGGAGCTCATTGCGTCGTACAAGAACTTAAACGATGGAAACTTGGAGAAAAACTGTATAAGATAGTGAAATCCTTTTTTATTAAATCGTAAGTTTTTCGCTAATAACCAGAAATCTGAAACGTACCCGCTCCATAATGGTATCCCTCAAGGATCTCCGCTATCTGTAGTTCTTTTCACGATCGCCTTCAACGCAATCAGCAGAATTATCAGCTCATACGATCAAATCGAGCACTTAATATATGCCGATAACGTAGTGATATTTTCAAAGAACAGAGACTTAAACGCAGTCAAGACTACTTTCTCTAATATTTTAATAGGGCTAAATGATTGGTAATGACGTGCAACTCGATGGTTGATCTACGGATATGATGCCTCTCACCTGTCATTACCCATCTTATCCTTCTTTACGGAAGGAGGGGGCTACCACGACAGTCGGGCAGTACCGCAAGGGAGTACCGGAGCGTACCGGGTTCAAATCCGGCCAAGGACTGTTAATTCGACAACACTCCCCAAAACCTTTGGGGAATGTTTTTGTCGTTACCACAACAACAACATTGGTCAAAAATATCCGGAGCCAATTTATCGGCGAGTAAAAGCACATCTTTCCATATTTGTAGAAAGCATAAATGCGGCTTTCCTACCCTCTTTATAACTCCCCAATCCCTCATTCTAACAGCCCAAAGATTCTAGGTATAATTTTTTGATCAGAGACTCTCCCTCTATGGATGTCAACAAAGGCTGTCTTTATAGCCACTCTCTTAAAGTACCCAAAGGCATCTACCAGCGCCAACAAATACAGGCAACTTTACAACAAATGTATTAAACCTCTGAGAGAACATTGGAACTTTTTATATACTGATGGCTCAAAATCAGACACCAGCACTACGTTTGCTGTTGCTCGATATTCACAGCTGAAGCTGTTGCATTACTTGAAGCGGTGATAGAAAATCCACTCTGGAATCCCTTATAGTAACTAATAGCAACAATCCAGTTATCAACAAAATCAGCAAAATTCTTAACGATTATAAAGACTCAATAAAACTCATGTGGATCCCGGGCCATGTTGCCATTGAAGGAAACGATAAAGCGGATAAGCTAGCCAAAGAAGCTAGTAATAAACCGTTGCACATGTGCGACTTTTTCTTGGACAAAGACATTAAAAAACTAGCCCTTAGATCCCTCCATAGAGACTTCACAAAAGATTGTGCTGTGAACATCGTCACTACTACAAGAATTCAAACCCCACAGGCGAACAACCAACATATTCGCCCAATGCAACATGCAATAAACTTAAAACATTTGTCCGCCTTAGAATCGGACATACAGTCACCACACATTCACACCTTTTAAATGGCTCAAGAGCACAAGCTTGTCCTTACTGCGGGTGTACCGATAATACTGTTACCCATATTCTAGACGTATGTTCTGGACTGCATCAAATTAGAACCTCCGTCTTCAATAACATTAAACCATCGTCCTATCTCAAAAGGCACGATACAGAGAATATAAATTTAATAGATAAGTACATAAAACTATGTAAGATACCCATATAGTTAATGCTCAATTTAATTATAACGCAATGCTCTACCAAATTTACTTACACATTTGTATGTATAGTTATAATTAGTCTTTTTATTTTATTACCAAGCCGAAAGCCCTGGTAGCTAGCGCTTGTATATCTTTAAGGTGTAGTAATTATTCATTAGTTATTACTCTTGTTAATAAATAAATAAATAAAAAATAAATAAAAAGGCGAATTTTCACAGGTATTCCTGAGAAGGTTTTAAACTTTTTGATAAACTCATTCCCACACCACCTGAGGTAGAGTTTTTAGCGCGCTTTTTTTAACGTGGTTTCCCCAGTAGGTCTAGTCCACTTATTAAGGCTAGTGGCTTTACGCGAGTATAAATAGATTTATATAAATTTTGCATTGATTACGGTTTCGGAAGCAAAGATTTGTCGGGGCTGAATTTTCGCATCTTGTTGTGGTGCTTTATCAGTTGATACATGCGCGTTTTGTAGAACAGTTTCTTCACTTCGATGGTCATTTCTACGTGTTCGGAACATGTTACGAGTGTTTTCAAGTAATTTTTGCTGCAATGTATTTATCTTATCACCATTAAACGTTTTAAACACATTTCCAGCCTTTAAATGGTTTGCAAGAACACCGTTCGTCCATATATGTATAAGTTGTTTCGCCGGATGAAACATATTCTGCAAGGCCCAAGTTTCTTATTATAAATCCTGCTATGTACTCGTACTTCAAAGCAACTTTATGTAAAGCGCTTATGTCCATGCTCTGTTCCATCTCATGGGGAAAGGCTAGCTCGGTGGGAATTTCAAATTTAGTTTGTACGGTTAGCTGACAAATCAACCACCGATTAGTCTTAGGGTCACTTTCATAAAAGGCGGTTAACGGTAACGGACGGTTAACTTGTTAGCTAAGCGAACGATTTATATCAACAAACCCCGGTTAGCGTTGACCGGAGATTGTGAAAACGGCACTAAAATTTACTTGTCGCACTTTTAATTAAAAATCGCTGTATTCATAAGCAATCCGCTTTAAAAAGTGGATGACACTGTATAACTAGAAATATAAATACTAAATTTTCCGATGTTTAGTATAAAAGTTGTTTAAACTTACGTGTGTTTGGCTGCTTTCTTAACGTTACAAGGATGTATGGCCGGAATATAAAAAAAGTATGCGTAGCTCCTTTACGTCTTTATAAATGTATACCAAAGCCTTTAAAAATGGAAATTTAGTTTAAATAATAAATACATTGCTAAGTTAATATTTATTGTAAACTTACTTGTATGTGTGTATAGAACCTCTATGTTCGATGTGCTGCTGCAATTTCGTTTGTATTAAGATTTTCAGTTTTAGTTCAATTTTCAAAAGTTTTTGTAAAGAAACAACACAGCCGATGAATGCCAATTAGATGACATTTAATAAGGGAGCTTCAAGTCGCCAACTGTCAAAAACGTTAATGGCTGACAAACCTTGTATAATTAAACAATGGTGGTTTATTTCAATGATCTAAAATGACAAAGCTATAAACACATGCGAAACAAGTAATGACGTTTTGAAATAAGCAGGTTGTAATTGTCGTATAAACATGGTAACAAAAAAGTTTCAAATTAACATTTTCATCAGGTTGGATGTTTAAAAGCCTTAAATGTTGCTGTAGTTTTCTTATTTCACGTTTTAAATTTTGGAATTAAGCGGGGGAAAAACAGGCAGCGATGGGTTAAACACTTCTTGATCAAGAGTACCCTTCAATCTATTGTGAAATTTGTATATTTTTAGTAATGAAGTTCAATTGACTATAAAAATTGGGTCAAGAAAAGCAAAAGAAACAAGCAATGTTAGGATTCCGAATATTTGTATTAAGTTCTTAAACTCTTTTTTGGCTATTCTGAAAAATAATGTCAATACAATTTTTGATAGAAAAAATCATCTTACTTTCATGCATATAGGAACTTTTTGTGCTCTATAGCGGAATCAAGTAGTGCTGATCTACTGAGTTATATAGTATTTTTTTGTTTCTTTGTAGCGGTTTTCGTCCATTTCATACTGCATTTAAAACGGAGTTTTTCTATGAAATTAGTACGATTGTCACCCTTGCACTAGTTTGTTGGTAAGTCTGCGGATCCTGTGGAAGAATAAAGTGTAGAGTTTGTAATTTGGGCTCCTTTTTACGCTCCTAACAAGAGTGACCGGAAATATTGGTGCTATTTTTTTCTCAGTTTTGATATATTTAATGATTTTTGTAAACTGTCTTTCAATATAAATCTTTGTTTGATAAGTTAGCGATGGATACTTTTTAATTCATAGTTCAATTGGGTGCGGGTAATTGAATAAAGTTCGGGATCATTGCTGAGTAACCGAAAACCTTATTTTGTTCAGCAAAGTATCGCTAATACAACAGCACTCTAATCTGATGCAAAAAAATGATTTCTGTAAATGGTTGTGAAATAAATTGTCGTCGTCATGGTGGAAAATCTGCTAACTCCAATCAACAAACATTTTTATGGAACAAAAGATCTCAAGAAAGGAACCTTCAAAATTTGAAAATGTTTGGAAAAGCAGTTTCTCGAATTTGTTTTTGGACTTATCGGATTTTGTTTTTAGTAAGTTTTAACGATTCTCAAAATTGGACACAGTTCCTTACATCAACAAAGTAGTAATTTTTGGTGCTAAAATTTAATGAGCTGAAAACTTCATATTCCGTTCTCTGTTAACATATTTTAAACCTTTCAAAATCAAAAGTTTTAATACTTATTTTTTCTCATATTTCATTCATTTTAGAGTGATATACGAGGTGTGTTCAAAAAGTATCGCGAATTTTGTGTTTTTTCAAAAATTACTTATTTATTCATGAATATTTGTCCCCTTCAAAGTAATCCCTATGAGATATTATACACTTGTGCCAACGGTTTTTCCAATCTTCGAAGCACTTCATTTTCATTCATTTTTTTGTATCTTGTTCAGCTCCTCCTTCGATGCCGTCTTTATCTCGCCAAGAGAAGCGTAACGTCGTCCTTTCATGGGCCTCTTCAGTTTAGGGAACAAGAAAAAGTCAGGGGGGGCCAGATCTGGGGAATACGGTGGCTGCGGCATCATTAGTGTGTTGTTTTTGGCCAAAAAGTCGCGCACAAGCAACGATGCGTGAGCAGGGGCGTTATCGTGGTGCAAAAGCCAATTTTTGTTCTTCCACAAATCCGGGCGTTTCTGGCGGATTGCTTCTCGCAAATTGCGCATAACTTGCAGGTAATATTCTTCCCTGTGGCAAGAACTCATGATGCACCACGCCCCTGCAATCGAAGAAAACTGTCAGCAAAACTTTCACATTCGACCGAACTTGGCGCGCTTTTTTCGGTCTTGGTTCGTGGGGCAGCTTCCATTGAGATGATTGAGCTTTGGTTTCCACGTCATAACCATAAACCCACGATTCGTCACCAGTTATGACCCTCTGGAGCAAATTTGGGTCGTCGCGGACAGAGTTTAACATCTCATTAGCAATGTTCATGCGATGCTGTTTTTGGTCACAATTGAGCAAATTTTGGTACGAATTTCGCGGCGACCCGTCTCATGCCCAAATCATTGATAAAAATCGAATGGCACGAGCCAATCGATATGTTAAGGTCCTCAGCAACTTCTCTAACGGTGATTCGACGATTGGACCATTTTCCCCACTTCATTCATTTTTTCGTCTGTTGTTGAAGTGCTAGGCCGTCCGGCCCGCTCTTCGTCGTTCACATCTTCTCGGCCTTCTGAGAACATTTTGTACCACCGATAAACGTTGCTTCGGTCCAAGGTAGCTTCTCCGTATGCCACAGTCAACATTCGGAATGCATCCGCGCACTTAATTTCGTTTTTCACACAAAATTTGATACAGGTTCTTTGATCCATTTTTTTGAATACGTAAAAATCGAAGACGATCCAAAACACGTGCAAGCAAAGCAGCTGTCAACAATTAACTGAACATTCAAAATGGCCGAGCTTGTCGGCATAAGTGAGAGACATGAGTACCAACATAACGCCACAAAAAATTCGAAATTCGAATATACGTAACCAGCGAAAATTCAAAATTCGCGATACTTTTTGAACACACCTCGTACATTTGCATTTTAAACTTTGTGCAGCTTGCACATATCTTGTTTTTTGAGGGGACATTCTAAAAAAAACTATACGACTATATATATGTGTCAGTTTTGTTAACTTACTCTTAACAATCTATTTGTACGGACATATTGATCTACCTTTCTTGTCTTTTAGCTTAAACTGGCTGTCCAAGAAAATCTTTTTGTGCGCAAACTCCAGTTGCATTGGAATAACAGAAGTTTTACATTTGATTGACACATTCATTGCAATTAAAGGATTCACAGAAATCACTGCGACGAGACGTCTATTTCCCTTGACAACCAACCTACTTGTCATACGTTGTTTCATAACAAACACACATACGCAAAACTTCTAGATATATGCAAGTACATATATTAGGCTGTCTCATCGCCCATAAAAAAATCGAATTTTTATTCAAACAGAATAACAGCACGTCTGTGGCTTCCACCAAAGTTGCTCAGTGGAACGGAATTCATTCTCATAACCCACTACCAACCTTTTTACTACTTCTTGTTTTTACACTTTCTTGTTTGTCCACTCATTGCCATACGAATTTTCGAAATCTTGAAGTCTTTTTAGGGAACATAGTTCCGAACTCCATGACAATGCAATGTGGAAGAAAAAAATATTCGACAGGTGGCGCACGGATCGAGATATACGCAAAATTTACCTAAAATTTTGTATTTTGACACATACATCAGCAATGAAATGCCTTGCAATACCTTGTACTTAATTGTAATTCCGTTAGATGGCGCGCTTACCAAGAACACTAAAAATCGCCGAAAAACGTTGGGAAATCTTGCGTTCGATTTCTGAGTAACTTCTCACTAGAGACTCGAAACTTCTCACATAATTCAAAACCCGGGGACAATGCAATATTTCAGCAAAACAAATTCGGTAGATGGCGCACGGATCTACATATTTCTATATTTGCTATCGATTTTTAACTAACTTCCCTTTGACCTAGGGCCCTTAAACTTAGCATATAGTATAGGACACTATCACAATTTAATTTGTGGAAATAAAAATTGCGATAGGTGGCGCACTGATCGAGATAACTTAAAATCGCGCAAAATCTTTGAAAAACGCGCGGAATTTTGCGATCGATTTTTGAGAAATACGCGGTGAGCTAGAGACTTGAAACTGAACACATGTTCAGAACCCGGTGACAATTTAATATTTGATTAAAAAAATTTCCCTGGTGGTGCACGGAAATTAATTTGAAATTTAGAATTTTGCGATTGATTTTTAACTAGCTTCCTCTTGTGGTGGGGACTTGAAACTTAGTACAGGGTGGCTGATGAAAGCCGGTACCAAAAAAAAATTAAATAACTTTTTTTCTATTTAATGAATCTGGTTAATTTTTTTTTTATTTTGCAGATTGACTTTTACATTTAACAAAAATGGATAACTGGGACACTGAAACAAGAATTTGGATTGTCCGCCGCTATCACGCACTGGAGTCCGTAGTTTCGGTTCAAAGAGAGTATAGGCGCACGTTTGGCGGCAATCCTCCGAGCAGATGGACCATAATAAGACTTGTAAACAATTTTGCCGAGCATGGGACAGTCAACAGAAGACCTTACCATCGAAACCCTTCAGTTCGAACGGAGGAAACAATCGCTGCTGTAGCTGCTGCCATACAAAACAATCCACGTGTTTCGACAAGAAGCTTATCTGCTCAAATGGGTGTAAGCAGACAGTCATTAAAGTCAATTATGCACAAAGATTTGGACTTATTCCCATATACAATTCAAATGGCCAACAAACTGAACGCTGCAGACTTGCCGATTCGCTTGGAATTTTGCCAGAAGATGCTTCAAATGGTGGAAGAGGATGGAAACATGTTGAACTGTCTTTTCATGTCTGACGAGGCCCATTTCGATTTAAACGGCAACATAAACAAACAAAATTGTCGAATATGGAGTGCTTCCAACCCACAGATACTCCATGAGACGGAATTGCATCCACTTCGTGTCACAGTGTGGTGTGCAGTTTCATCACGCTGCATTGTCGGGCCCTACTTCTTCGAAGAAAACGGTCACACCGTTACGGTTACTGGAGACCGTTACTTGAGCATGTTCAGAGAGTTTTTCTATCCAGAATTACGCCGAATGAGAATTTCTTTCAACTCTGTGTGGTTTCAGCAAGATGGTGCAGCTCCTCATATAGCCGAACCTGTTATGACAGAATTGCGACGAAAATTTCCCAATAAGCTGATATCCAGAAACTCCACATTCCGTTGGCCACCCAGGTCGCCTGACCTTACTGCACCTGACTTTTTCTTGTGGGGTTATTGCAAACAGGAAGTCTTCAAAGCAAAACCAAAAAATTTGAGTGAACTAAGGCAATCCATTCGAGAAACAATTGCGGCTATTCCTGTCTCAACTCTCCAAGCAGTAATGAACAACTTTTTGGTAAGATGCCGCACATGCATCGATGCATAAATTCCATTATTTTTAAAACTAATTAAGCTATATTTAATAAAATTTAATGAGCTTTAACATGAATAAAAGAAAAATGAATTCCATACACTGAAAAAAAAATTATTTGAGTTTCTTAATGTAGCAAAATTTATCAGCCACCCTGTACATAGTTCAGGGCGCTATGACAAAATAGTTAATATCACACAAATGCACCTAGGTAAGAGTAACCTAAGTGGCATATAGATATTGACGCACTACGTCCGAGCAAAACCGAACAGCAGGTAGCTAATCCGAATAAACTTAAGCATTTTCACATAGGAATAACTAAGTACCAATCACAATTGCAATTTACTGTTTTTAGGTAGCACTAAAAACTATAAAATAAAAATTTAAAGACTACTTTTATATTTATGGCGCCAAAATACAGCAGCAAAGTTTGTCCTTAAACAAAAACAAGGTATCTGTGAGTTTTAGTTTTTAAACTTTAATCGTCCCACTTGTAATCAATTTATGAGATTTCCGAACTAAGGCAATCAATTTTTATTTAGAATCGCAAATGGAAGTTCGGCAGTTGACAAAACATTCAAAGTATATTAATTGCACTCCACCTCTATATCTCCAAAGCTCACAAATTGATTACAAGTGGGACGATTAAAGTTTCAAAACTAAAACTCACAGATACCTTGTCTTTGTTTAAGGACAAATTTTGCTGCTCTATTTTAGCGATAAAAATATAAAGTTAGTTTTTAAAATTGTTTATCATCTTTTTTTTGATTCCACTAACCGAAAAATTTAAAAAAATTTCTATATCCTCGACAGTTGGTGCATGATTTCAAATATGTAGTCAGATAGTTTAAAGGTAGAAAGGTTTTCGGAATATTTTTATTCATCTTCTTTTTTGTAACTTTGTGAGCACATAGCCTATTTTTATACCTAGTAGTGTTACGCACACAAGATATATTAACTTTAGTCGCCTAACGGTAGTATGTAACGGCATACACGGATCGAAGATAGTGACTTATATACCAAAATGTTCAGGACGAAAAGAGAAATTGATTAAGCCATGTCCGTCCGTCCGTCCGTCCGTCTGTTAACACGATAACTTGAGTAAATGTTGAGATATCTTAATGAAATTTGGTATGCAGGTTCCTTGGCACTCATCTCCGAGCGCTATTTAAAATGGCCGAAATCGGATCATAGCCACGCCCACTTTTAATATATAGAATATTTTCGAAAACACAAAAAAAGTAATTACTCAGTACATAATACATCTATACGAATAAAATTTGGAATATACATTGAGATTGAGGCATAAAATAAATTTTTCAAGAAATTTTTGAAAATGGGGGTGGCACCGCCCACTTTTGATTAAGTCAAATTTAGAAATAATATTAATCATAAATCAAAAACCGTTCAAGATATCCAAAAGAAATTCAGCACGCGGGTTTTCAGGTATGCAAGGAATGTTCCAGGAAAAAATGGGCGGGATCGGTTAAGGTCCACGCCCACTTTTATATGAAAGATTTTGAAGAGGATCGTAGATATATTAAACAGGCAATAGCTTTGCGTAAAATAGCTTTACATCATTTATATTTCACTTTTAAAGGTTCCGTAAACAAACAAATCGAAAAACTTGTAATTTTCTAAAATGAGCGTAGCCCCGCCCTTTTATAGTGGGCTATTCCACAAAACTGTTTATGCCATAACTCCGCCAAAAATTGATATATATAAAGGTAACTGTTTGCTGTAAAAATGGGCGAAATCGGTTAATGCCCACGCCCAATTTTTGAACATAGTTCTGAAAAATTTTTTTTGTAAAAGTTAAAAAGCGATATTTCTACAACTAAGCTAGTTATATCAATCAGATTTTGCACACATAATAAGCTTTTCAAGAAAAACTCGGCCGCAAAAAATTTTGTCAACTTTGAAGAAGTATGCATGGCGCCGCCAACTTTTCAACATAAAATTTTTGCTATTTTCAAAGGCAATCGCTTATAATTCAATCTTGATATTTCAATGAAAATTGGTCAGCTGTTTCTCGGTAGTATGTATTATACTCCTGCCAAAAATTAGCCGAGTCGGGAAAAGCACAAGCAAAATATTCGGTCACGTAGTTAATAGCCCACTGCAATAGCGAAGTTATATATCTTTTTTGATTTTCATACCCTTCATAAACATTAAGTGTATCTAAGTATGAGAAGAAGAAGAGAAAAGTTCACTAAAATGATCAGTACGATGAGGGGAGTCGATTTAGCCATGCTCAGCTCTCCGTCCGCCTGTCTGTCTGTCCGTCTGTCTATTTGAACGCAAACTGGTCTCTCAGTTTTACAAAAGAATGCTGAAATTCGTGTTTTGTTTAGCCGTCTTATAATATACTAGCAAACCCGGTATACGTTGTTTTGACGTTTTGATATATAGAACACATCTATATATAAAATGTCATTAACTTGAACCAAATTAACTCCTAACTATACCGAACTGCAGCTTTATATAACCTGGGGGCTTTTCCAAAAGCTATATGCAGACTGTGTCGTGCCCAGCGAACTCCTGAACATATCGTGAAAGTTCAAGAGCAAAATAAAACACAAAATATGTGGGCGTGGCACCGCCCACTTTTTTATGTAGATATTGACTAAGTGACACATATATCCAAATTTCATTAATTTAGACCAAAAAAGTTCGGAGTTATTACGAATTAAAACTTTATATAGCCTGGGGGCTTGGCTCTGCCTACTTTTCCAAAACTATATATTGTCTATGCTGTACCCAGTGAACCCAAGTATATATTGGGAAAATTTCATAAAGATCGGTTGAGTTCTTTGGCGCCTATGAAAGACACCCTTTTTTATATCTATTTTTGTTAGGCACACAAGGTATATTACTTCATTCGGCATAAACGAATCGAGATATATATTTGTTAATGTATACCAAAATGTTCAGGATGAAAATAAAATACCGGGGCAAGTTGTTAATACCCCACTGCAAAGTGCAAAAGCGAGTATATCTTTTTTGATTTTCATACCTTTCATGAACATGAAATGTTTATACGTATGAGAAGAAAAAGAGATAGTCCCACCAAAAAGTATGCTGAAATGATCAGGAGGATGAGCTGAGTCGATGTAGCCATGCCCGTCTATCGATACGTCTAACTGGCTGCCCGTCTGTCTATTTGAGCGCAAATACGAACTGAAAGTATTAAAATAGACCTGCGTAAATTGGGATGCCATAATAGATCTCACCGAACTTAGACTTCCTTACTTGTTTATTTTTATGCATGTTAAAAGTGCTTAAAAGTTAATAGATTTCGCGGTTTTGGTACCGTTTGGTCAGACGTTTCTTACCTTGCTTGTCCAAATCTACAAGGAGAGCATGAATCAAGTGAAATGAGAGTGCGCTCTTGATTAAAACTAAAACCTATCGTTCGGTTACCAATTTATTTTATATGTTTACAGCTCAACCATATATAAACACACAGAGTTTGCCGACTCAAGAAAGGTTTAAATTGGCTTGAAGCGAACGGAACTCAATTTGGCAGCGTTTTTATATGGTTGAAATGTTAGAGCTGAGAAAAAAATATAGTCGTCTCAAACGAAGCACCCTAATTTACATATGTACACCTATTTGCTTATACCCAAAAACAATTTTTTTATTTATCTCTGAATCTCGAGAAATTCCCCTTGTCTGTGGTACTAGCTTTTAAGTTCACGAACGCCTGAACGACCTCAAACCCAGTTCGACTGCTGAGTGGAAGATCACCCTTTTTCAAAAACCCCCTATATCAAAATTGGTTTCAATAACGCCCTATTTCAAAATTTGATTCAAAAACGCAATATCTGAGGATTTGATTCAAAAACGCTCTATCTCGGCTAAAAATATATTGAATTGTCGTTCAGATAGGGTGTTTTGAAACTCATTCTGAGATAGGGCGTTTGTGAAAAATACTCAGCAGTCGAGTTGATAATAGTTCAAATGAATTATTCTTTTAATTTTACTGGAACTGTTAAAACGGCAATAAACACATTAGGTTTTAAATCTAAACCAAAAGAAATAAGAAGTTTATGTGTGTAGTTGAAAGTTAAGGCACCCTCCAACTAGCATGGTAGCGTAGCTTTGCCGAACATTGTTCTTTATGAGCAATTACACCGCGTTACACACATTCTGTCCTATGAACGAAATATACTTTTTCGGATTTGAAAAAAGTTTTTCAAAACGGGGTCGCCCCTCGGCAGTGGTTTGGCAAACTCTCCGAGTGTATTTCTGCCATGACAGGCTTCTCAGCAAAAATTCGTCTCCTTTGTAGATGCCGTTCGGAGTCGGCAAAAAACTGTAGGTCCCACCAATTTGTAGGGAAAATTCAAATCGGCACACCACAAATTGGAAGAGAAGCTTGGCGCAAAAATCTCTTAGGAGGTTTATGATGATATACCTGTTGTATATCGCGCCATAGAGAGAGAGAGATAAAGTGTAAAGGTCATAGTGTGCGCCTGCCCGCCTGTGTAAAAGACTTTGGATCGATTTTTAACCCTTTTTGTTTTTTTTTTGTTTGCGATATTCGATATTCCAAAGTTATATAATAAGGCTCGTAAACGGTTATAGCAAAAGTTATGCTTAAAGAAATTTTTTTTGTGGAAAAAGCGCAATACCCTCATTCCAAAAGAACATAGTACGAAACAAACTTAAATCCAATAGCATACAAATTTGTTTAGATTAGATTTCTTTTTTTGATTTTTCATCGAGAAAGCATCGAGATCGTTTGTGATAACTTTGTTTCTGGGTTTAAAAAATTGATAAAACCGATCATTGGTTTAAAATTTTTAACCGTGTACTATTTCGACAGACTCTTTTTTATATTTTTTTATGTTTCAGAAAATCCTAAAATATTTTACGTAAGTTTGGTAAAATTTATTTGGGTGCAGACAAGGTCAGAAGGGTTAGTATTAATGCGCTTACATTGTGGCCTTCCGATGTGCGTCGCTTTACGACCCGTAAGCGGAAAGATTCGCAATTGCAAGTGTGTAAGGATTAGTAATTTCCGATGCGCCTTAAAATGAAGCTTAGGTTACTATATATATTTTAATTAATAGTCGTGGTGACCTACAAATGTCAATATAAATGGTATTACTCATTTTTTTTATAATATTTTTCTGACTTAATAATTTAAGTTTTGTTTTCATAGTAAATCCTTAATCATAGCTCATATACAGGGTGTTTTTTTAGGGGTATAGAACTTCGAATTGAAATAAAACACAAGAAAATCGTTTTAAGGTCCATCAATTTGGCTTTATTGGAAGGATAATTTTATGGCATTAATGTTTAAATATGATTTCGGGCATGTGGCCGCCGCGGCTGGCTCGAATAAAGCCAATTCTACAGGTCCAATTTTCAACCACTTTTTCGAGCATATGGGGCCGTATGTCGGCAATAACGCCACGAATGTTGGCTTCCAATTCCCCTAACGTTTCTGGTTTGTTGGTGTAGACGAGCGACTTCACATATCCCCAAAGAAAATAATCCAATGGTGTCAAATCACACGACCTTGGTGGCCTATTGACAGGTCCATTCCGCGAAATTATGCGCTCATCGAATGTTTCCTTCAATAAATCGATTGTGACGTGCGCTGTGTGGCATGTAGCGCCGTCTTGTTGGAACCACAACTCATCCACATTCATGCCATCCAATTCGGGAACAAAATAGTCGGTTATCATGGCTCTATACCGGTCTCCATTAACGGTAGCTGCCTCTCCAGCATTATTGCGGAAGAAGTATGGCCCAATGACTCCACCAGCCCATAGAGCACACCAAACAGTCAGTTTTTGTGGATGTAATGGCGTTTCAAGGGTCTCATGTGGATTCTCTTCACTCCAAATGCGGCAATTTTGCTTGTTGACGTAGCCATTCAACCAAAAATTTTGCGATGAAAATCAGCATCGAAATCAATCTCATTTTCGGCCCATACACCAAAATCACGACGCATTGCATGGTCTCGCGGCTTTAATTCTTGCACAAGCTGGATCTTGTAAGGTCGCAAGCCAAGATCTTTGCGCAAAATCTTCCATAAAGTTGATGGACAAAGCTCCAATTGCTGTGCACGGTGGCGAATCGATTCATTCGGGTCCTCTTCAACACTTTGCTCTACAGCGGCAATTGTTTCTTCGGTGCGCACTGTTCGACGTCTCTGCGGATGCGTATTATCACATAGAGTAAACGTAGTGCGAAAACGATCCATGGTTAACCGAATTAATTGCTCTGATGGACGATTATGTCGACCATAAAATGGACGGAGCTCACGGTAAACTTCGCGAACTGAACCATTATTTTCGAAATAAATTTGCACGATTTGCAAGCGTTGTTCTTTTGTCAACCTGTTTATGATGAAATGGCAAACCAAACTGAACATAAATGACATTAGAGTTGCCAGATTTGACCACAAAATGCCAGTTTTATCTCTATTCGAAAAACAAACCTGTAAAAAAAACACCCTTTATGAATAGCTTAATTTGGTTGTTTACTTAAGGAACATGTTTGATAGTGAAAAAGAAAAATGAACCTGTTAGTTCATAACAAGCAATTATTGTTACTATCGACAGTTTGCAAAGAACGGCTTACACCTATTGACTGTGTTTCCTTTATTTAGTTCGATCTTAGATATAGTAGTTAAGCTGTTTTATAAACGAATGCAACCGTGCCAATGATTGCTCTTGACTAAGAAAAGTTACGTATTTACTACAGTGAAACCTTCCTTGGGCTGACACTCAACGGCAGTCAATTTTTGCCCCCCAAGAGAGGTGTCCGCATAAGGGAGTGGGTAGGTATTTTATAAATCTTTTAATGCTCACAATTTTTTCATTGAAATTAAATATACTTATATAACATTGATCAAACAAGATATGTGTATATTTATTACTTTCAAACTTTATAAAAAATAGGACAGTTAGACGTTCTTTAGAAAGTTTGCCTCCACGGCATACCTCGTTTTTTAGAGCCAAGGTTTTGTTTGGCAAAGCTCTGAAGAAAAGGCCTGTCTTGTTAGCATAATAAATATCCCTAGGGCTATATCTAATCAGTATTGATGGTAGTTTTTCCCAAAATTGCTTCACGTCTAGCATATCAACGACATCACTTTCACCGCAAAATGTACCGAAAAGTTATGTTATGTCTAATACGCCATTTTTGTAGCCAGCCGTTTGAAGCCACAAAATCATTGACACCGAGTTTTAAAGCGATTTCTTTAGCCTTTTCTTGTATTATTGGCCCAGATATGGGAATATTTAGGCTTCGCGCCTTGTAAAACCACTCGAAACACATTTCTTCCATTTTTTTTTTTCAATATACTTTCATGAAGGAGCTTTTACTTTCAACATTGCTTCCAGACTTATATTTCGCTCTTTATCTTCTTTATTTTTAACAATTAGCGCGGCCTGGGTTTTCCCAATTTTAAACCTGATAACAGAAATCGGATTAATTTTCTCTAAGCTTTACATACATAATTAAGTCCATTTTTATTCGCTCGAAAATGATTTAACACGCGGAAAATAAATTTAAGTTACATATGTTTCACGATTACATTTCGGCTAATGCGCGTACAGACAAATTGTTTTCCTCACTCGAGTGTATGATCTCAATTTTATCAGGTTTGACATCGCTATCGTTTAAATATTTTAAATATTTTAAAGAAACACGGAGAATTCCCTTTTTCATTTATATACATAGTATGTACACAAACAATATGACGCTTTTAAACGTCTTTATAAATGTAACGAACGTTTTGTTGGCTCGTTTTATATTGTTATATATACCTATATATCTTGTCCGCCTATGAGGAGTTCGCGTCAGGCTAAGAGAGGTTTTTGGTTCAATTTTATAGCAAATGACTGTCCGCGTCCGTCCAAGAGAGAGTCCGCCTAAGGGAGGGAAATTTGTTCTAAAAATTGTGTTTTAAACTCGGTGCACAAGAAAATGTCCGCCCAAAGGAGGTGTCCATCTTATAGAGGTGTCCGTTAGGAGAGTTTTCGCTGTATATATAGTTCAATATTTGCTCTTTACCTTATTTCAAATATCTCTCATACGCCGAGGCAGCCCACTTATTCAGCGATATCTGGTACAGTAGTTTATTACTTCATTCGATTTTACAGTTTTACATTTTGTATTCTCATTATTCAAAGTACAAAAATTAAAAAATCTTAAAAGAAGCGCAGCATCCTCAAAACTTCATGCGATCTACTGCAATTGCAGTAAAGTGCTAACAGTGACGACGATATTTTTTAGAAAAAGAGTGTGTTATGACAAAGTTATAACAGTCATAGTACTTTCAATAAAACTATAGAGACGCAAGTTATTGTGCGACTTTTTCTAATATGTTAGAAGTGCCTATGAAAAACGGAAGGAAATTTGAGTTCAAAGCAAAGTGCTAACAAATATAAAGGCCAACCTCACTAGCTAAGCTTTATGGAGGGCGAGTAGTTTTTTTAAGTTAATATTTGTATATTATTTTATTATTTGTTCAAAGAGTAGAACGGGTGGTGCGGAGCACATGTTGCATAGGGGGCATGTTGCTCTATATAGAACGGGGGGTGCGGGTCACCTTTACACTTTGTATATATTAATTGGGGGCAAGCACTTGTGGCTCTGAGGTATAAGCGCAAGATTGGCCTACACATTTTCTTTGTGAAAAACCCGGATTTGGAATTGCAAAATATAAAATACATATATCTTTGGAATATTACATATTACATATTACAATAGAAATGAAATAAGCGAAAGAAATAATTACATCAACAGCAATTAAACACCCACTAATGCTAGTAAATTTTGGTAAAAGTCTCATAATACCACAGTTAAATTATTTGAAACAATTTTCAAAAAGATTTAATAATTTTGCAGGAGAAATGAAGGCCATTGGGAGGGGGTTGAACAGCACTGAAAACTTCCATATAAACAACTTTTTTCCCTGATTTTTCGAAATTGAATTTTGTTTAATCGGAAATACTCCCCTGTAGCTTAGGAGAGTATATACGGTGCCGATGGTCTCCGATTCCAGCACTTCCTATTTAGTAGCCTTTTACGACAAGCATACCTTAAAGCGTTTCTATTCGAATTCCTTAATCCAGGGTGGTTAACATTTGATTTAAATGTAACGTGCAGCTGCAGTGTTATAGTGTATAGGGTCAAAGCTTTTAATTTATTTAGTCTTTTCGGAAACTAGAGTCGACTGCCCTAATAGTGTAATACTGCAATAGTTTCTCCGAGAATATGCATCTTAAATTGTGTTCTTCAGCTCCGACTTTCAGGTAGAAATGCTTGCTCTTGGTCACGGCATGGATCTACTTGACTTTATAAATATTTTGCCATCCTGTGTTTTACCATGAGTGTTTTATGAAGTCACTTATATTTTACCACCGTTCTAGGTTCCTTATCATAAGCTCTATGGCATTGTTGGTTCACTTCTTTATTGCTTTGGTGTCCCTAATGTTCGTTGCCCTGACGATCTCGCATGCTTTAAGAAAAAGATGCCAATTCAAAGCACAGTGGAAATTGAGGGGAAGCACATAGTATGATAATTATTCTTCTATATCAATTTTGTTTTATATTTCCGTTTTGCCTTTATTGTCTCTGTACAATCTTATGGAGTGTGTATAAGGAATTTACGGGTTTTAGTAAGAAATCGCGTTTTTTGCTATTAAGGAACATAATAGCAAACACAAATATGTTGGTCCTTATTTATACCTTTTGCGATCTATGAAAGCGATTTTAAGTAACTATGTTACAGCAACAACTCTCTTTCTGAGAAAGCTTAAAAACAAAAAAGGTTCCCATATACACGAGCTTTTCTGCGGATTCAAATGCATTGCCTTAATATATATGTAGAATATTGTAAAGACATTTTTTATAAGCCCACCCCGGATGCACTTTCCTCCAAAAGCTTTAGCAAAGTTAAATGGCAATAAACCGAGGGAGCCGCCTAAAATGTCAGTTAACAGCGAGCGCCCACGATCCACCACACTCTAACGAAGCGATTAGTAATAGTTTAAATTGCTCGCGTTTACAGAGTACTACTAGGGAATTCATAACGAAAAGCGAAATCAGTGTCAGCCTGTTGCTTCAAAAGTCAGTACGCTTGGAAATACATGCATATGCCTCATACAAATTGCTCAACAATTTTCAACAACTTATTTGAGCGAAACGGTCTGAAGAGCGAAAAATAAACTTGAATGTGTGTGCTTGGGAGAACAAAATGAGTGTGTTGAAATAAGAGCGGTTAGTTCGCGAAACTATTCTCGAAAGCCCGGGTGACTCTCAGTGGTGGATGCACAACCACACATAATGCATACATACTTATGCACATATTTATAAGGACTATCACACACACGTATATGAGTTTTGGATAATTTGGATTTTTCAGTAATAATCTCATTACATATGTACACATACATGAATATACCATAAGTTAATTAGTATAAATAAATTTTTAGACAAAATTTTTTTTTTAGTAGCGCCGAGCCGGTGACTTTTCCGATGAAAACATCATAACATATTTATAAAAAATGTTGATCTATTTTAAGATAGCTTGAGTTATTAAATTACATATTGGTACATTAAATGAGATTGTTTCATTATTTTGAATATTTTTAAGTTGAATAGTTTGTTAACCAAGGCCAAAACCTAAACCGTCGCCGTGTCATAATTGGTAGTGTGTTTTGCACTATGTGCCTAAGCACCCTGCTTCGCAACCCTCTGGAAACCATTAACATCAAATAGTTTCATAAAGATTTTTAATTCTCTGCAATTAAGCATCACTTTTAATAGAGGGTGCTCTGAATAGGAGGTAGGATGTACACCTTTTCCAGATTGAATTCAGAAAACTCCAATTATATTTCAGAAAACGACAATTGAATTTCAGATTTGGCAATTGGATTTCGGAACATGTCAATTGAATTGCAGAATAGGCAATTGGATTTCAGAATGTGTCAATTGGATTTCAGAATAGGCAATGGGAATTCGGAATTGATTTCAGAAATAGACAATTGGATTTCAGAATGTGTCAATTGGATTTCAGAAATCGTCAAGTTGATTTCAGAAAATACCTTTCGAACTCTTTTTGCGACCATACAGTCCAATGCTTAACCCAATTGAAATAATATGGTCAAAAGTCAAATGCCACGTAAAGACTAATTTGCTTGCCCCGGAAGTGCAAGGCCTCAATGTAATGGATCAACGGCTCCAATACCTTGAAGGCAAAATAGGCCAAGCAAAAGCTACAATAACAACAGGGGACTGTGCTCGGGCGGTGCAACACGCAGCATCGTTCTATGCTGACGCATTAGCAATGAAAGATATGAGGGTCGGAGAATGGTATATTTTTATGTATGTACATATGTCTTATTTTGAACTGTATCTGTATTACATAATTTACTTAAATGAATTTATAGCCTGTCTTGAACTTACGAATTATTTTCCAACTTTGCGTCATAAATTTGTTTTTATCTGAAATACAATTGACGCCTTCCGAAATCCAATTGCCTATTTCTGAAATCAAATTCACACATTCTGAATTCCAATTGCCTATTCTGAAATCCAATTTACAAATTCTGAAATCCAATTGCCTAATCTGAAATTCAATTGATGTTTTCTGAATTCAATATGGAAAAGCTGTAGAAGTGTATTGGGAAATCAGAAATAAATACAATATGTATGCTGACTCCAAATGCAATCTACCAAGACAGATCATTTTATCCTATCATGGCTGAAATACAATCAAATCCCAACTATCACAAACAGTCGCTGCAACAAAGCTGCGACCATTTTTGTGACTTTAAAGTGTTGAGCCACAATTGCTTGCAACCCAAATGGGGAATAATTTGTTAGTAACGGCAATATTCCAGCAACGTTTCTGTGAGATATCCGACAAACCAAAATTGACAAGGGACGACGAAATATCCGACAACTTTCCATTAACGTTATGGTTACGTGGCAGTGGTATAGAAGCGTGGTTTTAGATAAAAAACAATTTCGAAGTAATTAATACTTGACGATAGGTCGGCCACTAAAAATATTTGACTTTAAAATTATATTTATACAAAGTACCAAATATCAGTAAATCGTTACTTTAAAATGGTGGCAAAGTTATGGCTAACGCTGTCATCTCATTATTCTCTCTGCACATTGGCAACAGTGTTACCGAAGTTGTGATTTTACCACTAACTTTAGTGCTTTTTATTCTACAACAGGGGAAAAATGTATTTTTAGTAGTTAGCGGTTAGCGTTAACCAAATTGTCGGGACTAAGGATCATACAAAATTATGTGAACTTGCTTACTAACACTTCCTCAATCGAATTCTGACGTGGGAGGATTATTAAATTAAGGGATTAGAAGCAGAAGGATCTAAGTGAGTCCGACATTGATTCGAGATAGGGCGTTTGTTGGCCGGCATATAAATGTAACAAAAATATCCAAAATGACTAAGATATCTTTACCAACAAATAAAAACTATATTTAAGTTATTTAAGTATACAAATATGGGTATAATTTGGCCTTTTTAAATGCTTTCATTGATACGTTAAACCCGCAACGGAATGAAAATTCTTTCAAAAAATATTTTGTTTTCTTGATTATCATAAGAATGATTAAAAAACTTTCCGCCTAAATAATAAATAAATAAATAATCAACATGCTGGAGTTACTGGGCTGCTTAGTACCTTTTCTTTTTAAACAAAAACCATGAAAATTAGTGCGGTAATAGATCTTAGTGCGGAGAATGCAAAAAGTCCATTTAGTCCCAGCCCGAATTTTGCTTTTGTTGTTTGCTGCCACAGAAATGTACCGGTGTACTTAACTGAAAAACAAAAAATCCAGTGAAGGGATTCAGAATAGGCGCAAGTTTCCAAAAATTCGCAGGGAACTAATTTGTTTCCTTTGTTAATTGGTTTACCAACTCTATCGAAAGACTTGAAGTCTGCAATGCCCATCTCTCTTGCTAAAAAGGAGCTCAATAAAAAAGTGAAAGCCACTCAATAAAAGAATATGTATTAACAATTTATGATGCCCCTATCAGGGTTACGTTCCTGAATGTTGCTCGAACCGAAGCCTGTGAATACATATGTATATTCTGATTTACATATGATCATATATGTGTCTTAATCGTAGGCAAGTCTGGGTCAACTAGATATGGTACTGCATAAAGTGCATATAATGACTAAAATGATAAAACCAAATGCACATAACTTTTATAACAAATGTTTTAAAATCCTAAATCGTTACATGTAATAAAATTGTAACAGTTGTCTCTCTATATCTTGCAGATATGTAAGAAAAATCGATAGAAGGGACCATTATTAAGCCAATAGAAGCCAAATCAACAGTTCTTAGAATTGTTGTCTGTCTGTCTGTCTGTATGTTTGGTCGCGCATCACTCAAAAACTACTGAATGGAACTTTTATCGTTCCATTACTTGACGTTTAACTTAAAATTTAAGACATCATTTGTACCGATGGACCTACCAGTTTCGGAGATATCGACCGATATGTGGATCTAGGTGACCCAAATATGTTACTACAATATGGGTATCGAACGAAAGGTGTTAATGAGTGCTGTATTAAGCGTTCTGAATAAGTTCAATGTCTCAGCAGGTTTAAGGGATACAATGATTGGTATTGGCCTCAGTCTATTGTAAGTTCTGAGATGCAGCGGAGCTTGGTATGGTCCTCTAGTATATAATAAAATTGGTGTTAGTGTACATATGTCCATATGAGCAGATCCCATAGAAAATAAAACTAAAGCCTTAATATTCGATTTTTCACTTACAGCATGACCTTGTAAAACTTTACACAAAGAACGAAATGCAAGACTTGTTCTTTCAAGGTAAACTTCCAACCAGGCAGATGTCCAAACAACGAAAGAGCCCCAAGCACCAGCAACAAACCATCTCCCCATCACAAATTCACACATAAGTGTATTGATAACGAAGCAACAAATGTTTGCTATTATAAGAAATAACCACATGCAAGAAATAAAAGCTCCGATAATCATACAAGAAAAAAGGATGTGTCACAAAAATCCATATGACTCTCTCTGAGGCACTTTTAAAGGCTTCAAACCACATTTACGCAGCTCTTTTTCTCTTTTGAGAGAACTCACATGGAAGCTACGAGCGCTGAGAAAAACGGAGCAAACACCCGCACAATTCTAAAGTGGGTGGCACTACCACAGCTGTTGCGTTGTTTTGTGCATTCGTGTTGTGTTGGTGTTGCAGACTGTTGATGTTGGCGTGAAAGCAGAAAGTTTTGCGTGTAAGGTTTTGCTTGCTGACAAATTTCCTGAAACGGTTCCTGCAACCATCAGTCTAGGGTAAACGCTTCAGATGGGCACAACAAGTGCGCGCGTGCAAATAATTTACACACACTTGTATGTATGTATATTGAGCATATAAAACGGTTACTAGTGTAAGTGGTGAGTGGTGTGACACATGTAACAGCAGGAGTAATCGCAACAACATCGATAATCTGCATACATACACATACCATACGTTTATATGTAGAGTGTGAGCGGAAGGCAACGAGTGTTGAGATAAAGTGAGTCATTAGGTAAAGCGACGGAAGGCGACCGTGTTTAACGTTGGTTTTAAACGCGCCTTAACCGCAAAGCACGGATATTCGCTTTCGAATTACTTACATACACACATACATACAAACATATTAAGCTATTAACAGTATTGTGTGGACTTGTCACCAACTTGGCTTTCGGTGGGTGCTCAAACGAGTTTACCTGTCACTTTGAAGCTTAAATATTTTCGATTTCTTGATTGTCGCCCGCAAGTCATTTAAATTATACGGAAGAGAAAATTTTACGTCGCGCCTCATAGACACACCTGCTGCGTAAGCGTGATTTGAAGTGTTCTTTTACTTAGTTCCTATACTTAGTTCTTATTTGTGGTTTTGCTTTTGCTTTGCAATATTTTCTTCCTACTGTTGCTTTCGGTGAAAAAAAGTTTATTGTAATTTTTTACACAGCAAGACGGGATATTAAGCAAAACGCTTGAGTGCCACCCTCAAAAAGGGAATGTCGAGTTAATGTGGCGCTCTTGTGTAGCGGAAGTGTTGAATGGCAAATAAAGTGTCAAAGCCCTTCACTTGCCCCAACTGTTTGCATCTGAAATAAATAAATTAAAGTTGTACCACATCAAAGAGGCAAAATTTTATTTTTGCAAAGTTTTGAGTGTAGAAAAAATTGTGTACCTTGAAGCAAAAATTATTAAAAATTTAAAGTGGATATGAAAATTACGCTCCAATACGAAAATTAGTAAGCAAAAATGTTTACTATTTCACATCACAACTGAAAGAAATATGCAAATTTGTATACGATAACAAAAAAATTTAAATTTGTGATCCATAGTGAAAAGAATGAAGTTTAAAACTTGATAACTTTGTGCATTAAAAACTTAATAAACCCTGCATAGAAACATAAAAAACAAAATAGAAATGTAATTTTTTGAGAAACGTGCGTGAAGTCCCATCGATTTAGCAGCACACCCCCTTTAGTCCCACACTTAATGCTTGTGATTAATTACTACCTGGCACGTTTTTACAAAATACCACAACAAAATACAAAGTTCAAACCAACACCGCTTTAGTCACGGATCTGCGGAAATTGTAAATTTGAATTTATTACCCAATATATGTAATACCGGTAATGCGACACCACAAAAACCCAAATTGTAAATCCAATATTGTGAAGATAATCAATTTAAACCCCAAACCAACCGATGAACAAAATTTCATTTAAGAATTATTTTTAGAAAAATTTTACATGTGAAATTTAAAAGCAAACAAAAGTTATTCCACTTTGCTATTGGTTGCATCAACTTCATTGCACGCCAACAACAACTACACCCCAACAAAATATTTCCACCGACTCGCGCCAACAGCACAGCAAACTTCAAAATGTATAACATTTGGATAATCGTTTTATGTCTAGGATCATTAGCAACCAAGCCAATAAGTAAGTGCAATCTTCCCAATATTTTCTATCTACATAATATTTGTTAACTCGCATGAACAGCTGCTTTCCTTCATATCCTAAGAGCAAGAGAGTTTGATTACTTTTCATAACTGGGATAGTTTATTTAACTTGGTTAAATGCTTGTTTGCAAACAAATTCTAGTCTCTGACTCGGAGTATTGACTATAGAGACGCCAGCATATGGCTGATAATCCCTCAATAAAAAATTTGTGTATGTGTGTAATTAAGCTACTGGGGAAACATGTAAAATTAAAGTTTTGTAGCATAAATGAAATTTGATATGAATAATTTCGCACAATGTATGAAATGAAATATCCAGTGAATAGCAAATTACCTCTCACATTTAATTAGTGAAGGATTAGAGAACTTTTTATTCGTTATGATTTCTGTTATGAAAGTCGTTTGAATTGCATTTGTATTTATGTTACTCATACGCCCCGTACCACAAGGCAAACCAAATAGTTGTACATCCAACAAAAGGAGGAATCAATAACACAGCCCAAAGAGCTTCATGGGCTGAAATATTATATCGGATTTTCACAACACTTGTCTGCGTAACATGACTCTGCGCGTTGCGTTTTGTTAGAAGGGTCTTTACCTTTCCCTAAAAAAAAGTTTGTAGGTGTGTGAATGGGTAACGGGTAGGAACACTTTCGTATACTAGACCGCATGTGCAAAGTGCTTCCCAATTTGAACAAAACGAGGGAAGTTCGTAATATCCGTGGATCAACCATTGAGTTGCACTTCACTGACCTTTAGTAAATTTCTCTAGGTGTACTGATTTAGCCAAAGATTTCGAAATTTTTTGATAATATTTGAACATCTCTAAAATATGCAGTTGGTGGACTATATTTGAATAAACCGCAATCATAAAATAATCACCCCGATTATGGTTGCCAATATTGACAAAAACGATATTGATACGTACGAACCAGAAACTGAATTAGCATTGCCAATTTGGGCACATCAATATAGTTTTATTTTCCCACTTGGCTGTCATTTTGTGCCCACTCTTTATTTGAGTAGCTTTCTTTTTTTATATTTCCTTCATTTACATCTTCAGAATGTCAGCATAATCCTATGTCAGCTCTCGCCCGGTGAATGACGTTATTCGAACTTCCGAAGGAGACAAGAGTAATTTTGGTCCAACTTCGACGTGGATACTATAACAGATTAAACTCTTACTTACCAAGACATCAACGATCTGTTTACCTGCTCGACGGGGCAGAATCTTCAAACGTCAACTTCACTTTGGTTCAATCCAAATCCTCTGGTTTCTGGGGCTTTCGTTAGAAGATGTTGATGGCAAAGTTAGGTGATGAGAGAGTTATGACTGAGGTTCTCATATCAATATTGTGCACTAGAGCTATATCGAATTGGTAGAAATGGAAGATTAGCCTTTTTAAATCTTTTTTAAGAATCTCAGAACTGGATTTCAAAACCGCTCTATTTCTTAATTTGGCTGAAGAACGGTCAATTTCAGCTTAATATGTAGGGAGTTTTCGTTCTTGGAGAGATAGTGTGGTTTTGAAAATATTTTCGCTTAAGTTATAATTTTTTGCAGCTGCATAATGAGTTTGAAGTTCAAGACTCATTTTTGAAAAAAGTAAAAACATGTACAAAAACCTAACTTATTTAGAACGATAGGTTAGTATAAGGGTTAAAAAGGCTTAACATTTCTTTGGAAAGTATATGCGTTTAACATTATCCAACGTAATGGTGCTT
Source organism: Merzomyia westermanni (assembly GCA_949987695.1). Classification (NCBI taxonomy): domain Eukaryota; kingdom Metazoa; phylum Arthropoda; class Insecta; order Diptera; family Tephritidae; genus Merzomyia; species Merzomyia westermanni. Next base: position 124,817,675 of record OX465288.1, on the reverse strand, counting down.
GTAATGGTGCTTAAGCAAAATTCTGCTATTATTCACTTTGCTAATAAGTTTTCTATAAATTTGCTCATATGAGCAGCTTTCATTGCGAACACTATAGGACCCCTAACTGCAAATCGTCTTAAGTCGACTTAAGAGGTTACTCCTGGAGACTACAGGTATTTCTTTATACAATTTTCATTGATAAATGTATAGGCCACAAAGTTTCGTGATACTAGCTGTCTAAATCAAAGAAATATACTGAAAAGTTCCTCTCTTTTAATGATTTAAAGTATATAATGGCGCCCGATCCTCTCGGTTGAGAATAATTATTAATAACAGTTAAAATGTTGATCTTAAACTTTAAACTGTTTGTACTACCAATATGACCAAACGAAATTTAGTTTAAAATTTAAACTAGTTCAGTTTACGAGAAAATTAACCTGCTCATTTCAATTTTGCTTTATTGAAAATGTTTTCAGAATAAAAAAAAATGGTGTCAGCTCTTAGAGGAAGTTTAAACTTTTTAGTTAAATTTAAAAAACATTTTAAGATTATAGAGTTTTTATTCAGTTAGGTTTAAAAGTGAAACAGAAAGACGTTGCAAGGTTTGGAATTAACTTCAAAAAATTTGTAAAACTATCAATGGTTTAAAATTTAAGCTAAAATTTTTAGGCGCGTATAAATTTAAGATTTATTTAACTTCTAACACAGTTACTTTAAATTAGCTATTTGACATTAAATCCGAAATGTGGATGTAAGTGCTAGAATTAAGAAATCATTTAAAGTATGGAAATCCACACACATATCTATATCTACGGATAGGTACTTGTAAATTTGTTTTCGGTGGATGCAACCGAATTTTTGAGTACTGGAATCAAAATGAATTTGTAATTGTTTTCACAGAAGCTATGCCATTCTATTCAACCAACCAAAAAAGTCTTAAGGTTAGCTTTAGTTAGCTAAATAAGTCAAATGCAATTTATTTCTATAATAAGCATAATATGGGGACAGGGCTTTGTAATGAAACATAGCATGGCACTTTTCGACGTAAATAGTAAACTCCATGCTAAAATCGGGTAACCAAGCCTACTCCTTATTTATGAAAAATTGCATAGAAACAGAGTTGGCAATATTTAAAAACCTAGATCATTTATTGTGTAGAGATTTATTAACTCGGTAATGGTATGAGTAAAGATGACACGAATATTCGGCACCTATTCGGTATTCGGCCTATTCGTCCCCTTTTTTCGCTATTTCATGAAAAAAATAACCCAAAACCTTTCTAAAATCTAACAGTAGTAAGTTATGATGAAAGCAACTTGTTTAACATTTGTCCATAGCAGACGATCGAGTTTCTCCTCATAAATTATACCTGCTTCCGAAAACAGCGGCTCACTGTATCGTATACACTACTACCGGGAGACGATAAACAAGTATTGGCAAATTGTGCAAGGGTTGAATATTACTTTGCGTTTACCGACCACTCAATTGAGTTTTGTCCTTCTATTAAAAAATTGTGTTGAAAGAAGTTAACAGCCTTTTTTTTCATAAACTAGCAGACCCGGCAGACGCTATCTCGCCCAAGGCAGACCTGCACAAGTTTATACGCATCTACCCATCCTTGTCCATTTCAATTCCACATTTTAGCAGATATTTCCGAAAACAGTTGATATATTGAAAATAATCACATATATTCTTGTATCACTCAATAGCTCCTTTCGTTTGATACCTATGTTGAACTAGCACATTTTGGGTCACCCCTGGTCCACACATTGGTCGATAACTCCGAAATCGGTAGAGCTATACTTTTTCGTGCTTTACGCGGTTTTGCAGTTTCACCGACGATATGTAGAGATGACGAGGTATAACTTCTAAGCCATGAAAAGCAGTAAGTGCTGACAAATATTCGGCTGCCAAATATTATGCGCTTTGGCCCAGAGTCTCGGCGAATATTCGGTATTTGGCCAAATAAGTATTCGAGGTATCTCTAGGTATAAGGTATGTCATTGGAGTTTCCCATCCGCAATTCCACAAAGTGTGAACACAAATCATCAGACTTGGCTTGCAAGAGCACTTATTACATGCTTTATATTAGTTTTCAGTGTAGCCGACTCCTTCAGACTCGATTTTGACCTACTTAGTATGAAAAAATGAATCCGCAATTTTTCCACAGTTGTCGAGAGCCTGAACTACTTGATCACGAAATGTTAATTGAAATCTTGAACAAAATTTTTTCAAAAGTTAGATAAGTTTATGAGCGAAGTGCACGGGAGGGGTAATTTAAATTTCGAAATCAAAGTTCAAAGATGTCTCTGTTTAATAACAATTATTATGCTTCTTTTTGACGACATAAATATAAAGGTTGCCTTTAAGTAATATTCACAAATTTTCCCCAAATTCCATACTCAAAAAATATCATCATCAGAAAAGATATCGATCGAACAATGCCTGTCTTTCCATCTGTTATCACGATAGATTGAGGAAAACTGTATGTACGAGAATTTCACAGAAGCTACTTAGACAATTGAGAAGTAAATTCCTTGTTCCAGTCATAACGTATGACTCCCTTGAATGAATCCATTGAAAATCTGATTACTCGAAAAGTTGTGAAAAGCTGCTAGCTCAAACTGACTTTTTGATACTTATGGTTGTATAATTTTCAGAATCGATGAAAAAAACTTTAAGTAAAACGTGCTAAATCCGAAAAATGTTACAAAAGCTAAGAACTCAATTTCAATACAAATACTAATTTTACAAATGAGTATAGATTTCCCTCAAGTTGGTTTTTTTCCACCTTAAAATTTTTGTGAAACTGTATTTACAAATAAATACAAAACAGGACCTTAATCCTTACCAACCATGGCTAACCGTGGTGAAACTCTGATTCCACAAAATTATGAATTTTTACTAACACCAACGCATACTTTTGGAATTTGTATGGAAAATAACAACCTAATAAACAATGAAATAAAACACGCGGCCGCCGTGGTGTGAAGGTAGTGTTGCCGGCCTACCACACCGAAGGTCCATGGTTCGAGCCCTGGTACAGGTAACATCAAAAGTGATTTGAAAAAAGTTTTTCAAAACGGGGTCGCCCCTCGGCAGTGGTTTGGCAAACTCTCCGAGTGTATTTCTGCCATGACAGGCTTCTCAGCAAAAATTCGTCTCCTTTGTAGATGCCGTTCGAAATCGGCAAAAAAATGTAGGTCCCACCAATTTGTAGGGAAAATTCAAATCGGCACACCACAAATTGGAAGAGAAGCTTGGCGCAAAAATCTCTTAGGAGGTTTATGATGATATACCTGTTGTATATCGCGCCATAGAGAGATAGAGATAAACAATGAAGTAAGCTAGTTTATTAAACAATATCATCCAAAGTTGAAATCAATGTTTTCGAAATGAGTTTGTAACTACAAAATTTCACAATCGTTTAAATATGTTTTCACAATTGTATGGTAGCTTTGGTTAATTAACTTTAGGTGAACTTTCTGCTATGTGAAAAGTTCGGCAGTTTTCAAAAATGATGATAAATAATTTACCTACTTGATTTATATGAACTTTATTATATGGGCGACGTTGTGTAGCGGTAGTGTTGCCGGTCTACCACACCGAAAGGCCCGACGTTGTAAAAAGAAATTTCAAAGTTTACACAAAGTTCAGGAAGGTTAGATGCATATTGGAAGGATTTTTCGTCATCCCGAAAAAACAGAAAATCAAATTCAGGAAGTTTAATTAAATTTTTAAAAATTTACATCGAAATTACAATATTTTTGGGCACAGTTTTTAGAAAATTTTTGAGTGAGCAGTTTTATAGCTCACTTAATTTTAGCACAATAATGTGCAAGTTTAAAGTACCTCCAAATTTCCAAAGAATTTTTATATTTTTTTTGTCAAGGATGTTGGGTATTTTTTTCCATACAAAATAATTTTTCTTCATGCAATTGTATGAAAGAAATCACTCAACACCTTTGACGAAATAAACTCTAAAAATTCCAGGAAAGTTTTGAGCAAGTTGGACTTACACAATGTTGTACTAAAATTGATTTGTCCACAAAACTGCGTACTCAAACATTTTTTAGAAACTCTGCCAAAAAATTTGAAGATTTTGAAGCCACCTTTAAAGTTTAATTAACTTTCCTGAACTTTAAGTAAACTTCGAAATTTGTTTTTATATGGTTTATGTTATGGAACTCGCTATATTTCCAATGAAAATTATTAAAATCGAAGCTTCTTATTTCGTCGAACGATATCCATTTTAATTTCACTACTATTATCTTGAACACAGCTTTATGTGCATTTTAAAAATCATTATTTAAACACATGCCACATACATTATTCTCGTAAGGCCTATTATCGTAATAGCATTGCACGAGTTTGTATGCTTAATACTTTTAATACGTTTAAAGTCATTTGAGCAGCACGAGCGATGTACGTAAGCCCAATTTATCTCTGCACAACGCCTTCCGGATGCTAGCTATATCAGAAAATTAATAACAGATTCATTCAATTGGGTTGAGTCAACTCACCGTTGCAAGATACCATGTTGAACACAATTTCTTAACTAACAAACTGTATGAATACACATAATTGATTTTCATGGGGGTCGAATTTTTGCCTGGTATGCGGTGACATGAATAAACACGATTTCCGTTAATTTGCAATGCAACGAAGTAACTTCGATGGTTAAAATTGAATTATATCGACTTAGATGACGTCATTTCAACCAACGACTTGCCCTTATTGGAAAACCCTACGAAATGAAATTTTGCCCTGTTCTTTAACCACCATATTTAATTACACCAAAAAGTATGCCACAAAAATTAAATTTCATTATACCTTAAGATGCTAAGATATAATCAAAACAAGTCAGGCGCTTACACATTAGGGAAATACATACCCTGCAAGGCATTTAGTAACTAGTAACTTATATTTCTAAATATCAACTTGTCTTTTCTCATTATAAACTTACATTTTCTCATTAAGGGGATTCACTTAACCTTACAAATGCCTTATAAATCATGTAAAGACATAATTTTTATCAAGTATATGTCACTTTTCATACAAGCTTAGGAGCTTTATATGGTTTATAAGCTTTACGGGAACTTTTTAGGCTTATACGAATCTCACTATCATAAACTGGAAAGGGTGTAGTTAAAAATGCGCAGTTGAGTAACGATCATGTATTTGCAACCGATGATTATTCTTATAAGTACAATGTTTATATATAACATCTAAATTTGCGTTTTTAACAGTTTATTTAAAATTTTGCAACAAATATCTTTATTTAGATAGTTTTGAAATGAAATTGTTCAAGTTTCCTGGTGAACGAATAGAAAAACGATAAAATAATATAGAATACAAATTTTGTTCTTAGAAATCAAAGTACTAGTTGCCATGTCTAGAAATTTTAGCTGGTTCGGGACGTTATACAAATTCAGTGCATACGTTTATGGAATGGAGGCAACAGTGCTAGGACAGGGCCATGTTAAATCCGCCAGATTATATCATGTCAATCAGATTGAGGAATGTGGTGCCGAATGCACCAGAAGCACACCAGCTCAGAAATAGCGAGTTTGCCTGCAGGTTAGTTCATCTGTATTTGTATGAATGTACGCGCAAACTCATATTAGTTTTGCGGCTTCAAGGTGTAAGATGTATTTGCTCCGTATCTCCAAGGATCTAAAATGACGAGGAATTAGCACGTACCGGCAGTTTTATGCGAACAACGTTTATAACGTGCAACAGCAGCGAAATCAATTTCAAGTCATTAAATGAAATGAACCTTTATTGAGCAACAACGGAAGCAAAAGGAACTGAATAAAAATAAAACGCAAAAGAAAAATAGGAAGAATTAATAGGCAGTAGTAGTTCGAACGAAGCCGCTTTGTATGCGATTTAAGAGAAAGCGGCATCCGCACGAGATAATGCGAATTAATAGCAACAGTAAAAATAAATTTTGTTCAGAAAAATAAAACGACAAGTAAAATTGACATGAAAACAAATCGACAATAATGAAAATAGCAAATAGAGAACCATGCATGAACAGTAAAGAGGAAAGAAGATTTATATCTTCTGTGAAGAATGCTTTATATCTTTCACGAGAACGACAAATTAAAAATACCTACATTATTCAGGGAATTTCGCATTCTTCAATATACATGCACATATGTAACTCAAGCCCATTTTGTTGACCTATCGTTTCAATCTTCAAGACTTACACTAGCCACCATGGAAAACTCTACAGTCCTTACTGTTTCATTTGAAGAGTAAAAACTCATTTATCTAAACAATCACAGATGTGGAAATTAGCTCCGATCTTTTCGATTATGAAAAACTATTAATACATTATAAAAACGCAGCACATACCAAATTTTAGTTAGATATGTCTAAAAACTAGGGAAAAGCTTTCGTCCGGGTAGAAAAACATAGCTGCATCGATAATTTCACTGTACTTGTCGATGGATCCACATTTTCTTTACTATAGTTACTATACCATTTCATGTTCATGAAAGGTATAAAAAGAAAAATTATAAAAAGTGCGAATTGAAATGGCTGCCACTAACATTTATTTGAGCACGAAATAAGCTAAAATATACTCATTGTTATTATTGTTGGTTTGCATCGTTGAACAAATGCTTCAAATCGTCGGCGCTATATTGGATTTGTATATTTGTATTGTACACAGTTAACTTTGGCACGAAGCAATTGATGTACTTGTTGGCACGTACTAATGCAAACATAAAAGCAAATACTCGCACCTATATAACTACTAACAATACCCTGCAAAAAATGCGATTAACCTGGGCCCAGTCCGCCCCTGCAGAAAACGGAAATACTCAGTTCCATCATCCCAAGAATATTCTTAAAGAGCAATGTGACCAGGTTAGCCTCTTCGAGGCTAGCTTTAGCCTTTGTTTTGTCCTTTAGCCTCATGATTTTGGATTTAGCTTCTTGGCTTTTTTTTAGCCTTTTTTTACTCCAAACCTTTTCTGGTCCCAAAACCATACTTTTCATATAAAATTTAAGTTAAATGAAAGTAGTATTGATGACGAAATATAGGAAATTATTTGTAAAGTTGTCAACTCTTTACAAAAGATACATTTTTTTTTCAGTTGATAATTCTTTGAAATTTACAAAGCCGGATGTATTTTTTCACTTTCAAGAAGAAAAGTTTGGGTATTCTCCAAGTCAAGTAGAATTGATTGAGCTGCAGTGGCGAAAGCTAATAACCGTACAGTGGACAAGTGTGACCTCTACCATAGAATTTTGGGCGGAAGTCCGAGAACATAAAAATTCACTAAACGAACCCCCTTTTTTACCTTTCAGTAATAGGGAGGCTGAAAGAACATTTTAAAAACTAAGTTAAGGAAGAGATGAAAAATTAAAATGCTCGGTGCTTAATATTAAATATTAGTTAAAACGCTTATGTATTTCTTTGAAAAAATTCCTAGTCAAGGAAAATGTGCCTGATATGTGTTGAAACCCTTTCATTTATGTATACAACTTTATATACAAATAGTTTAAACTAAAATAAAAAATTTGGAATGGATTTCGTAAAAAAATTTCTGACTGCTTTTTAGCTTCCTTTTTTCTTAATTTTAACTTTTTCTAACCTTTTTTATTTTTTTGCCGATTTAGCCTTTTTTTCTATTAACTGGTCACACTGTTAAGGAGTATCAGAGTACTCCAACACTTACCCTAATTCATATAAAAAAAGGTGGTCCAATGTAAATGGTGATGTCCCCTGATTGGATCACCTAATCCATCTCGGAGTACTCCATTTCTCAATATGCCCCTAAAAGTTTACTCCATGGATTATTCAACGCCAAAGCGAGAGAGGGAGTAAGTGGTCCTCAAAGGGGCACATACTCCCTCTCTCAATTTGGTGTAGAATTCTCCTTGGAGTAATCTATTTGCAGCAAGGGTACTCCGAGATGGATTAGGTGATCCAATCAGCGGACATCGCCATGTAAGTTGGACTAACTTTTTTATATAAATGAAGATGAGTGGGGGAGTACTTTGATACAACATCGTTCTCATACCTTTATATAGGTTAAACTGTTCAAATTTCATTGAGCCATGTCTTTTAATTCCTATTCATTTTAAATAATTATGTTTACCCCTGTGATTGTGTTACACTGTCAACACTGCAAACCTGTAGACTCTGTACACTCTCTTTAGAGCAGTGGTGACCACAGCTTGTTTATGAGGAAGTAAGTATCATGCATAGGATGTAAATTTACATGTCTGTAGGTTTCCATATACATTTTAACTAAATATATAATTTAATTATTGGCAATAACACAACTCTAGAGTAAATTGTGCTCACTAATTAAGCAATCACCCAAGAAAAAGTTGGGAAGTAAGTGTTTAACTTTTATGTATAGTGATATACATGAAAGTCGGATGAAATTTTCTATTTTGGCAAAGAAACTAGAGCCAAGTTAAATGTAAAAACATTTAAATTTAGCCTCTTGCAAATAACTGCGAAATTCAGTGCCTGATTATGACATGATAAGGCCATTATCATTCTTAAAACTGGAATTAATCCATGTTTGTATTGAACAAAAAATAAGATTTGGTCTCAATCATTTATTTCTTTTGCTGAATTTAGGCTTCTCAAATCGAAATAAACATTTTGTTTTTGCATTTAAATTTATTTTACTTAATTTCTAATATGTGACCATAAGTGAACAATAATTTTTGAAATTCAATGCCTACGAGTATTACAAAAACAAAATGGGTAGCGGCGTATGGGCAATGGAAAACCATACTTTAAAGATTAGTCACACGATCCTTTGTAGAGTATATATACATATGTATATGTATGTGTATACATGCGCGCACAGGCAAAACACATAACACGCCCTCAATCAAATACGAACCCATTTGCAATTAACTGGCAAAAACACAAAACCCAAGATTTCACACGACTACATTTGGTGAAAGCCAATGCATTGGAGTCCTTCTGGCGGTTGGCAGCTGGTGATATTCGCATTGCTTATGCCGGAGGTGTCTCATATTGAAGAGGAAGTAATGTAAACAAACAACTTCATACTAAGGTTGAGTTAGATAACAAAACCAACAGACGTACATCGAAATGACAAAAGAGCAGCAAATAACTCAAATTCAAGCTACAAGTTGTGAAAAGGAAATTGCCAAGAACGAATTGTATAATAGCAACATAAATATTTCTCGGAACAGAGAGAAATATTGTATATTTTTTCACAAGCACTTAAGCAAAATATAAATAAAATGACAATCGGAGAATTTATTTTTAAATTATAAATGTCCTTTCAATTCAAACCCTTTTATGTTGTTATCAATTCAAAGCCTTTCGTCAATCAAACTGTGAACATTTTATCTAATAACCCATTTGTACTGATCCAAAACACTTGATTTCAGAATAGTAATGCGAATGTGTTTATATCAAGTATCAAACAAGCCACTTATAAATCTTAAAAAATTAAAATAAATAATTACCAATTTGTGGTGTGCTGCTTCTAAATTCTCCTACAAATTGGCGGAACCTACCATTTTTTGCCGATTCCGAACGGCATCTGGAAAGCAGATTAATTTTTGCTGAGAATTCTTCCATGGCAGAAATACACTAGGATAGTTTGCCAAACCACTGCCCAGGGCCACCCCGTTTTTGAAAAAACACTAGTCCAGGCATTTAAGGTTTTTAAAAAAACTTTTATTACGGCGTTGTAAAAAATGTATTGGGGTGAAAAAGTCACAAAAATCAGTTTTTTTCGAGTATCTGGCGACGTGTTCCATATATGTATATAAAATGTTCTTCTACAGTTTCTTTGTTACGAAATTTTCCACCGAAAATGTCTCTATGTATGCAAACAAGTTGACTAACAATTAGGGCAGTACGATACCTCGCAGCTAACCAAAGTCAGACTGCTCCGAAACAATGAATAAAGAATCTGTAATTTGAACTTTTTTGTAGGGTTCTTTATAGTCAATTTCACAGTCAACGTTGAATCATACAAACGGGTCCCGCAACAATCGCATATAATTAGTTGTTAGGGAGCCAACTTTGAAACAACATGTTAAGGTCACGAAATGACCACCCATATATTTCAGTTCAAAAATTATAAAATGTCATTTAAAAAATCATAAATTCAGCTTTAATATATTTCAGATTAAACAAGATCTGTATAATATCTTAAAATTATTTATTTTAAGGCTTACTGGGAAGGGTTTTTGCAATAAGACACACTGTTTCACTCGCTTTCCGTTTGCGAGCAGGTTCAGTCATGGAGTGTTTAGTTGCTAGGACTCTGCCCTTACTTTTTGGACGATTGATGCCGATGCTTGTGATCTTGGTTAACATTGTCTGTGCTACGTTGTAAAAGCGAGAAATAATCCAAGCTCTTCTAGATAAAGTTTTCTTTTATATGTTTTAAACGAGTTCCATTCGGGGGCTATTTCAGTCTACAAACCAAAACCATTTCAAAGCGGATATATCAATTTGCTTGTGCAGGAGAAAGTCGCTATCAATTGATCAAGTGCTGTTGTCGTAAAACATATTTCAGAAAACTAAGAAAACCAACTTAGAAACATACGTTCTGCATACTGCAAAGGTATGTACGAGGTGTGTTCAAAAAGTATCGCAAATTTTGTGTTTTTTCAAAAATGATTTATTTATTCATGAATATCTATTTTGTCCCCTTCAAAGTAATCCCCATTTGATATTATACACTTGTGCCAACGGTTTTTCCAATCTTCGAAGCACTTCAAAAAATCATTTTTTTGTATCTTGTTCAGCTCCTCCTTCGATGCCGTCTTTATCTCGTCAAGAGAAGCGTAACGTCGTCCTTTCATGGGCCTCTTCAGTTTAGGGAACAAGAAAAAGTCACAGGGGGCCAGATCTGGGGAATACGGTGGCTGCGGCATCATTAGTGTGTTGTTTTTGGCCAAAAAGTCGGGCACAAGCAACGATGCGTGAGCAGGGGCGTTATCGTGGTGCAAAAGCCAATTTTTGTTCTTCAATGAATTTAGTTCTTTACTTGCTAAAATCAATACACCAAGATACGCGTCATACTCAATTTTGTCGATGTTCTGACAATTTGTTTCATCTGTTTTGTAAAACAAAGGTCAAATGCGCCCTTGATAGAAAAAATACTATGCACAGCATATGGCGTGATTACAGTTTATCCTGGAATAATATTTTCATTCGTCGCCCTAAAATTTTCAGTTGTACTGGGCGATAACGACCACACCATCTCTAGAAAAATATGAAGCTAAATTAACTTCATCGCCAAGCACAGTTTGGTTGTCATATATAGACTCCAAGCTGCTATCATCCGAAAACTCGTAGCTATTATCATTGATGTCAATAAATTCATCAATTTCGTTATCGTCATCAAAAATTGCATCCACCATTTGTTGCAACTGCCTTCACGTGCATAATTCCGAATACTAGGCATAAGAAATTCTGTAACAATAATGCATACAGCCTACTAATGGTCATCAGATGACCTTAATGGGGAAATAAGCAAGTTTGTAAATTATTTTTATTTAAATAAAAAAAAAGAGATTTTAATTTCAAATTCTAATGCAAAATCATGGCATTTAGGATAAAGTAAAGTGATATTTTAATAATGCTTTTCGTTTTTAAGTTATAAGCAACTTTATGTTAAAAAGGTCATGAAATGACCTTAATGGTGCAAAAGACATAATAATATTTTTCGATTGTATAACGTTTTTGAATAAGTTTCAAATGAAAAATATGTACTTCTAGCTGTACTTATACAAATATGTTTAAAAAACTGTTTTCAATTGTGAACTAATATTATAATTATATAAATAAAACTGCATAACCTGTTAAAAAGAGTACTTTCTTCAGATCATCAAGACACAGATTTGAAGATAAAACCTCATTTAAAGCTTCATAAATGAGTCAATAAAAGGCTCAAATATGACTCCAAAAAGGTTCCAAAACCTTTTTAAAAGGAGGAAAAAATTTGTCTTAAAAGATTCTTTAAACAGAGTCATAAAACGCTTCCAATTCATCGGATTCGGAGTCATTTTGGATTCTTTTTCATGATTTCTTTTACGATGCTTGCGTAGAACGATTTTTCACTCCTTCCGAAAAGAGATAATTTCTGAGGGTAAAGCTCCGTAAAATGTGCGTTTTGTGGCGTCTTTATATGTATGTGGTCGTCGGTAAGATATACAGAAAAACGGTTAGGGGTGAGATTATCACCTATCCGGGGTATCCTACTTTCCCAGTCTTTATTCTAAGGGGTCCCTACTGGCACATGTGTCCTTCAAGATATATCGACCGATTTTGAGTAGCCAACTACGTTCTTAGTAACTAAATCATGTATACTACTTCTTCTGTACTCTTCCAATCAAAGTCTCTGAATTTGTTAACTTATTCATTTAGCAATTTAATTTATTTATTTATTTTTACATTTAGATTTTTACTTGGTAACTTGACTTGAAATAAAATAATATGATTTGTTAAAATGATGTGCAAGCAAATTCTAATAAATAAATACAATAAAAATATATGCCTTGCGTGTAAAGCATTTGATAGTCAATACCATAAACTTTGAGTTCTACCTTGATTGAAATTTGGCAATGTAGGGTATTATTTTTGAAAAATCTCAAACAGTAACAGCTCTGATTTCAGAGGCACCGTTTTGCCGCCATTCACCGATGCACTTATTTTGCACTATTATCAAAAGTTTGAGTGGTCATAAGCCGACTTTTGTCGTTTACATGAAATATATGTACCGCATTTGGTTTTGATATGTGGTATATGATTTCCAAAAATTTGTATATTTTGTATTTCTTCTTTCGATCATTTCGAATTAAAATAGAATTGGTATGAAATTATTTTTGGGCATGATCCTCAACCCGATGAAATAGGAGTTTAGCTAACAGAAAACCAGCGCTGTTAGTTTAATGCATAAGAGAGCGGGCCAAAATTTCTCTGATGAAGAAGTCTTGCAGCTTCCAAAATGGATCTATAGAAAAGTTATGGCGGTTGTCTGTATTTTTTTTTTTTTTTTGCAATTACAAACTTTTAATAATTAATTAAAATTATTAAAAAAAAATTTTAATTAAAACAACAGTAATTTTCATAAAAGTTATTATTATTGGCCTTGAGCTCGTTATAGTCATGGACATTTCTTATTTTATTTTCATTTATTTCTGAAAGATGTTTGAAATCATTGAATTTTTCTTATAACTGTTTTGTGGGCGTCATATCGCAGTGGGTACAGCAGACGACGCTGACGCGGAGCACGTCGATTGGAGCACGTTGTTGGAAAAAGCAGCGAGTAATAATTATTATCAACCGGTCCTGACCACGTCGGACTTAAAAATTTGACATTAATGTTCACTGTGTCTCCGTGCACAGAACTTTGACTAGGATTTTAAATCTAAATGATTTTTTTACATTTTATTTATCGGCATATAATTTTATGTAATCGTTTCTCATGCGTTAATATGACCTTAGCGGCTGTTAGATAAATTAGATATGTGGTCACGCATGTGGAAATGTAGGCACTCGCATCAGGGTACAACAAATTATAGCTCATTATGTATGTTGCCTGAAATGTGAGCCACTGAATGAAAGTGAAGTGTCCTTCAGCGGCGTCACCGACATATCCAACCAACTGACGCAACTCATTGCCAACAACGAACAAAGGGTCGTATGTTTACTCAACTCTTAGCGCTCAACAGCGTGCAACAATTTCTATGCCTGGGTAGTCACATATTATGGTTTAAGTTTCGGACTGAAGATGGCTAGTGCGGGGCATGGTACGTAAACTTAAATGCTACACTTGTATGCAATTAGTTTTCCAAGCCACTTATTTGCAGTTGCACATCATCTTATGCATATATCATATAAACAAATGCATAAGTGGATCTACATATAAAGTTTTAACAGTGAAGTCTCAAACAGAAGATCTACAATTTGTTTCCGTGTGGAGAGCTTATCACAATAACCGCTTCGTTTAGTCTAAATAAATTTTAATATAAAACACAAATCTCTGCCGCAGAGCTCGTGCAGATGAATTTTCTCTATCAATCAATCTTAGAATCTCATTTTCCCTTTCAAAGCAAAATCAAGTTTATCAAGTTTATTTGTGTGTGGTAAGAAAATAATAAAAATGGGAATGAAAAATATTCTCATTTTCTTTAAATGTTTTCTCCTGTAGGTCTATCGCACTTCACATGAGTTTCATTATAAAACGAGATGGACCCGTAAGCATCTTGCGCATGAAAGGTACAGAAAATATTTTAAAGTAATCTACCATATTTAGTTTTTCCATTACGGGGTAGGAATTCACCCCAAGGGTAAGAAAAGTTGATCTTATGTGCTTTACAGTTAATTGATAGCGTGTGATATTTATAAAAATATGGTAGATATTATTACTGATTGGTATTTTTGTGCTTATTTTTATGTTGTGATAATAAATAAGTCGTATAAATTTCGAATGTCTTTCGAAAAGTGCTCCAAGCCAAAATTTTGGAATCAAAAATCCCGCTACTTTTTATTTCAAATTTTCATTTATGATTTGATACAGTCAATCTTCTTTTGATGCATTAGATTGGGAACGAAAACTCAAAAAATGGCTAAAACGGTTATGTTTCGAGATATTTTGAAAAAAATTTTGTCACTTTCTACGCCTAGTTTTGGAGTGGTTACATAGCAAGTTGTATTCAAAAATGTATCCTACTTTTATTGTCAAAACAAAAAAAAGTCAGTAATTTACCACAATTGTTTATTGTTAAGTTAGTCAAATTTGCTAATTTTCCGTATAAAATAATTATGTACAAAGTTTCAGCCTTAACAAACATATGCAAAAAATATGCAAAACCGTTAGCATTGCCTTAGCTTTCGGTAAATATCTGCCATAAAATATACCGTACAAATAAGGATGGCACTAAACGAACCGCGTTAAAAAAGAAATTCGTACACTTAAAATCGGACAAAAAATATTTAATCTTATAAATTTGAAATTGTGTCATAAAATGAAAATTTCGAATTCAAAAACATGGGTCCATTGCCTTTTTTCTGTGGCCGCATTTTCCTTTTCGAAAAGGAGTGCAACAGTTAGGCCCGTTTACTCAATGTCTGGTTATGATAAACTTGATCACATGATAACCTAATCATGGCTTGCCTCAGAATGACATTTTCGTTTTCACAAAAGTCTGATTAAGCTATCATGATAAAGTTGGTCATTGTGAACGTATTTGGAAAATAATTCATAAAAGTTGCATTGTGAACGAATAAAAAGTGACAGCTGCTCTGTTTTCAATTTTAAACGAACCATTTTGGCGTACAAATTTCGATTGTGATATTTCTTTATTATTATTATATTTTTAAACTCTATTACTTGCAGAGCTTGTTAACAAAACAATTTATCACAAAATCAGACTTTTACTTTCAGCTGTCACTTTTTGTTTTGCTAAACACATAATCATAGGTCCATCCTTTGATAACTCTTATCAAAAGATAATCAGCGCATCCTCGATAATCAGACATTGAGTAAATGGTTTTTGGACCAAACTCTGATAAAGTCTAGATTAAGCAGTTAATCAGACATTGAGCAAACGGTCCTTACCCATTTATTAAACGCCCACGGGTGTTACCTCTTTTTTGGTGAAATAAAGTGGGTGGGTATAAAGGTACAGAAATACCCATTTTTTCAAATGGATTGCAGCTAAGATCTCAACTCAAACTCTATTCAAGGATGGCATTACAAACGAATTGACCTTTTTTAGTTTTTGGGCAAATTTTTTAGCAACCTATATATATCGAAAGGTCCCTTGTTCAATTACCGCGGCATCAAAAATTGATTTGGATTTTTTTTTTTTTCAAAACGCTGTCGCCCTTCGGGGTTGTTTTGATATAAAAAGCTTTTCAGTAAAAATCTCTATGGTTTTACAGATGCAAGTGCCGAAATAATTGTTTTGCATATTAAAAACAAGAACCCTATTCCAACGACTTAAAGGTTCTTAAAATTGTTTATGTTTTTTCCTATATATTTAGTTGCGTTAAGAAACATTTAACCAGTAGATTTTTTGGTATTCCTATTTGGTACCAACAACATTTGTTCATAAATTGGAAATTTTATCATTTCAGATTTATGCTTTACAAAATTTCAATATTTTTCGAGTAAGTTTTCGGTTTAAAAAAATTTACTTGGTGTCACCTTACACCCATCTTAAATATAGACCTTTTTTTACAGCACAGTTAGCTGAGTTACACATTTCGTTTCAATACCTAAGAAAGGTATCGTCTACAAAGTCGATTTCATGGACAGGCAGACGCACATGCGGAGGGACATTGCTCACTTATACGAATCCGTCATATATGGTGGTGTGCGCAGGTAGAGTTTTCACTGTATTTGTAAATCAGTGGCGGCGCTAGTCATCGCTGCCTTAATACAACATTTTCAGCACCTCATTTCTTGAAAAATTTTGTATTTAAATGAGCCTTTTCGGTGTTTGTGTCAAAAGTATACCTCACACTTTAGTTTGTACTGCTTTCCTTGCTCATCTATCGCTTTCTCCCTTCACGGTTATCTTTTTTTCCTTTTTTCTGTTCTATTTTTTCCCCCTCCATCACTTCTCTCACAAACTCTTCCTATTCCTATTCTAATTTCTTCTTTTGTCCGTTTATGTCTCTTTTTTCCTCTACCTATACTCTTTTTCCATGGTATAAAGAACCTTTATATTAAATGTAATATCAGGCTTCTTCCCACTTGCCCACTTAAAACGCCAAAATTTAATTGTCATGCTGATCCCATCTCCTGATTAGGATCGCCAATATTTATAAGTACTTGACAAAACTCCACAAGCTTTTTTTCAGTTAACCCTGTTTTTTGTTAGTTATTTTATTGCTATAGTAACTATTATTTTGACTTTTTAATTTGATTTATCATGAAAGCATGTCTTTTAGTGTTTTTTTTTTACCAATTTAAATTTGCTGATGGTTTTAATTTAATTTTTGATTTCATTTGCCCTTTTACATTTTCTTTGACTGGACTTGTGCCTCTTGTAACTTCTAATAATTAATATTTTTTCCTCTCATTAATATCACCTGATTTAATCTTCTTGTCATGGAATCAAGCAATTTTTGTGAAGTACAGAGGTCCATTTCTTTCCATCCCTTTACCAGTGGTTCGTAATCCTTATAAACCTTAACTGAAAGTACTCCCTCACAAATCTCCAATTAGGTGAAGGTCGGGGTTGATGGCCTGCCACTCCGCCAAAGCTTAGTTTCTTGTGTGTGGATTACGGCAACTTCGAAAGAAATTTCAAAAAAATTGTCTTATAACTCTGTATGCATTTTTGAATTCCTTTTGCTCGATTGAAAACAGAGTGAAAGTTTCCCAGCACGTTCAAAAGCAATCCAAGCTATTAACTACCCGCCACCATGGTTTCGCTTAAGACGATGCTTATGTCTCATGTCGGGGTTAACGGGGCCATTCAGGTTATACTCTAATTGCTAAATAGAAACTTCTGCGTTACCTGTATCCCAAAACATGTATTTATCAGCGAATACCACACCGGACGTTGTGTGTCTCTTTAAAAGCTACCACGACAGTCGGGCAGTAACTCAAGGGAATACCGGAGCGTACCAGATTCATATCCGGCCAAGGAGTTCGACAGCACTCCCCAAAACCTTCGGGGACTGTTTTTGTCGTTACAACAACAACAATGCCAAGCCACTATCTACAAGGTGGCGCAAAAGTAATCCTCCTATCAGAAAATGCTATAAATTTTGCGATTGGCCCCTAAAGTCAGTTCTGTTTTCACATTTGTGTAGTAAACACATGCGAAATACACGTTAATAAACAATATTACGCTACACTGCTCCAGAACGCGGAATATTGCTGACTATTTATTTGACCAATAATCGGTCGGGGCCAAACGGTTACTGTGAATGGTGAGCGCTACAGAGCAATGATCAACGAGTTCTTTTTGCCGCAACTTGATGAATTGGGATTGGAAAACATGTGGTTCCAACAAGACGGTGCAACAGCACACACTGCACGTGCCACAACCGATATGCTGAACATCGGGAGCTTACTTTTGCGCCACCTGTTATCTGCGCAATTATAAAACCGTGCTCTGTTTCTGGTATACTGGATCGACGTGGCATTCTTCTGTAAGGTTAGTTATGTCTGAAGATTTGAATTCGAAAAAATTGTGTGATTGCTCCACTTGTGGTTTGCCTTAAATATGGATCTGAACACAGGTGGGTATACAAATTACATTTATGCCGTTATATAACTTTTTTAATCAGTTGCTGTCTACAATACTTTGCGACAGCACAATTTTGTTATATTACTGTAAGTCGCAGCTGCGTTTTAAGAGCTTTTAATGACTTCAAAGTGATTTGGTTGGTGCCAATACTCTGGCTCAATTGGATTGCCGCTCGTTTTATTTTTTAATGCTTTGAGTAGCTAAAACTTTTTCATTATTGTGCAAGTAAAGCTTTGGTTTCCTCGAAAGCCGTGCCGCTATATAGCGGCCATCATGTAGCGGTAGAGTAGGTTGTCAAAAACATTGCAATGTAAAAGTAATAAGGTGTAAACTAAGAAGACGGTGTAGTTCACCGTAACGTAATTTAGCGGCAAGCATAATATATTACGGCCGTCATGATGGTGAAAACTAGTTCTTCAAGGTTTTGTCTCACCGCTTTTGTCATAGCGGTGTGAATTCAATCAAATAATTCAAATATTTTGACAAAACCAAAAATTCAAATATTTCAAGTTGTTTAAAATAAATATTAAAAAATTTTAAATTCTAAAAAAAAAACAAAGGACCACGAAATAAAGCGAATGGGATCGCCAAAATGTGGGAAATAGGGTCATGTAAGTTTACAAAAAAACGGTGCCGGTCATGACGGTGACAATAGCTAACGTTATTTGGCGGGCGTAATATAGAGACACCGCTTTTCGAGGCTTAAGTACATAACAGGGTTAAACAAATTTTTCGATTTTAAAAATCCCGGTATTTTCGGGATATGGTTTTACAATACCGGATTATTCGCTATTCCCTAGCAGAAAAAGTAAAGAAATTGTTTGAGAAACAAATAAATAATACGGGTTGTTTCATATCGACTTATCCAACTGGAAAGGTATTAACTCAGCTCGCTCTTTAAAATGTTCGTATCTTAGCGGTGCTATTAAGCAAGACATATCCCAAGAGCTCGCTGCAAACTGTAACTGCGAAAATCATAATTATGACATCGCTGTGGTACGACATTTTTAACTTACCCTCTGAGCTAATTCCTTTCTGACAAGATTACCCAAACTTAATTTTTCAGTTTCTAAATTATGATACGAGTTGTCAAGGGATTTTTTAAACTTTTTTAAATGGATCATCTAGGTAGACACAATTTTTGTGACCTATTAATAAATTTGAAAATATCGTGAAAAACGGCACATTCGTTTAGTGTATTTTCGGTGTTCTTGTTGTAGAATATGTAAGTCGACGGTAACTTTGAGTAAAACAATCAATAAGAAGAATTAAATTATTCAAAATATCGCATACCACCAAAAAATAGGATTGTGTTCATAAAGAAATCAAACATGTTTAGTTTTTAGCAACATATCTTCATCCCCGAAAATCCCGGGGTTGTGCATTTTTAGGACGTACGACCCTAGTACATACAAAAAGAAACATATAAAAAAAAGTATACTTACTTTAGTGTGTGCGTTGTTTTATAGCTAATTGCATTAGGAGTATATAAATGCTAACTAATGGGCAATTGAAAATTACGATTTGGAAATAGAACCTAACTAAAATTATAGAGAAGCAGTTTACTTAGGTGGTTGGAGTTTTTTCAAACACGGTTAGAAAAGCCTAACATAAGAAAATAAGAAGCTAAAAAAAGTCAGAAATTTTGTTACGAAATAAATTTCAAATTCTTTATTTTAGTTTAAACTATTTGTATATAAGGCTGTAGACACAACTTAAAGGAACTATTCTTGTTTGAATTTTTTGAAAGAAATACATAATACAGAAAAATCACTACAAGCTAATGAATTTTATAATATTTTTTTCGTCTGAGGAATCAGAAGAGTTTGAGTCTGCGTACAAAGTTTGGGTATTTATCATACAGATGAGATCACGGTAATTTCAAAATTAGTGATACATTTGGATGAGCGTTTTAACGAACATCTAATATTAAGCAGCGAGTTAAGCATTTTAATTTTTAACCTGCTCCTTAACTTAGTTTGTAAAATGTTCATGGCACTAAAAATTCCAAAAAGTTTAATACGAACTCGACCAGTTCTAAAAAAGGGGGTTCGTTTAATAAATTTGTATGGTAGAGGTCACACTTGTTGACTGTACGGTTATTAGCTTTCGCCACTGCAGCTCAATCAATGCTACTTGACTTGGAGAATACCTAGACTTCCCAATAAACAAAATACGTTTACTATAAGCTTACGATAAACTTACTTTAGCAAGCTTTTCGTTTGGAAAACATTTACTATAATTGCTGTTAAACATTTGAAAAAAATTGTCGAATCAACAAAAGTAATGCCTTTTTAAACAATTGCGATTGCGGTTTGGAAAACCACTTTTAATTAACGTTTTATTCAACGTACAGTAAGTTATTGATAAAACTCCAATTTAGGCAACGACGGTGAAAACAGGACAGTAGCCTATTGAATATGTACTAGACCTTTACTCCGAAGGTTGCTGGTTAGAGTCCCGACAATTTGCTCAACGTTTTTTACTAAATAAATCATAATTTTTTTAAAAATTTTTAAATATTCGGCGCGAGCTTTTTTACCAATTTGTGGAGTGCTGCTTCTAATTTTTTATACAAATTGGCGGGAGCTACTGTTTTTTGCCGACTCCGGACGTCATCTGCAAAGCAAAGCAAATGAATTTTTGCTAAGAAGCCTTCCATGGCAGAAATACCGTCGGACCCCGTTTTGAAAAACTTGTTTCAAACCAATTTTGATTTTACCTATCCCAGGACTCGAACCTTGGGCCTTTCGGTATGGTAGGCCGGCAAAACTATAATAAAGTTTATATAAATCAAGTAGGTAAATTATTTAGCATTATTTTTGAAAACTGCTAAACTGTTCACCTCGCAGAAAGTTCACCACAAATTAATTCCCCAAAGCTACCATACAATTGTGCAAACATATTTAAACGTTTGTGAAATTTTTTATTAACAGACTCGTTCGGAAAATATTGTTTAATAAACTAGCTTACTTCATTGTTTATTGGGTTTTCTTTTTGAAAGTGAGAAAATACATCCGGCTTTGTAACTTTCGAAGAACTATCAACTGAAAAAAAAATCAGGTAGGCGATGTCGCAATTTTTACGAATAATTTTCTGTATTTCGTCATCAATACTACCTTCATTCAACTTGAATTTTATATATTTCTCGAAGTTGTATGAAAAATATGGTGCTGGGACCAGAAAAGGGTTGGAGTAAAAAAAGGTCCGAAGCTAAAACCAAAATTACGAGACTAAATGACAAATAAAAGGCTAAGTCTATCCTCGAAAAGGCTAACCTGGTCACACTGCACTCGTTTATGTTTGCACAGAACAAATATACAATTCAGTGCACTTGACCTGTAACTATTTCTAATTACCAAAACATAGCATGACATAAAAATTATCATGAATATACGGACCACTTTGTAGGGTCAACATTTGTATGATATGGAACCTCTAAACTCGATTGGCTTCATATCGGACACAGCCTGCATAAATTTCTTAGCGTATAGTATTATATGTGCATATTTGTAACATATTTAATTGTTGAATGAGAATTTTAAGCATATATAAAGCCAACAGAGTAATCTACGAAGTCTGCTTTCTGTTATGTTCTCAAACCCCAAGTCGTTTTACAGCTTCGTTAATTCGAAGAGGAAGACAAAAGGGTTTTCCTCAGTAATGAAATTTAATGATCTAGTTTCTCAGACTGGTGATAAAATTGCTAATATGTTTGCCAGCTTCTTTAGATTTAAATACTCAACTTCGTTAGATTCAGGGCCTTTGAATCATCCTCACAAATTGTCTTTGTTTAATTCAACACCTGTTCCTTTTATTTCTTATGACAATATGCTATTGCCTCTTGAAAATTTTAAAAGTTCCTATTCTAGTGGACCTTTCAATCGTGCTGAAAACTTGTGCTCAGTTCCTTTGTCAGACTTCAACGTCTTAGTTTAGCGCATCTCTAAGGCAAGTACTATTTTGTAAAAAGTGGAAAGAGGCACTTATATTACCTTTATATAAAAATGGAGATAAAACAAGTGTTACAAACAATAGAGGAATATCAAAGCTCAGTCTATCGTCACAAAGCTATTAGCCTTTTCAGTGTATTCGGTTATTGACCTATCCCAACATGGGTTTTGCAAGGGTAAGTCTACTGTGACTTGAGTACACAGCGCATGTTTTCAAAAGCCTTAGGGCCAACTGCGACACTGATGTCATACATATGGATCAGATTTTAAGAAGGCATTTGCTAAAGGTTCACATTCTATTCTGTTATTCAAACTTGACCAATCGGGTTTCCTATCTTTATTTGACGTATGGGTATCTTCTTATTTAAAAGATAGAAAACAACAGGTTATATTTAATAATTGCAAGTTTCAATTTATAAATGTGGCTTCTGGTGCTCCAAATGGCAGTTATTTTGGTCCTATCTTATTTCTTTTGTTCATCCTCCTCCCTAACGTTTTCAAGTTCTGCAAGTCCTTAATGCACGCCCCCTTCTGGTCTTACATATAATACGCATACGTATAATACACTAATACCTGCTTCTAACCTGTTAAAAAAGTTATATTTGTATGCTTTTTACATTTTTAAATTTAGTCTGTAAGAATTATTCATTTTAAAGACTATTCAACAAATCAAAAAAAAATACCATTGTTTTAATGACTGAGTTATATATTTTTTCACATCTTAAAAAAGTCTAAGTGGTTGTAAAAGTTATTATTATATAATATTTATGTTTTGGCTAAGCAATGATTACTCGATTATTACTTTGTGTCAACTGACTCCGAGCGAACATTTTCATTGCTTTAAATATAAGTGGACCACATATCGGGCATGCATTCGGATGTAGGGGTTTAGCCCGGAAGTTGCAATAGCGATCTTCTGAAGCTACCGTTTGGTTGAATGACGGCGTTCACCTGACGGGAACTGACAAATAATAGCGTCGAAACTTTGCTGATGTTATCGAGAGCCTGCCCATTCATCTTTGTAGCAAGCGACCTTGTTATATCATGACGGACCGTATTGCACTTTCCTCCAGGCGAAATATGTTCAAATGAACACATAAATTACCGATTTCTCGAAGCTTTACCCTCAGAAATGAGCTCTTTTCGGAGCCCAAGAGGAGCGAAAATCGAAGGAGTCATACAAAATAATCTGAAATAACCCCGAATGCGATGAACTTGGAGAGTTTTATCTCTCTTTTTAAATGAACTTCGGAGTATTTTTGCACTCTTTTTTCGCCTTTTATTGATGCCCCAATTATCTGAACGCAACTGCCAAAAAGGAACTGCAGAACTTAAAAGATTGGAAAACATTACGAATATAACTTTCAGTTTCAATTCACTTTAACCCCATTCCTAGTATTTCGCTTATTATAAACTTCCAAGTTTGTCACATACGCACTTTGTCGATTTGTCGCATTATAAAGTTTCTATCAACAAACTCGGCCGACAGTTACCAACACCAGCGACAGCATTGTTGCCACAATCAGGACATGAAATGTTAATAACCATAACTGGCTGTGACAAGCTACGCAATCAAAATATAAAACAAATGCATGTACTTATGAATGCGGAGGAACAGCAGCCATAGATCCTGCGTAACAAAAAAACAAGCCAAAACAATCAGTCTTGGGAATTTTACAAACTTTTAAAATACATTGATAGACTTCCACACCCTGTGGGAAAGTCAGTAACTAGTGAGAACAATTTCTGGTTCAGAACTAGAGATGAAGCGGCTAATAAGAACTAGTGTGATAGGAGCTAGACTTTCACTAGTTCGAAACCGACAGTTGTGTAATTATTCAAAGGCATTTGGATTCGCATTTGTAAAAATGATTTGTTCTTATAAGGTTCTTTAAAGAAAGTTTAAATTTTAAACTATAAAAAAATCGTATCAGTTGGTAGGCCTTGAACCGAATCGGCCCGCAGAGTCGAGTGCTCTACCCTCTGAGCTACGGAGCACTCGTCAATACAGTGAGAAAAGTATACATTTGTATACATTATTAATGAATTTTGTTAAATTTTGGCTCAAATTATTAGCTGTGCATAAATCAACCGCATGGTGTGGCGACAGTGTTGCTGGACTACAAAAGCGATGGACCAAGGTTCGAGTCCTGGGAAAGGTAACATGAAAATTGGTTTGAAAAAGTCTTTCAAAACGGGGTCGCCCGTCGGCAGTCTTTGGCAAACTCTCCGAGTGTATTTTTACAATGGAAGGTTTCCCAAAATACCTTCTTTTTTTTAATTTTAAACTAACTACATCCAAACTGCAGAATTTGGAAATGGTTCAGAAATGAAGCAATAGTAGAAATAAACGAACTACATCCAAACTGTAAACATTTTAACTAGTTCGGAACGATCGAAAAGGCAATGCAGCGGGGAACAGTTTCCACCGGCCAGGACATCGCCATGTTAAATTCGCCAGTTGGTTACATGTAAAAGAGATTGAAGGCGAATTAGTAGGGGTTCTAAACGCACTATAAGCGCACCAGTTTAGAACAAGAGAGTTTCTACAAAGGGCATAAATGATTTGTCTGTTGTGAAAACCTTTACGTGCTCGAATGTGTGTATGAGTACATAGTGGTAAAATGGCTTGCATTACCTTTTTCTAATCAGATAAGGCGAATGAAAATGCGTGTTTAAAATGTACTGCAGACGGTGATTACGTCGCCCACATTACTTTCATTGGAAAGTGTCTTTTCATGCATGGTATACATTGCCTTGTGAGCGCAAAGATGCACGAGGTGACGTCCTGCGAAAGTAACGCGCCCGTAGAAATATACATTGCCGTCTGCATTACCTTTTATATATGAAAGGATGCATGACAGAAGAACACAGTAACAATGTGTAAACCGTTCGCTTACTTTTGGTTTAAAATCTCCTTTTAAGGTTTCCATACGTCTTGTCTTACCAAAAGTAAGTAACGAATTTTTTTTACCGCTGGGATGCTTGTACGTATAAGTTAAAATTTTCCACAAACTTAGGTGCTACATGGGCTAAATAATATTTTCAGGTATTTGCCTGCAACTCAAAGTATATCAAACTTTATTTATTGTTTCGCATCTGCGCGTGTTCTTCTACGCCCCGCCACTTAGACGAGCCACCACAATTTGTTGCCTATTCCAATGACGCTAAAACGTCTTGTTATACCTTGCATGAACATGAAATGGTATTGTAACTTTGGTCCGATGTTTGTAAGTATGAGAAGAAGAAGAGATGAACCCATCAATAAGTATAAAGAAATGATCACGGCGATGAGCTGAGTCATGTAGACATGTCCGTCTGTCTATCTGTTTGAACGCATTTGTAATATATTAATCATTTGTCTGTTCCAACAAGATCGCATAGCTCCAATACAATCGATTGTTCCGATAAACTGGTTTTCACCTATAAATCTTGCAATTAAAGAGCTGCGAACGTAAACTTTTTCAGGTTTGGTACATATTATGTGACAAATAAAAATCAACCAGATCGGATCTATATAACATATAGTTCCCATACAATTGATTGTTCCGAAAAATGGCGCTTGGGCTATAACTACTGTATTTTAATAGCGAAGAACACAAAATTTGGAATCTACAGTACTTATTACATATATAATGTGTTTAGTCATCATCAAGATTGGATCAATATCCTATAGCCCCCCTGCAACACATTTTTCCGATAAACGGGGTTTGGGTTTGTACTTATTGTAAGGATCGGACACTGAAAACGGTGATGCGTATTCATGAAAGGTATGAAGGTTTCGGCACAGCAAGAGACAGCGCTTTCCTTACTTGTTTTCTTATACCATCGCTAAACCATAGCATCAAATTTTAAGTGTTGAAGTGTTTGTTTGTTAATCATGTTTCACTCGTATAACTTTTTGATTGTCCTTGCGAAAATTTTGCACAAAATTTCTTCTCAAATAATTTTTCTTCGCCTTGTCCTTCGCCGTTGCTCCTTTTGCCTTCATTCTCTATTATTAATGCGTATTTGTATGTACGAGTATGTAGGTTGGCTAAATTGCTTATGGGCAGTAAGTAATTTTGTATTGCTTTCAGGTGTGGCAAATGTCATAAAAGGTGGATCGATGAAGCGGCTCTTTATAGGTATTTATGTATGTGCGTGCGTATAAGCTCACCATCGGTTGCACGTAAAATATTTTTAATCTGATTGTTGGGTGAAACTAACTTTTCGAATTTATCTATAACGCCAAACGCATCATTTCATGCTTTCGGGATTTTGCTGGTGGCATTGTGAGTTTTTTGATAAGAATGAGCCCAGCAAAGGTACACAAAACTTGTTTTCTTTTCCATGATTTCGAATAGATTTTGTTATTAATTTACAAAGTTTTTCGTTGCACTTAAAAACCGGTGAGTCTGCTGTGAGCTGATACATTTTTGCTCTATGCAAACGTATACAGTATGTACTTATGTACACGCACATGTGCGTTTGGACTTGTGCATGAGGAATTCGGCAATTTTGGCAACTTTTGCTCGTGCCTATTATGGAAAATGTAGAATTTAATAATATTTTCAACTATGAATGTGTGCTTATTAAATTTCATTGAAAGGGTGAATATAAAAAATTCATAAAAACCTACCAGCCAATCATAAAGTTTTGGGGCTTTAGAAGTTGATTATTGGAACACTTTTGAAAATAGTTTTAACGGAGAATTTAAAAAAGTATTAAAGGGTGTTTTTTTAGGGGTATAGAACTTCGAATTGAAATAAAACACAAGAAACTCGTTTTAAGGTCCATCAATTTAGCTTTATTGGAAGGATAATTTTATGCCATTAATGTTTAAATATGATTTCGGGCATGTGGCCGCCGCGGCTGGCTCGAATAAAGCCAATTCTACAGGTCCAATTTTCAACCACTTTTTCGAGCATATGGGGCCGTATGTCGGCAATAACGCCACGAATGTTGGCTTCCAATTCCCCTAACGTTTCTGGTTTGTTGGTGTAGACGAGCGACTTCACATATCCCCAAAGAAAATAATCCAATGGTGTCAAATCACACGACCTTGGTGGCCAATTGACAGGTCCATTCCGCGAAATTATGCGCTCATCGAATGTTTCCTTCAATAAATCGATTGTGACGTGCGCTGTGTGGCATGTAGCGCCGTCTTGTTGGAACCACAACTCATCCACATTCATGCCATCCAATTCGGGAACAAAATAGTCGGTTATCATGGCTCTATACCGGTCTCCATTAACGGTAGCTGCCTCTCCAGCATTATTGCGGAAGAAGTATGGCCCAATGACTCCACCAGCCCATAGAGCACACCAAACAGTCAGTTTTTGTGGATGTAATGGCGTTTCAAGGGTCTCATGTGGATTCTCTTCACTCCAAATGCGGCAATTTTGCTTGTTGACGTAGCCATTCAACCAAAAATGAGCCTCATCACTGAACAAAATTTTGCGATGAAAATCAGCATCGAAATCAATCTCATTTTCGGCCCATACACCAAAATCACGACGCATTGCATGGTCTCGCGGCTTTAATTCTTGCACAAGCTGGATCTTGTAAGGTCGCAAGCCAAGATCTTTGCGCAAAATCTTCCATAAAGTTGATGGACAAAGCTCCAATTGCTGTGCACGGTGGCGAATCGATTCATTCGGGTCCTCTTCAACACTTTGCTCTACAGCGGCAATTGTTTCTTCGGTGCGCACTGTTCGACGTCTCTGCGGATGCGTATTATCACATAGAGTAAACGTAGTGCGAAAACGATCCATGGTTAACCGAATTAATTGCTCTGATGGACGATTATGTCGACCATAAAATGGACGGAGCTCACGGTAAACTTCGCGAACTGAACCATTATTTTCGAAATAAATTTGCACGATTTGCAAGCGTTGTTCTTTTGTCAACCTGTTCATGATGAAATGGCAAACCAAACTGAACATAAATGACATTAGAGTTGCCAGATTTGACTACAAAATGCCAGTTTTATCTCTATTCAAAAAACAAACCTGTAAAAAAAACACCCTGTATAAGCAGATATATCTTTAGAGTGTAAAACGGCAGATATATAAACTGAACAATAACAAGTAAGGAAAGCGTTGGATTTATACCTTTAGTGAATACGCATCATGGTTTTAAATGTTCGATCCTTTTTTACAATAAGTACAAACTCTCTAAAATTTGAGGGAAATACTTACTACCCCATTTATCGGAGCAATCGATTGTATGGGAGCTATATGTTATATAGGTCCGATCTGGCTGAATTTCATTTGTCTCATTACGTATATAATGTGTACCAAATCTGCAAAATCTTGCCTTCCCAGCTTTTTAATTGCATAATTTATAGCATAAGACTTATTTATAGGAACTATCGATTATATGGGAGCTATATGTTATGTTGGGCCGATCTAGCTCATTTTTACTAGTCGCATTAAAATGTATGAAACCCGCATACTTTTAATTTCAAGATTTATAGGTCAACACCCGTTTATCGGAACAATCAATTGTTTGGGAGCTATTGGTCCGATCTGAGTGATTTTCACTAGCCACATTACGTATATAATATGTACTAAACCTGCGAAATTTTACGATTCTAGCTTTTTAATTGCAAGAGTTATAGCCCAAACCGCATTTATCGGAACTTATTATTTCGGTATACTTATTGGTGGGTCTATCTCTTCTTTTTCTCGTACTTACAAACATCGGATCAAAGTTATAATACCATTTCATGTTCATATAAAGGTATACAATTCATATTGTTGGTCAATGAGCTGGTCCTGTTCTTTTGTTTTTCTTTTACTGCCAACATTTAAATTTTTCAATTTTAATTATAGCTACTTTTAAATTATCACCCAAAACCAGATCTGTTGAATTTCCTAATTGATTATACTGCTCTTTCATTTTGTAATGATAACTTTAATTGTTTTTAGAAATCCGCAATTACTAACTGATTCCTAATGAAAAAAAATCATGACTTCTATGAAAAAAAGAAAAAATCAAAAGTGATCACAAACAACCTCATTTGTTTTTGATTTTTCCTAACTTTTTATTTTAAATCATGATTCTTTTTTGATTGTTTTTTCATATAATTTGGAGTGGAGTTCATTAAGAATTAGCAGTGAAGGTTTGTGCTTCGATGAAAAAAATTTTTTGCTGATACTAAAGTAAAATTTTTAGTTTCCACAAAATCGATTAGAACTGTGTGCCCAGCTTTAAACAGTTTCAGTTTCATTGTTTTTTAAATCAAAATTACTGCTCTGGCTTCTGTTTCGAATTGTTTTGGTTTTATACTTTGTGTATGAAGCTTACAAGTGTCGAAATACAAGCAATTTTTACATTTCGGAATGTATTTGTCAAGATACAACTTTTACTTGCGGCCTGATTCTGAGTGTAACAGGTAATTTTGAACCTGGAACTTTATGCCACCGAATACAGCTACTGGCGGTAAAAACTAAAAATACTCAAAAAATAATAAAAAAGTGCTAATAATGTTTGTTACTTCGTGTTAACTAGTGTGTGTATTCTACTGGCTTTCCACAAAAGTATAAAAAAACCGATAAGTTTTTCACGGTTACGCCACCTTTTCACCAATTATTGTCATTCATAGAGGGATATGGCTTAATCAAATTCTTTTTTCTTCATGGACACCTTTAACTGTAAAAGTCTTTTATACGGACTTTGTATCTATCTCGATCCGTTTGTGCAGTTAAGAGTACAACCTACCGTTAGCAATTAAAATTAATTTCTCTGAGAGTTATGTTTAGCTGAGTATAAAAAGGAAGAGAAATTTAGTTGCAAGAAAAAGGTTCCTTCTTACAAGAGTTGCGAACATTCCCTGTAAATGTATTTTTTTCTCTTGGTACCTACTTCTGGGTTTTACCAGGGCTCGGAAACATTCACTCTCGTTCGCTCGTATTCGCGAACCTGAACATTAAAAAAAGAAGGAAGTCTAACTTCGGGTGGAACCGAACATTATATACCTAGTAGTGATCTATTATGGCATTCCAATTATCTATTTTAATGCTTTCAGTTCGTATTTGCGTTCAAATAGACAGACGGACAGAAAGATAGACGTATCGAAAGACGGGCATGGCTATATCGACTCAGCTCATCCTCCTGATCATTTCAGTATACTTTTTAATGAGACTATCTCTTTTTCTTCTCATACTTACATGCATTTCATGTTTATGAAAGGTATGAAAATCAAAAAAGATATATAACTTCGCTATTGCAGTGGGCTATTAACTGCGTGCCCAAATTTTTTGCTTTCTGTGTTTTCCGATTTGGCTTATTTTTGGCAGGAGTACTATTGAGAAGCAGCTGAACAATTTTCATTGAAATATCAAGATTGAATTATAAGCGATTGCATTTGAAAGTAGCAGAAATTTTATGCTGAAAAGTGGGCGGCGTTACGCCTACTTCTTCAAAATGGACACACTTTTTTTTTGCAGTCGATTTTTTCTTAGAAAGCTTATTATGTGTTCAAAGTCTGATTGATATAACTTGCTTGGTTGTAGAAATATCGCTTTTTAAATTTTACAAAAAAATTTTTTAGAACTATGTTAAAAAACGGCGTGGACATGAACTTATTTCGCCCATTTTTACAACAAACAGTTACCTTTATATATTGAACATTATCACCAAATTTCGTTTCGACAAATAAATTTTTGGCGGAGTTATGGCATAAAAAGTTCTGTGGAATAGTCCACTATAAAAAGGGCGGGGCCACGCCCATTTTCGAAAATTTTAAGTTTTTGGACTTCTTTGTTTACGGAAACTTTAAAAGTGAAATATAAATGATGTAAAGCTATTTTACGCAAAGTTATTGTCTATTTAATATATATACGATCCTCTTCAAAATCTTTCATATAAAGGCGGGCGTAGACCTTAACCGATCCCGCCCATTTTTTCCTGGAACATTCCTTGCATACCTGGAAACCTGCGTGCTGATATTCGATATCTGGGCGGTGCCACTCCCATTTTCAAAAATTTCTTGAAAAATTAATTTTATGCCTCAATATTAATGTTTACACTAAATTTTATCCTTATAGGTGTATTATGTAATCACTTTTTTTGTGTTGAAAAATGTTCTATACATAAAAAGTGGGCGTGGCTATCATCCGGTTTCGCCCATTTTAAATTGCGATCGGAGATGAGTACCAAGGAACCTGCATACCAAATTTCATTAAGATATCTCAAAATTTACTCAAGTTATCGTGTTCACAGACGGACGGGCGGACATGGCTCAATCAATCCCTCTTTTTGTCCCGAACATTTTGATATATATATAAGTCAATATCTATCTCGATCTGTTTATGCGGTTACTTACTGCCGTTAGGCGACCAAAGTTAATATACCTTTTGTGCGTAGCACTATTAGGTATAAAAAAGCATTCTTCGTATTCGCGGAGAATAACGCATAAAAATATCGATGTCGTTCACGTTCGCAAATCAAAATAAGAACGTTCTCCTTGTCGTTCATCTTCTGTATGTATGGTATGCAATGCCGTTGCATTATGTACTAGTTAAATAACTAGAATTTATGGGGACTAGTTTGGGTTTTCACTGCGGAAAATTTACGTAGCCATGCGAACGGTCGATATTTTTGCGCTGTATTGCATCCCAAGGCTACTCCTTTTGTGCTGTGAAATTGAAGTTCATGTGGGTGAGAGTATGTTGCATGGGAAGACCGTAAACTAAACTGGTATTTATTGTGTGCGCAACAGTAGTTTTCACTAGCGAACTGTGCATACTACATACTTACTAAATACTTATGTAAATACAACCCAACAAACACTTTTGTTAGAAATACATTTCAATTATGTTTGACATCTAATCCCTTTGATTTTTAACTTACGCGCAATCAGAGGAATGGGCCGTTCTCCAGCAAAAGGGAGCATATGGCATGATATGAAAATATACTTGTTTCTCCACTTAAAATATAGTTTTTAATTTCGACTTGGATATTCTCAAACGTCAGTTTAAAAGAACAAAAGCTCCTCCGATTAAATAATAGAGCAAAAACAATTATCATTGTGATTTGAATGAGTGTTTAGTACGTTTTCTTAATTAACCTCTTCGGGTATAATGTCCACATATGTGGACAAAAGTTTTCTTTGTAAAATAACTGTCAATATTTCAATATTTTTCTCAAACAATATAACAATTTTTTGGGAACATATTCGCTCGCTTTTCTACATTTTTAGTTTCTCTCTTCACTTCTTCTGTCGCGTTCATTTCATACGATATTTTCAAATGGACTGAAATATGCAAGATTGGATCATATTTTGTCACAAGTGGGTCAATATTTTACTTTTTTAATATATATTTATTTATTGTTAATAGAAAAACAATAAAATAGGCTTTTTTTTTATTACATAAGAATATTTTGTTTTATTTTGCACTTATATTAAAAATTAAAACTTTCGAAAAACTGTTTTTTAGTATAAAAAAAAAATTGCAAAAAAAATTTTGTTTGAAATAAACTCTTCAGACACCAGTTATTAAAAATAAGTCATAAACAATTATTTTTTCGAGCGTATTTTCGGTGCGGGATTGAAGAGGTTAAATATATATAATGATACATGTATCGATGGAAATTAATTTGCTTTTTTGGTTCACCCACCTTGCGGTTTAATGTAATAAATTTTTCTAAATAAACTCCATGGTTTTAAATTCAAATCAAACTTGAAAAAAAAATCCGAACATCAAAAGGAGAAACGTGTTGGAAATCACCTTGAAAATAAAGAGATTTCTCAAACAATGAAAAACACTGGATTCATGTTTTTTGGGAAGTACTTTAGCATACCCAATCAGCAAACTTCTGGCGGGTTAGGAGTTTAGAATATGCCCGAGGTAGGCATACCGGTCGTAAGAGGCGACTAAAATCCACAAAGGTAATGACGTCCAACTCGATGGTTGATCTACGGATATGGTGCCTATCACCTCTCATTACCCATCTTTATCTTCGGTACGGAAGGAGAGGTGACATGACCTAAACGGTTGCAGTGGTCATACCAAATTCCTCCCGCGACAGTCGGGCATGTACCGCAAGGGAGTACCAGAGCGTACTGGGTTCATATCCGCCAAAGGACTGCCACTTTCCACAACACTCCCCAAATCGAGACTTTCTAGCGCCCCGATAGAAGTTCCCAGCTAGTGGAGAGACACTGATTACCATTATGCTTCCTTCCTTATCGCATTAGAAGCGTACAAAGCGGAACAATGCTTAAAAAGTTGACTGGGCGTTCTGGCAAGTGTATAATATATTTATGTATGTGTTTGTGAAAGTATGCCAGTGGCATTGCGTGCGGTGGTCACATGCTTGGCTATAAATCTTAATTTGTTCGCAAAGCGCACGCGAATTTTTTTCATTGCCGAAAATTGCTAAGGCGAAACAGCAATGCATACAAACGGGTAGGAACAAAGAAAGAAAACC
Organism: Merzomyia westermanni; assembly: GCA_949987695.1. Lineage (NCBI taxonomy): Eukaryota > Metazoa > Arthropoda > Insecta > Diptera > Tephritidae > Merzomyia > Merzomyia westermanni. Next base: position 124,784,073 of record OX465288.1, on the reverse strand, counting down.
GCAAAAATTGAATGGCACTCCCAAATTTACTAAACGTAGTTAAAGTCTCCAAATATTTATACATAAAAATCAGAAGGCCCCAGTCTCCATAAAAAAATAATTGGCAATTTTGTCCATTGGAATTTTAAAATTTATTGGTTAAGAAGGGTTCTACCAAAATAGGACTAGTTTGAAAAATAACTTAACTACTTTTAGTAATCTTCGTTTTTGGCGACCTTTCCAGTTTAAACATCGGACCTCAAGCCGGCAAAATAAAAGGGTTAACTAGTTTTAAATAAAAGTAACTTTAAAAATCAGCTCTTTTTTGGAAGGTAGTTGTGGAAGCCTCAATGATGAACAATTTTTTGAGCAAGATCGCTCTTTGGTGGTGGTTGGAAGGCCCACCGAATATATTTTATACCATTCATTTCATATATCATTTTAAAGAACATTTTTTGCGAAAATTCTAAATTTGGCGTCATTCTCAAATAAGTCCAGGTTACGGCAATATTTATATTTGACAAAGTTCTTAGAATATCTCTACATATAATAAAATTGTAACAGGTCGATGTCTGTACATTGAAGATATTCAAGAAAAACTGATAGGAGAGGTCGTTATTGGACCAGCGGAACCCAAATCTACAATTTTTAGAATTTTTGTCTGTCTGTCTGTCTGTCCGTCTGTATGATTGTGCGCGCATCACGCAAAAACTACTGAATAGAATTGCATGAAACTTTCACCATTCTATCACTTTACGTCTAACTTAAAATTTAGGACAACTTTCATTTGGATATCTCATCCAGTTCCCGAGTTATTGACCAAAATGTGGGAAAAATGTGACCAAAAATGTGGTTTTTTTACCATAACGCCCGCGTCACACAAAAACGACTGCATAGAAATGAATGAAACTTTCAATAATCATTCTCTAGACGAACCCTAAAATTTAAGATATGTTTCACCTCGATATTTTACCCGGGTCCCAATTTATTGACCTAAATGTGGACCCAGGGTGACAGTATGATTTGTGCTTTTAAGACGGAACAAAGTTCGGCGGGTCAGCTAGTACTAAATATAATAATTCCGGTCGAAACGGTGCTACTTTTGTTTTGGTGAAGCACCTTAAAGTGCTTACACATGTTCATTTATTCATACATATACAGGTTAGTATTTATGAGGGTGAGTGAATGTGCATCCAAATGTATGTGGCATGGTGAAGGATCCGAAGCTATGTACGAGGTGTGTTCAAAAAGTATCGCGAATTTTGTGTTTTTTCAAAAATTATTGATTTATTCATGAATATCTATTTTGTCCCCTTCAAAGTAATCCCCATGAGATATTATACACTTGTGCCAACGGTTTTTCCAATCTTCGAAGCACTTCAAAAAATCATTTTTTTGTATCTTGATCAGTTCCTCCTTCGATGCCGTCTTTATCTCGTCAAGAGAAGCGTAACGTCGTCCTTTCATGGGCCTCTTCAGTTTAGGGAACAAGAAAAAGTCACAGGGGGCCAGATCTGGGGAATACGGTGGCTGCGGCATCATTAGTGTGTTGTTTTTGGCGAAAAAGTCGCGCACAAGCAACGATGCGTGCACAGGGGCGTTATCGTGGTGCAAAAGCCAATTTTTGTTCTTCCACAAATCCGGGCGTTTCTGGCGGATTGCTTCGCGCAAATTGCGCATAACTTGCAGGTAATATTCCTTATTGACCGTTCTTCCCTGTGGCAAGAACTCATGATGCACCACGCCCCTGCAATCGAAGAAAACTGTTAGCAAAACTTTCACATTCGACCGAACTTGTCGCGCTTTTTTCGGTCTTGGTTCGTGCGGCAGCTTCCATTGAGATGATTGAGCTTTGGTTTCCACGTCATAACCATAAACCCACGATTCGTCACCAGTTATGACCCTCTGGAGCAAATTTGGGTCGTCGCGGACAGAGTTTAACATCTCATTAGCAATGTTCATGCGATGCTGTTTTTGGCACAATTGAGCAATTTTGGTACGAATTTCGCGGCGACCCGTCCCATGCCCAAATCATTGATAAAAATTGAATGGCACGAGCCAATCGATATGTTAAGGTCCTCAGCAACTTCTCTAACGGTGATTCGACGATTGGCCAATACCATTTTCTCCACTTCATTCATTTTTTCGTCGGTTGTTGAAGTGCTCGGGCGTTCGGCACGCTCTTCGTCGTTCACATCTTCTCGGCCTTCTGAGAACATTTTGTACCACCGATAAACGTTGCTTCGGTCCAAGGTAGCTTTTCCGTATGCCACAGTCAACATTCGGAATGCATCCGCGCACTTAATTTCGTTTTTCACACAAAATTTGATACAGGTTCTTTGATCCATTTTTTTGAATAGGTAAAAATCGAAGACGATCCAAAACACGTGCAAGCAAAGCAGCACTGTGTGAACTGAACATTCAAAATGGCCGAGCTTGTCGGCATAAGTGAGAGACATGAGTACCAACATAACGCCACAAAAAATTCGAAATTCGAATATACGTAACCAACGATAATTCAAAATTCGCGAGACTTTTTGAACACACCTCGTAGATTGGCAAAGCATGCAACTAGTTCCGTAAGGTCGTGCCTGCGGGGCATGGCGAAAGTTTTAAACTACCAACTGCTCGATTTGAACTTTTCAAAAATTGAAATGCCAATTCCGGTGTGCAAGTTAAATTTCTACGATTTACATGTAGGCTGGAAGGGTATTTAAGAGGTTGAATGTTAACCGCAAAATTGTTGGTTGCCAGAATAATAGTTGGCTAAAGTCAGACCATTGTAAAGAATAGACTTTGTTGTTGTTTTATTGGCTTTTAAAGGTTATATAAATAGCTAAAGCTTAAATTTTTTCACGTTTAGTATATACCTACGTTCATACATGTATGAATATGTACATATGTGTACGAGGTGTGTTCAAAAAGTATCGCGAATTTTGTGTTTTTTCAAAAATTATTTATTTATTCATGAATATCTATTTTGTCCCCTTCAAAGTAATCCCCATGAGATATTATACACTTGTGCCAACGGTTTTTCCAATCTGCGAAGCACTTCAAAAAAATCATTTTTTTGTATCTTGTTCAGCTCCTCCTTCGATGCCGTCTTTATCTCGTCAAGAGAAGCGTAACGTCGTCCTTTCATGGGCCTCTTCAGTTTAGGGAACAAGAAAAAGTCACAGGGGGCCAGATCTGGGGAATACGGTGGCTGCGGCATCATTAGTGTGTTGTTTTTGGCCAAAAAGTCGCGCACAAGCAACGATGCGTGAGCAGGGGCGTTATCGTGGTGCAAAAGCCAATTTTTGTTCTTCCACAAATCCGGGCGTTTCTGGCGGATTGCTTCGCGCAAATTGCGCATAACTTGCAGGTAATATTCCTTATTGACCGTTCTTCCCTGTGGCAAGAACTCATGATGCACCACGCCCCTGCAATCGAAGGAAACTGTCAGCAAAACTTTCACATTCGACCGAACTTGGCGCGCTTTTTTCGGTCTTGGTTCGTGCGGCAGCTTCCATTGAGATGATTGAGCTTTGGTTTCCACGTCATAACCATAAACCCACGATTCGTCACCAGTTATGACCGTCTGGAGCAAATTTGGGTCGTCGCGGACAGAGTTTAACATCTCATTAGCAATGTTCATGCGATGCTGTTTTTGGTCACAATTGAGCAATTTTGGTACGAATTTCGCGGCGACCCGTCTCATGCCCAAATCATTGATAAAAATCGAATGGCACGAGCCAATCGATATGTTAAGGTCCTCAGCAACTTCTCTAACGGTGATTCGACGATTGGCCAATACCATTTTCCCCACTTCATTCATTTTTTCGTCTGTTGTTGAAGTGCTCGGGCGTCCGGCACGCTCTTCGTCGTTCACATCTTCTCGGCCTTCTGAGAACATTTTGTACCACCGATAAACGTTGCTTCGGTCCAAGGTAGCTTTTCCGTATGCCACAGTCAACATTCGGAATGCATCCGCGCACTTAATTTCGTTTTTCACACAAAATTTGATACAGGTTCTTTGATCCATTTTTTTGAATAGGTAAAAATCGAAGACGATCCAAAACACGTGCAAGCAAAGCAGCACTGTGTGAACTGAACATTCAAAATGGCCGAGCTTGTCGGCATAAGTGAGAGACATGAGTACCAACATAACGCCACAAAAAATTCGAAATTCGAATATACGTAACCAGCGAAAATTCAAAATTCGCAATACTTTTTGAACACACCTCGTACATATATCTCTATAAGCTTTGCCTTGGAGTTTTTAAAAGGTTCGAACAGATCAAAGCAAATTTCATATCGAGGCGATCATTCGTTTTTTTTTTCTGTCTAACGGCAAGCCCACGGTATCTTTACAAATTGAGAAGTTTTCATTATTTCTTTTTTTGCGGCTACTAGAAGAGCTAGAATCATGTCAACCAAGGTATCATCATCGTTCAAAATTTACCAAACACCAGGGGAGATAAAGTCATCCTCTACCTGTTTTTCCATCTCAGTCGAGGTATCCCCTTCCATGGTGGTGTCGATAGGAAAACCTTTTAGGTCGGGGCTTCTTTGTCTATTCGCGAAACATGACCCTAAAACCGGAAAATTTTAATCGCTGTACTATTGTCATATCTGCTTGACATGAATGGAAGGATCACAAATCTTCCGCCAAACTTTTCTCTCGAATGCCCTTCTTCACTCGACTCTGTCCATGCCTACTCAATCCGAAATAGCAATTGTTGGCAAGAGTGACTCTTCTTGGATTTCCTCGACGGACAATATTTTCAGTGTTAACACTGTTTTCAAATAGATGGAGTTCCTTACAGTGTCATATTTGTAACTGTCGGCTGTGGGGCTGCCAAGGCGCACCTGCCTTTTCACCAATTTGTTCGCTAATTTATCCAGGCCAGAGAAGGGAGAACTTAAGGCGCTGTTGTTGAGGCCAATGATATCAATATCATCGTCATACGCCAGCAATTGCTCGCTTTTGTGATAGATTGCACCAATGAGGTTCTCTGCTCTGCTCCTCAAATTATTTTAGAATTATTTTATAGAATTCACACGAAAAGAGTCTTTTTGTCTGTCGTTTTGTTTTGAATGGGTCGAAAATATCCTTCCCAGTGCTGATGGAGCTGATGGTGATTGGCATAGCCATATAAGCTTTGCAGGGAAGTCAAATTCAGACATGGCAATAAACAAGGAACTCCTTTTCGCACTGTAAAAAGCGGCGTTGAAAACTACAAAGAGGTGGTGCGTGCTGATTTTCTTGTCATTGGCCAGGATCTGGCCGATGGTAGACTTTCGAGGCCTAAAGCCACAGTCATAAGGTCCAATGAGCTGGTCTACGATAGGATTCAGACTTTCGTACTTTACCCTAGATAGAACTTTAGATGCGATGTTAGGGAGACTGAGCAGGGCACATATAAGTACAATCTGAACGCATGCACTCTTCCGATCATTTTCTGCATAAGAGTTGATCCATGCTTTTCAACAGCTTTTCGCCATCGTGTTTGAAAAGCTCAGCGGGTCCGTTATTTACATTCACTTTATTATTTTTGAGTCGCGATGTTGGCCATAGACAGGGATGTCTTTTGCCATAGACAGGGATTGGGGTATTTGCCTTGTCGCCCTTGTTCGGAAACCTTCTGGCGCATACTTTTGCAGAATTTTTGCTCATTATTCTTGTCAGCTCCTCAAGCTCCTCACGCTCAGTCCTTTCGGCCTCACGTTTCTTTTTTCTAGCCGGGTATTATGCACCGTCCTGTAATCCTACAAATTTTATAAAAAAAATTTATTTGGCTGTTTGTTTCCGTATTTCTGAAACGCCATTAAATATTACAATTGCACAATTTAGAATATATCGCACGGATTCGGACAATTTTCGTTGCACCAAAATGAACAACTGATAACATTGTCTTCAGAGTTGCAGAATGATCAAAAGGATGGAAATAGCGCCTTCATATGGCGCTGGATCTGTTTCTTATAATGCAATTCTGCAAAAAAAAAAAAATTTTGCTTACCAATTCCCGGGTATATTCTAAGAACCCCAACCCGCCATCGTAAGTGTTAGGGAAGGTAGATTTGTGATTCACCACTGCACTTTTCTGCAAAATAGTTGAATTCTCTATTCCTCACGCTATTTTCTCGAAAGCTAGAATAATTTAAATTTACACCAAGTTTTGGTTTAGTCATATGGGGAGTGCAGATAAGCTCAGATTTTTAGCCGTATAAGTAAACTGAACAGGTAACATTGTTAGAATTTGAATTGGGCCTAGCTCTTAAACCACCTTCCGACGGTATACTTGACGACTTTAAGGCTTTTCCGATGCTTCCATTGAAAAAGTAAACTAATGCCAATAGTAGCTCAGCAGTGAAAATAAATACAAAACAAATACTTGGAAGTACTCATATACTTTATTTATCATTTATATTTCATGCTGAGCTATTCTCAGTATTTATGAACTAGATTTCTTTATTGGATATTTATTCAGAAGCAAAAATATCATTACATCAATCCAGAAAAACGCTTTACATTGCGTGTAGTTGGGTTGCATTAAAACTTTGTTTTACAAATTCTCGAATTATTGATAGTATTTCATAATTTTTATGTTGCGTGGCCTTATAACAAAAAAAGAAAATTTGTTGCTTCCCTTATCATAATTACGCACTATGAAGTGAACGGAAACTAAAAATCGTCCAATATGTGGACCGAGGTGACCGAAAGTATGTTAGTACAATATGGGTATCAAACGAAAGGTGCTGATAAGTGCTAGAACAAGCGATGTAATTAAGTTCCATGTCTTATCTGGTTTCGGAGTTATAATAGTTAAAATAGGACCCAGTCTGTTTGTTAGAAGTTCTAAAACGCAACGAAGCGTGGCCAGGTTTACTAGTTAAAAACAAAATTTCAATCATAATTCAAAAAAATTTTTAGTGACGAATGAAATGTTAAAATTAGACTCATCTGTGCATATAAATATAAAGTTCTTTTTGGGATCATTTTTGGATTTTTTAGGACCCTTTCGGAATTGTTTTAGGTGTTATCTATTTTTGACCATTTTGGAATCTTAGAGCCAGTGCATGATTATGGTGTATTTCCATCCCCATTTTAATTAATTTATCTTTGGGTGAAAAAATTTCACACTTATCTGGTTTATATAATAAAAATAAGGTATACCGATATGCCGTCAAAAGAAATTTCCAAATCAATTTTGTATTGCGTTCGAACAAATAAAGCAGTTACATTTTTTGCTGGAAAGTCTTTAATGACCTCTTTAGACAAAAAATTACACAATTTTGTAGCAGCAAAAAAATCTTTGGGCTGTCTCACAGCGAATTCAATGTGTTGCCTATTCGTATTGGTCCTATTGAGGAGTGTTTTTTGTTATACATCAATGGTTTTAAACTTTCTACCAGTTATTAAACATTAAAATTTCTGCATTTATAGCTAGTTCCAAATTGAACTTTCACAACAAAACTAAGAATCATGTCTAAGTAGGTATAAGTACGTATTGACAATGTGTAGATATCCATTCTAGTTTTCATACCCGTTTAGTCATTTGTAATGGAATGGTTATTGATAACGAAATAGATCTTATAAATAAAAATGTATGTGTGTATGTGTGTCCTTTATAGGCGCCTAAAGTACTCCATCGATTTTTGTGAAATTTTCACAGTATATTCTTGGGATCATGGGTTAAAGCATAGGCTATATATAGTTTTCAAAAAGTGGGCGGTGCCACGCTCCAGGGTATATAAAATTTCAATCCGTCATAACTCTGAATGTATTTGTTCTAAATTGATGATATTTGGATATATTTGTCACTTAGTCAAGATTTACATAATTTTGGAAAAGGAGGCGGTTTTGTTTGTCTTTCATTAATGTCCACAGTTTATTGTCGATGTCTCTGAAACTGTCACGATAGGTTTAGGAGGGTGTGGCAACGACACATGCTGTACATAGTTTTTGGAAAAGCTCCCAGTTTATATAAAGCTGCAATTCGGTATAGCTAGGAATTTATTGATGATTTTTTATTTATAGATATGTGTTCTGTACACCACAAAAATCTTAGAAAAAGTTAGCTATACCAAGACCAAAAAAAAGTTAAACCAATGTATATTCGAAGCTATGTACATATCAGTACCCGTAGAGGAAAAGGGAAAAGAAGGGGAGTAGGAATGGAAAATTTGAGAAGTAGAGGAGGTGTTAGAGGAAAATGAAGACGGTAAACAAAATTTACGGGATATGGGGGAAAAGCAAAAGTAGAAAAAACATTAAGATATTGAAATAAATGACGGGGACGCGCCAATTGGGGAGGGAAGAAAGTACAATTTGTTAAATCGGTATGCTAGTGTCTTTATGTTTATGAAATGAAGAACTATTAAAATATAACATGCGAGAATTGTTCGCAATTTAAAAGTAATTATTATTATAATTCCCAAACGGATTACCCACCATATCCCGCCCGATCGGCGCGTGCCGAGTCGTTGAAAGGCTTTGGTTTGTTAATCGTCGAGTCCTAAAACTGCTCAGGTACAGAGAAAACCTCATCAGCTAAGTAAAGTAGATATAAGATAGATTATACATTAAGAAATAACTAGTTAACAGAGTAAAATTATTGTTAGAAGTTAATATAGAAGTCAAAGAATAAGAAACAAGTAGTAGCTATGTATTTAGGATAAAAAGAATTGATTTTTTTATGCTGAACAGCGAGTCTGAAATTTCAAATCTACCAGAAGGAGAGTTATAATCTTGACACAAACAGCGAAAAGGCTCATTTAACTGAAAATTGGTTCGGCACTGTTTTAAGACTAGGGTTTTAAAACGCCTTAAAGATGAGACGGTACATTGAAGTTCACTTCACTTAGAAGAAATGGGCTGGAGAGTGAACCATTTAGCAATTTAATCATAAAAACAATTCCAAGCATTTCCCTCCGACTAGAAAGTGTGTTCAGATGAATGAGTTTTAAACGCTTCGTATAGGGTGGCAGATTATATAAGGGATCCCAATGAAAATCTCTTAAGGCAAATAGTAAAAATTGTTTTTGAACTGATTCCAGGCGATCTACATGAACCTGGTAACGCGGATTCCAAATTATATAACCGTATTCTAGTATCGATCTGACTTATGTAGTGAAGAGGGCTTTAGTTACATAAGGGTCGCTAAAATCTTTAGACCATCGTTTAACGAATGCAAGGACACTGTTAATATGGCGGTTGAAACTGGGTTTATAGTCCATAGTAACCCCCAGGTCAACAAAATCATACACTTGCTCAAGACTATAATTTTTAATTGTATAGGAAACCAGCTGAGAAATTCCACGCGGAAAACCCATGTGTTTACATTTTTTAAGGTTAAGTGGCATATAATTTACCAAGTAACTAGTGTATCTAGATCTGATTGTAGCTTATTTCTATCTTCAAATGACGCGAATGACATGAAAAGCTTTACGTGGTCAGCATTAACATTTTTGAAAATTTTATTATTGTAGAAATATCATTTCTAAACAACAAGAACAGAATCGGGCCGCGATGGCTTCCTTGAGGAACCCCCGAAGAGACATAAATAACATTGGATACTAAATTTGTAAACACTACTCTTTATGTCCTGTCACTAAGGTAAGAAGAGATCCAGCGATTGAGACCCGGCTGGAAGCCCAACTGATCGAGTTTATTAATAAGTAATGAGTGACACACTTTGTCAAAAGCTTTGCTGAAATCCGTATAAATAACGTCGGTGTGCAGATTTTTTCTAAAGCCATTTGAGACATGACTGGTAAACTCAAGTAAATTCGTAACTGTGGACTTTACCTTACTGAACCCGTGTCAGCTATCAAAGTAGAGATCCGACCCGTAAGTTGATTTGTAACAATAGCGTCAAACAATTTTGGAATAGCAGAAAGCTTGCTATGCCACGATAGCTCTCTATAGAAGACCTACTCCCGCTCTTATGCAGCGGTAGAAGAAACGATTCTTTCCACGCAGTTGGAAAAACAACACACTTTAGTGATAGATTGAACAAATTGGTAAGGGGTTGGTAAATATGGTTAGCACACTTTTTCAAGAAACATGTAGGAATCCTATCAGGACCATATTTAAAAGATTCTTTTAATTTTTTAAGGTAAATTAGAACATCTTTGGCGCATATAATTGGTGAATTAATTAAATTTGTTCCGTGTAGCTTAGGGATAATTTTGAAAGTTTGATTTGGTGACGGCAGAATAGTTAGAAGTAGAATATTGAGCAAAGAAATTTGCGATATCTTGATTATCGCTAGATATAATGTCTTGATATTTCATGGCTTAGGGAAACCCTGATACTTTATGTTTAGAATTACTAAAAAATCCAAGGATATACTTATTTAGAGCAACAGGAATATTACTTGAAACTTACCTCGCATCGAAGGACTATAAAATGAAACGCCTCGTACAATAAAAAATTGTTTGCTCACAAATACTTTGGTAATTATAAGAAATAAAAAAAAATAAATATATAATTGGCACCATGTATACCTCCTGGGGAAATTAAGACCGAGCTTCTCTACCATTTTGTGGCTGCTTCTAATTTTTCCTACAAATTGCGGGGACCTTCCGTTTTTTGCCGATTCCGAAAGGCAAAGCAGATTAATTTTTGCTGAGAAGCCTTCCATGGCAGGAATTCACTCGGAGATTTTGCCAAACCATTGCCGAGGGGCGACCCCGTTTTGAAAAACTTTTCCAAACCACTTTTGATGTTACCTGTACCAGGTCTGGAACCTTGGACCTTCGGTGTGGTAGGCCAGTAACACTACCGCCGCACCACTGCGGCCTAAAAGCATAAAAAGCCAAAAAGCACATTGCAAAACTTGTAATCAAAAAGAATCTGTATAAAAGCACAAGATAAGCTAAAATCGCGTTTTATTACATTCCTTTTTACACTATAATTACAGCTTTCCAAAGCAAAGCAACTTTTCGTAATTTGCGTAATTATTCCACCATCAGTCAAGTAAAGTGTCATCGATAAGTACTCAACGCTCAGCACTTGAACTGAATTGATTGAGATGGTGAGAAGAACCTAAGTATGCATCCATGTAGAAAAATGAGCTTTCTTTCACGCGACAACTTGTTGCAAACGAAATTGCTCAAAAGCTACGGACAGGCTGCTACATATTAGTACAATGCGCAGATATATGCTTACTCACCAGCGGTGCCATTTTTTTGATTTTTTAATGTAGTGATTTTACTAGCTCGGGATTTCATGATTAGTCCCGAAAATAGGGTATTCGTTAATTTAAAACAGTTTAACTGATAAAACGGACAAATTGTTTAAGAAGCTATCAAACTTTTAAAGTAAATAACAAATAATTGGATTTTATTTCATCAAACAGCAAAAAGAAACTAAACAAACATTTTTACAATAGTGAAGTCATAAGAGTTAATCAATATGAATTAATTATACTTATAAACACTGTGAAAATATTAGCTAATTATATTAATAGCTATTTTTTTAATATTCAAAATTATCTGAATTAGACTGTAGTTAGGAAACGCAATAGGTCTTATAAAGTGGATGTGGTTTTTGTTTTACAAAAGTTCCATACTTTGGAAGATCTTGCATTGTTCTAAAAGAAAGCAGCATTTTTGTAAAGATCAAAATCCTCGTTAACTCAGTTTTTGTTAAAGAATATGTTATTTTAAAATAAACAAATGGGAAATCAAGGATAGTGGATCCGGGTCAACAGTTTCTGCTAAGTTACTAAGAAGGCTCATGTAACAAATCAACAAAGAAAATTCAAATTTTGAAAAACATTAACACATTGACTGCCAGTGTATCAAGAGTTATCGCAACAAAAAACTACCCCCAGTTGCCAGTGTATCACCGGTGTTGTGATCACCCCATAATAGACTATTCAATAAATAAATACACTGACAACGGGGCATCAACAAAAAAGAATTAAGAAAATTATTTAATCAAACATATTTGGACTTAGGTAACCCCGAAAATAAGGGATCCCGTAATTCTTGAAATGGCATCGCTAAAACACATGAAATACATACCAGATAACTTTTTATCACAAAGTTGGGCAAATATTAGTCCCAAACTAATTCCTAGTGTTACAATACGTGTAAAGGTCGGGTTCAGATAGCGGAATTCTTGATTTGCTATAGGTAGAAGTCTGAAAAAGAAAACTTAAACTATACTTAGCCCATCGGAATATAGAATGCGAAATATTTAGGTCTTCTCCTCTCAAAAACATAAGTTTTATTTAATATTTTTAATAAGCAGTCTGAAAGTATTTTTCTTTTAATGTTCTTTAAGAAGTATCTGAGTTAGGATGAAATATTTAACTAAAAGAAAAAGAAGATGAAAGCTTAACAAGCGCCCTTAGAGACCTTACAGTAGCAGAAAATGATAATAATAATGCAATAAACGATGCTAGTTGATCTGTTATATTTTTGTGGAATGTGGGTTTGTATATTTGGATTTCCAGGTAAACCGCTAGATTTAATTGAACTAAATTTTTCCCAGACATACCCCAATTGCCCAATTCTAGAGTAGGCCTGGCTCCGACGAGGCATATCATGATCTTCAAGCCTAAGCCGCTGCATAAAAAAGCAATTGCCACCGAGAAGTAAATTGATTTTCCCCGGATGAAGTCAAAGCTCGAGAGTAGTCCCATACTCATTCCGCACAAACCGCAGCTCTTGCAGGCTTTCTCCATCAATTGCTTTACTTATATATGTCCTTGTTCGCTTCAAGCGTGAAAATCATTTGACGCTAACGAGCGAAAGATTCATGAAATCACAATCATTTCAATAGGTATTGTATGAGGCTCGGTTCTTATGAACAGTCAAAGGCGGGCGGAATATGAATAGCACATGGATAAATCATCAATGCCAAAGCCAGTTAAGGAAATACATTTTCATAGCCCTTTTTTCGGTAGACGAACAGGTCTTTGAATATTTGACATCCTGCCGTTACTTTTAAATAGTAGAAGGTGCTTTTTTCCCTACATTCAATGTACCACTTTTTGTCGTCTTGTCGATAAAGTCATTGAAATATTTATCATCATCCGCGCTGTCGTTGGGCGCAATGTTTTTATTGGTAAGTCACCAAACAATTTTGGGCTCGTTGGTTTTGTGTTTAACGTCTAAGTGGCTGTTGGTGTTACATGCGAAAGTTTTCGTTTTCCTATTTGTCAACTTTTCATTTTTTGACACTTCAATATGCCACAAAAATTTGGTGTACCGCAATAACGATGCATACTTTGTACGGTATTCTGCCAAAAGAAAGGCTATAGGAAGCAGCAACGTGTGACTGGAGAATTGGCGACAGCTCGTGCTTAACCACAAGTAAAATAAAGTAGGGAGTATTGCCACATTTGTTCTCATTTGACTTGCATGAAATAAGCGTTGAACTATTTATTTGCCTTGCATTTTTATGTGAATTTTCTTTACATCCCACCCTCCTATATCTGTCTTGACGTTCGCAAAAATTACGATGCAAAGAGGAAATAAATAAAAACGACGTCGTAACGATAGTAAATATTTCGAAAAGTTTTGTACCAAAAACTCGTGTTAATATATGAAGATGTTGTTTTCAAAAGTATTTCAGTTTTTTTTTGCTCCGCATCCATTTTCGGCCAAATCACGTATGGAAAGTATAAGTTTCTTTATAATATTTGCTTCTGTAGAAATAACGTTGTTAACAACCAAAATACATTCGTGTTTCCAAGGCTGCTATGTTTAAGGGCAAAAGAATACTTCAAAAAATTATTCTGGGTGTATTTCTGGAATCAAAAGCTATTAAAAAACCTTAATCGACCAGGCGTTCGGATGGCGAAGCTTGTTTTGGATTGTGTTAAGGATGTTATATATGTCCCTTATCTTGGGATTATAGGTTATGCTTACTTGGAATTACGGCTATGCTACTTGCCAACATACAACTTTTTATTAAAATTATGAGAGTGGTTTGCATATTCTTTAAAATATAAATTGATATTGTGAAAAAATACTGTAAAATTTCGGACTTAAATACTGTTTCTTAGATGTCTTACTTTGGTGGTTTAGAATTTTTATAACTTACCTAATTTTTGTTTAAAGTGCTAATCCATTGAAGTAAAAAATTTAACTGCATGTAGTTTAGTAGGTAACTAAATTCCCTCAAAACAAATCCGTTGGAAATTCTCATCAAGCGAAATTTGTCGAAACCGTTAAAATCTTGAACAATAAAATAAATAGAGATTCTTGAAGTCAATTGCAATGATATAAAATAAGAAATTAAATAAAAAGGTAATTTTATTTTAAAATGTTTTTAAAACCGAACTTAGTATAAATAGTAGTGGTCTATTATGCCATCCCATTTTACAAAAGTCTATTGTTACACGGGACACCCTAACAGATAGCTAAACAGCCTGCCATCAAAGAAGGGGACACAGGGCTATTATGAGATCTCGCAATAAATAATACAAAAATTCGACTTGAATTGTGTTTTAAGTTAAACTCTAACGTATCCAATGATGCGGAGAGTATCCATATGTCTCAATGCGTCCGCCAATCATTATTTGTAGCGAAATCTGGCGCCAATTGAAAACACCAAGGGTGGGGAAGTCTTAAGCAAAATTTGTTGCTCTTCTGCCACAACTGGGTGTTTATTGGAACACGTTCGAAGAGTTTATTATTTTTATTCGCATTACAAGTTGCATAGACTCATTAAAGGAGATAATAGAGAATTAACATCGATTTTAACCGTTAATATCACTTACAAACATACACCATCCATGTGCGCCCACATCATATACATATATACTAACTAACTAATTTACTAACTGTGCTCAATCCAAATGTTTTTACAAAACCATTATCCAGTGAGCAGGGATGTGTGCCAATAAATCGACAAGCTAAGTAAAAATGTCTGACAAAAGGGTGCCATTCAATTCAACCAACACCCTTTAAAAGTCTAAAATGGCACTTCAAATTGCCTCTGTATATATGTTCATAAGACCTATACATAAGCATGTGTACCTGTCAGTTTGTTAAGAAGGGAAAATAATAATAAATTGATTTATGGCTGGACAGGAAAGTCGCTTTCTGCAGTGACATAGCATCTTTGAACGAACATGACTTTCTGGCATTATCACCTTACTTCGATACATACAATTGTTAAGCCATAAAAGCTCTTACATATGGTGTCTACAAAACGATCCCGATTTTTCATTTGATTTCATTTTTAGTATAGGTATCTGCTGAATCATTATTCTTGATTGCCTTTCAGCCACTATAATTATTTGGCTGCCTATGGCAAGTCACACCCAACGCCATGTAGTGTCATTCAACCATTTTTACTTATTGTTTCCATTGGCTGCTTGTTGTTGTTTCTATCTAAAAATCATATTTAGAACTTCTTTCGTATTTTTTTGCTACAAATTGGCAAGATATTTAGTTGTTGGTTTTGACTTTTGTTCAGCAGCTGGACTCCATGTCGATCCGACGGCCGTGAGCCATCGATTTATTTCTCATTTGTCAAACGATAGTTATCTAATGACGATGATGTTTTTGATGCCGAGCGTTCGCTTCATTGATGATTTGACATATTTATCGCTTGAGTTCCTTTTAGCAGCAAAGTTTACAATGGTTGGTGAACTTGCTAATTTGATATTAATTTTCACTGCCCAATGGGCTGCAATATTTTGATAAGTATTTAATGTCATAATTGATTTGTGTTTGTCTATAAACTCAAAGCAAATTAACTATTCGGACATTTCCCTTTCGAAATATACATAAGTAGATAATAATTATTTAAAAAATTGCTAACTCAAATGATTGGAAACTCTCGTTTCAACCAAATGCATCTTACTTTAAAATTCGTGAAGTTGCGTATGTGTTATGCGAGGATATGTTTTACAGGGACTTGTAACTCCTTTCTGTGTCGTTATTGTTCTACGGGTAATAAGTAACGAAACAAAACTGTTTTGATACATGCTGTACCGAAAGGTGTAACGAAACCGTGAGAAACGATTATTTTTTGTAACAAAAATAGTAACAATTTTCTGAAAACGGTTTCAGCAGAAACAAAACCTGTACTGAAACTACCCACAGCGATGATCACAAGAACAGATCTGTAACAAAAACGCGAGATATAGAAACTAAACTAGTAACGAAACCTCAGGAACATTTCAGCGTCCTAGGTGCAGTGTGGAATGCCAGGGCCTTGATTTCATATGAAACATCACAAAATTACTGTTATTTTATGCTAGCAAAATGTTAAAATATGGATTTGGGATGGATTATTTGAAGTTCTTCAAGTAATTTTGGAACAAAGCTCTTTGCATTTATTTGAATAAAAGAAACTTTTTATTAAGAAAAAATCTAAACTAATTGGATAAGTACCTTAGTGCTTAAATTTTTAACACTTCTCTGAAAAAAGATTTGAATCCCTTTTTGTCTCAAAACGTCTCACTAAATTATACAAGATTAAGAACATAAATATACTTAATAGTTCTCAATGAGTAGAGCTCGTGGGGAAATAAAAATTGCATAAGTAACAACTTATCAGCAGAAACCACAGAGGGTCTTGTGCAAAGAACGTTACCAGTATGATGATATTTCAGACCCGCTTTTCAGCATAAAAAAATCAATTCTTTCTATCCTAAATACATAGCTACTAAGTGTTTCTTATTCTTTGACTTCTATATTAACTTCTAACAATAATTATACACTGGTTTTGCAGTATCACCATATATCGTCGGTGATACTGCAAAACCAGTGTATAATTATTGTTAGAAGTTAATATAGAAGTCAAAGAATAAGAAACACTTAGTAGCTATGTATTTAGGATAGAAAGAATTGATTTTTTTATGCTGAAAAGCGGGTCTGAAATATCAAATCTACCAGAAAGAGAGTTATAATCTTGACACAAACAGCGAAAAGGCTCATTTAACTGAAAATTGGTTCGGCACTGTTTTAAGACTGGAGGTTTAAAACGCCTTGAAGGATGAGACGGTTCATTGAAGTTCACTTCACTTAGCTCAAATGGGCTGGAGAGTGAACCATTTATCAATTTAATCATAAAAACAATTCCAAGCATTTCCCTCCGACTAGAAAGTGTGTGCAGAATAACGAGTTTTAAACGATTCGTATAAGGTGGCAGATTATACAAGGGATCCCAATGAAAATCTCTTAAAGCAAATAGTAAAATTTGTTTTTGAACTGACTCTAGGCGATCTACATGAACCTGGTAAAGCGGGTTCCAAATTATAGAACCGTATTCAAGTATAGGACTGACTAATGTAGTGAAGAGGGCTTTAGTTACTATATAATCGTGAATCAATAACATGGTGGACATTGATTACCACTAGAACTATTTTTTGCCATAATAGAAATGCACATTTATGCACTTAAGAAAATGCATAAAATACCTACTGAAAAGTAATAAAAGTTCAATAAAATAAAAGGGACCAACTGATCGCCTAAGCAAGATTAGAATCAGTCCTTTCATACTAACATTCACACAAACATACACAATTATCATAGGAACATAGTTTTAGGAATTTGTATATAAACCTTTGTGAAATATTAAATTAATCAGTTCCTATTAAGAACTCAAACAAATTGTTTTAATTTCCCCCCACCAGTGGTAAGGAATTAAACAATTTAGAATAATTGTACATTTGGTCAACTCGAGCCGGATCGACAATTTATTAATAATAATTGTACATTTGGTCAATTCGAGCCGAATTGACAATTTATTAATAATACTTGTACAATTGGTCAATTCGACCCGGATTGACAATTTATCTATAATAAAAATTCGCAGGTTGAGAATAATCGTCCCGCTTTATGGGCAAACTATACATTTAAGGTATTTACAATTGCATATGTATGGATAGGTATGGCCAAACTGCAGTAACGTCAATCAAAACAACTTAAAAAAAAAATTAGTTGAAAAATTACAACAACACAAATGCCAAACATGTATTCACACTATAGAGCCGTACTTGTGTGAGTAGACATGTCATGCATGTGATTGTATTACTCGTGTGATCGGCTCTCACTGTGAGTGCGAAGAGTTGGTAGTGGACCAATGAAAAACAAGTATTCGCACTATAGAGCCGAAGTTGTGTGAGTAAACATGTCATGCATTTTTGCTTTAGTTGTTATTGTATTGATCACTGGCTACGATGCCCAGTGTCAGTGGCTCTCCTGAAAGCACGAGAGCTGCTTTGTTAGATATATTAAACAAGCAATGTTAGATATGAGCAAATATGTAAACTTCATTGATCATACAAACAGTGTTTACAAAAACAAAATATTTGATTATTCATAAAGAGTATTCAACACCGAAGTTAGTTTGGTTTTTATATTTGTGGTTGAGTTTGTGTTAATTGAAATTAACTAAAATGAATAAGGAAAACAAGTAAGGAAAGGGCTGTCTTCGACTGTGCCGAAGACTTTATACCTTTCATGAATACGGATCACGGTTTTAAGTGTCCGGTCCTTACTCACAATTAGTAAAAACTGATAATTTAAAGATACATAGCCCAAACCCCATTTATCGGAACAATCGATTGTATGGGAGCTATATGCTATGTAAGTCCAATCTGGCTGATTTTCATCACACACAATACATACATAATAAGTACTAAACCTGCAAAACTTAACGTTCCTAGCTTTTTAATTGCAAAATTTATAGCCCAAAACACATTTATCGAAAATTTCGATTGTGTGGGAGCTATATGTTATGTTGGGCCGAGCTGGCTGATTTTCACTACACACATTACATGTATAATAAGTACCAAACGTGCAAAGTTTTACGTTCCTAGCTTTTTAACTGTAAAATTTTTAACCCAAACCCCATTTATCGAAACTATCGATTATATGGGAGCTATGCGTTGTATTGCTCCGATCTGGCTGATTCCGACAAACGTTTTATCTTACGCAAAATGGCGGCTCCATACAAAATTTCATCAAGATATCTCAAAAACTGAGGGACTAGTTTGCGTACAAACAGACAGAAGGACAGCCGGACAGAAGGACAGACGGAAATGGCTAAATCGAGTCTGCTCATCGCCCTGATCATTTTGGTATACTTATTGGTGGGTCTATCTCCAAAGTTATAATACCATCATTGTACAACTGGTCATTTTATATGCGACACCACAAATGAAGGGTATTTGAAAACGCTGCTTATATTTACTTAAAATCGGTTTTACAATTATAAATTGTCATAACACAGAGCCCGTTTAAAATATCATAACAGACCATAACAAATTATAACACGGAAAGCGCGGAAGAAAACTCGGTTAATAACCCAGCGAAATTTTATAGAACATTTTTTAACAATAATCCTAGACGAGCTCTGCCACAATAAATCTAAATTAATGAAATTTTGCTTCATTTTAATTCATGCAGAAAATGGCGAAAAATGCGTCTGTGAAGTTGGCATACAAAGGTTCACAAAAAACAAAATCAAAAACTGTTCTGGGTAGCATTGAAAAAGTTCTGGAGTTCCTCAAAAGTAAAAAAAAGTTTTGCAAAATTAATCCAAAAAACATGATTTTAAAAGTTCAAGTTCCCTGCTGCATAGGATATACCGAAAACAAACTGTTCTGGGTATCAAAAAAAAAGTTCCAGAGTTCCTGAGAAGAAAAAAGTTCTGCAAATTTAGACCTAAAAAAGTGATTTTTTAAATTGACCCAAATTGCATCCCCTCTAACTATTTCTCTCCTTTTTCCCCTCTCACTCTGTTCTTATCATCTGAACTTTGACCTATTTACTACACGGCTTAACCATAGCCAATAGAGATCTAAATTTGTATATGATATCTTTAATCGGGGTCCTATCGATTGAAGAGGTGAGATTTAAGAAAACGGGAATTTGATATAATAATATATTTATACTGTGAACTGTTTCAATTAAAAGGCTTACAATATGACGCCTGCGTTCCCACTTTAGTTGACCAAAAAGGAATTTATTTGGCATACACAACTTTATAACAAATTTTTTAAAATTTTAGGTTAAATTTTTATAGCTTTTTGAATGCTAGCCAGAACAGTTTTGAAGTTTCCGTTTTTTGAACATTTTAGAAATTTGCAGTTTTTGGGTCAATTTAAAAAACACTTATTTTAGGCCCAATTTTTCAGAACTATATTTCTTCTTTTCAGGAACTCTAGAACTTTTTAATTGCTACCCAGAACAGCTTTAAAATTACCGGTTTTTAAAAATTTTGAAAATTTTCAGCTTTTTGGTCAATTTAAAAAAAAAATTTTTTAGGTCCAGATTTGCATAACTTTTTCTCTTCTTTTCAGGAACTCCAGAACGTTTTGTTTGCTTCCTAGAACAGTTTTAAAATTTTAAAATCATATTTTTTGGACAAATTTTTCAGAGTTTTATTTTTTCTTTTCAATAACTCCAGAACTTGTTGAATGATACCCAGAACAGTTTCTGATTTTGTTTTTGCAGGGACCCCCAATACGGATTATTTTTATATTTTTAATGAAAAAAATCAAAAGCTTCCCAGTATCGGAGGACAGTTTAAAGTATATGAACGTGCATGTCTCGTCATGCCCAACGGAAATCTGCATTGATTGAAGAAAATTGGAGCAAATACATATAATCAATTTTTTTCGAGTTTTATTTTTTTGATTAGAAATAATCATTATGTTTGAGTTTTTTTTTTTTTTTTGTTCGAAAATAAAATTCGGGTTTGACTTTTATTTATTTTTATGAAAATAAAACTTATTCCCTGAGCGGTATTTTATCCTTCAAGAATAAAAATTACATTTTAAGCTTTAATTTTTTTCACAGGTCGAAAAACTCAAAAAACCTGTTTGCATGCCAACCTATGTACAAGGTGGCGCAAAAGTAAGCTTCCGATGTTCAGCATATCGGTTGTGGCACGTGCAGTGTGTGCTGTTGCACCGTCTTGTTGGAACCACATGCTTTCCAATCCCAATTCATCAAGTTGCGGCAAAAAGAACTCGTTGATCATTGCTCTGTAGCGCTCACCATTCACAGTAACCGTGTGGCCCCGACCGATTATTGGTCAAATAAATAGTCAGCAATATTCCGCGTTCTGGAGCAGTGTAGCGTAACAATGTTTATTAACGTGTATTTCGCATGTGTTTACTACACAAATGTGAAAACAGAACTGACTTTAGGGGCCAATCGCAAAATTTATAGCATTTTCTGATAGGAGGATTACTTTTGCGCAGTAACCGTTTTTCAAAGACCGATTATTGGTCAAATAAATAGTCAGCAATATTCCGCGTTCTGGAGCAGTGTAGCGTAACATTGTTTATTAACGTGTATTTCGCATGTGTTTACTACACAAATATCAAAACAGAACTGACTTTAGGGGCCAATCGCAAAATTTATAGCATTTTCTGATAGGAGGATTACTTTGCGCCACCTTGTACATATACATACGTATGTGTTTAAAAATATGTTTTCATTATTAAGTACATATGTTGACGAGATTATACCAACCAATATTTGCGATCAATTACTTGCCAAAAAGGCGCTTCAGTTTGTCGAGCCGTGAAAAAAAATTAAAACAAAAAAATTTATTTTTATTCTTGAAGGATAAAATATCGATCAAGGAATAAGTATTATTTTTGTCGCAAAACTCAAAAAATATACATTATTCTTAATCAAAGAAATAAAAGTTGAAGATAACTATTATTGTTGAATTTAAAAAAAAAAAAATTTTTTTAAATAATGATCAAATAGCATGTTTTATAATAAAACTTATAACAGTTACGGTCCCTGGTTTTTTGTGAGCTTTCGTATGCCAACTTCACAGACGTCGACAAATTTCTTTCGCACCTGGACTGCGATGTGATTTCCCCGTTTTTCCACTGTAGCAGACATTCAAATTGAAAATAAATATATGGTGTTCTGTGCATTCTTTAAACCTTTTGTCACTTTAATTAAAACCGTATAATAACTGTTTTTGCTCAGTGCTAATAATTCATTTAAACCTGTTACTATGCTTGAATATCTACGTGCAAATGGGTGAATAAAAACTTTGTTTGCATACAAATAACGGTATAATTTAAAAACGGACATATATATATATGTATGAGTGTGTACTATATCCCTGCAAAAAACGGAAATACTCCGTTCCATCATCCAAAGAATACTCCTTAAGGAGTATCAGAGTACTCCAACACAATTTACATGGCGATGTCCGTTGATTGGATCACCCAATCCATTTCGGAGTAATCCATTTATTTTGATTTTAAATACTCCATAGAGCACCTACGTGAAAGTACTCTCAAAATGCTCCCAAGGGATTACTCCATAGAGTATCCAACACCAAAGCGAGAGAGAGTGTAGAATTCTCCATGGAGTAATCTCTTTCTCACGTAGTTGCTCCATAGACTACTCAGAAGCAAAGTAAAGGGTAATCCAATCCGTCGTTTTTTACACGGATAAACATCTCGCTATGCTTAAACACACACTTGCCTAGAAACATATTTCCGAAGGTGAGTACTTGAAAAAGCGAAAAGCGGTTTATGCCTTTTTGGTGGTTAATAAAATTTGTCAGCTTAATACCACTCTGTTGTCTTTTTGTTATATGATTTCTTTTACGTACTGTGCGCTCAATTTTTGTATGAAGAAAAATCCTTTATTACACAACAAAACCTGAGCTCACAATTCTGCGAAAAATAAAAGAGACTTCATTTGCATATAAATACATCTCGGTAGTATTTGTTTGAGTTAAGGAACGTGGTTATTGCTATTGTAGGAGCTTTTTACAATTACGGCTGACATTTAGCAACACCTGCTCTCAGACTGTGTAGAGTGTAGAATCTTATTTCGACAATGTCAACTATAAAAGCGAACAATTGTGGTAAAAAGTTTGCGATGTCTCTACCTTAGTAAGTGAGACGGCATTGAACCTACATATTTATGTTTGTATATCCATAAGGTAAAGAAAAAATTCTGTTTTTATTCAGACGTGAATCGAAGTGCTCAAATTGGAAAATATGAAATACTTGCGAATATTTATATCAAAACTTTTTCGAAGGTTAAGTCATACATATATTGCCCAATAACTTTGTGTATGTTTATAATATAAACATGATTTCAATGCAATTTTTGACAGTAGATGAAGTGTTAATGTATCCTGATAAAAGAAAGGGAAAATATCTCTTATTTTGAAATTGTTCACCTTTAAAAACTGTCTCTTTTGATTCGGCAAAGGGCTACACATAACTTTTTTCTAACCGCGCCGGCATTTCTCCGATATTCCTTTAATAAATTACTACTTCACCTTTTTATACCTAGTAGTGCTACGCACACAAGGTATATTAACTTTAGTCGCCTAACGGCAATACGTAACGGCATAACCGGATCGAGATAGATATTGACTTATGTATATCAAAATGTTCAGGACGAAAAGAGAAATTGATTAAGCCATGTCCGTCGGTCCATCCGTCTGTGAACACGATAACTTGAGTAAATTTTGAGATATCTTAATGAAATTTGGTATGCGGATTCCTTGGCACTCAGCTCCGAGCGCCATTTAAAATGGGCCAAATCGGATGATAGCCACGCCCACTTTTTATATATAAAATATTTCCGAAAACACAAAAAAAGTGACTACTCAGTACATAATACACCTATAAGGATAAAATTTGGTGAATACATTGAGATTGCGGCATAAAATAAATTTTTCAAGAAATTTTTGAAAATGGGTGTGGCACCGCCCACTTTTTATTAAGTCAAATTTAGAAATAATATTAATCATAAATCAAAAACCGTTCAAGATAACAAAACGATATTCAGCACGCGGGTTTTCAGTTATGCAAGGAATGTTCCAGGAAAAAATGAGTGGGATCGGTGAAGGTCTACACCCACTTTTATATGAAAGATTTTGAAGAGGATCGTAGATATATTAAACAGGCAATAACTTTGCGTAAAATAGCTTTACATTGTTTATATTTCAGTTTTAAAGTTTCCGTAAACAAAGAAATCCAAAAACTTAAAATTTTCGAAAATGGGCGTGGCCCCGCCCCTGTAATAGTGAACTATTCCACAAAACTTTTTATGCCATAAATCCGCCAAAAATTGATTTGTCAAACGAAATTTGGTGATAATGTTCTATATATAAAGATAACTGCTTGCTGTAAAAATGGGCGAAATCGGTTAATGTCCAAGCCAAGTTTTTTAACATAGTTCTGAAACATTTTTTTTTGTAAAATTTAGAAAGCGATATTTCTACAACCAAGCAAGTTATATAAATCGGATTTTGCACACATAATAAGCTTTTTAAGAAAAACTCGGCCGCAAACAAATTTTGTCAATTTTGAAGAAGTAGGCGTGGCGTCGTCCACTTTTCAGCATAAAATTTCTGCTATTTTCAAAGGCAATCGCTTATAATTCAATCTTGATATTTCAATGAAAAGTGGTCAGCTGATTCTCAGTAGTATGTATTATACTCATGCCAAAAATTAACCAAATCGGGAAAAACACAAGCACAATATTCGGGCACGTAGTTAATAGCCCACTGCAATAGCTAAGTTATATATCTTTTTTGATTTTCATACCTTTCATAAACATTAAATGTATGTAAGTATGAGAACAAGAAGAGAAAAGTTCACTGAAATGATCAGCACGGTGAGCGGAGTCGATTTAGCCATGCCCGTCTTTCCGTCCGTCGGTCTATTTGTACGCAAACTAGTCTCTCAGTTTTACAAAAGAATGCTGAAATTCGTTGTTTGCTTTGGCCGTTTTATAATATATTAGCAAACCCGGTAGACGTTGTTTTGACGTTTTGATACATAGAACACATCTATATATAAAAATGTATAAAATGTCATTAACTTGAACCAAATAAACTCCTAACTATATAGAACTGCAGGTGCATATAACCTGGGGGCTTTTCCAAAAGCTATATACAGACTGTGTCGTGCCCAGCGAACTCTTGAATCTATCGTGAAAGTTCTAGAGCAAAAAATATTCGGGCAAGCAGTTAATACCCCACTGCAAAAGCGAAGTTATTTATCTTTTTTGATTTTCATACCTTTCATGAACATGAAATGTTTGTACGTATGAGAAGAAAAAGAGATAGTTCCATAAAAAAGTATACTGAAATGATCAGGAGGATGAGCTGAGTCGATGTAGCTATGTTCGTCTCTCGATACGTCTATCTCTCTGCCCGTCTGTCTATTTGAACGCAAATACGAACTTAAAGTATTAAAATAGACCTGCGTAAATTGGGATGACATAATAGATCACTACTAGGTATATAATGTTCGGTTCCACCCGAACTTAGACTTCTTTACTTGTTTTATTCTAAAGCAGAGTAGTTTCCCTTAGCGCATATCATTCGTGTTTTTAACAATGATAGAACGGCGACATGACATAATTCCAATTGTCACACTCCCCCTGCAGTTTCATAATCCCAAGTAAAAGTGAGACCTCATTTACGCGATCATAGCCACAACTGTGATTGTCAACCTCCCTCTGTACTGCCGTAATCCCAAATAAAAGCAAGTGAGTGTCAAAGTCAAATTGTTTTTTACTTAGGATTATTCATGATAGATTTTACAATAGTTAATCCCATTCTGGCAAGAAAGCCACAACATGTCTTGGTTTTCACTATTCGAGATTATGTTGATTGTAACGTGTTTCAGTCGTCAACCTAGGGATCTTGATTTTAGGAGCTACATTCTTCCATAAAATGATGCGTGTATGGGTAAGGGTGTCTTCAAATAAATTTAATATCCTCGA
This sequence comes from Merzomyia westermanni, assembly GCA_949987695.1. Classification (NCBI taxonomy): domain Eukaryota; kingdom Metazoa; phylum Arthropoda; class Insecta; order Diptera; family Tephritidae; genus Merzomyia; species Merzomyia westermanni. Next base: position 124,758,393 of record OX465288.1, on the reverse strand, counting down.
GGGCCTCAATCTTATTTGGACTTCACATATACATATCTCGGAATGCTTTTCTTTGGTTTAAAAAGATACAACTGCCTTTTTCGCATTTAATGATATATCTTTCTTATAACTTTAAACAAGCTATTCTTGTATATTTGAATGTTTGTATATTTGTATATCCAGACTATCTCGAAAACCGCTCAACCGATTTGGATGAATTTTGGTATGTACATAGTGTACTAAGTTCTAAAAATGGTTACCTAGGTGTTGCCACATAGGATGTTTTTACGGGGTTGCCACCCATCTGCATTTTTTTAAATCTAATGAAATAAGCCAATATGGGTATCAAACGGAAGGTATGTTCCTGCGTATTAAAAAAAAAACATTTGTAAGTAGGGTTGCCAGTTATTGTTGCAACCTGAGCTTATTATATCTTATAACTTTTAAGTAGCTATTCTTGTATATTTTTATATTCAGAATATCTCGATAATAGCTAATCCGATTTTGATGAAATTTGGTTTGTACATAGGGTACCGTGCTCTAAGAATTTTTCCTAAGTGTTGCCACATGGGATGTTTTTACGGAGTTGCCATCTATCTAATTTTTTTTTTAAATGATATGAAATATTTCAATATACCCATATCAAACGAAAGGTATTTTCGTGCGTATTAAGAAAAAACACCTTTGTTCGACAACAAGTAAGGCCAACATTTGCCATGGCTGCGCATAAAGCTCAGGACAAACTCTTGAGTTTGTCGGAGTGGAGCTAAATTCATCGATGCTCATGCTATATGTGGAATTTTCAAAAGTTAAGTGACCAAATAAATTAAAAGTAATGCTTCCGAAAGAAAGTCAGAGACGTACTCAGAACATGGTATTAAGGAAGTGTTGGCTTAGATTTGAAATGAATTAAATATAAAAAGTTATGGATAATTCTACCTTGAAAAATAAAGTAGAAATCAAAGAAGGTAGACCGATATACGATATGGCGCACTAACCGACAAATAAAATTATACACACTAACAACCAGAATATCTTTACTGATGAGTATCTAAGGCAAACTTAATTGTATGGAAACCTATGAAAATGCCGGGCAAAGCTCGGGCGCTCAGGTACGGTAGAGCGGGGCTAGTTGAGCATAGGGGCAAGTTGGGCAAGCGAAATATTTCGCAAAGTATTCATCGTACGCATAGGCATCATAAGGAGGAGAGAAGGAGTCGCGGGAGGGGTAATCACCACTCTATCGCTAGTGGCCGCTGGACGAGCGAGTGAAGTGCCCGTGCGTTTTGTTTTCTTTGTGACCAAAAAGTAAAAACGTCGTTTATCGCAAGTTTTCGTATGTATTAGTCAATTGTTGTCTGTAACAGGTAAGTGTTAATCTTCCAGAGAATTATTGTACTTTTGATATGTAGAGAGGTTCTGGGTATAATTCTGACGATTTTTGTATAACCTGACTTTTGTTTTAAAATTCCGGGTTGGGGTTAGTTGAGCTATAGTTGCTTGCAGGGAATGGGTACATACAAAACGTATTCCAGGTGTTGGTCTTACTTTCGTTTGTGTGAATTGCATCAGTGACAACGACGATTAAGTTGCTAAGATCTTGTTAATATATTTTTTTGATCTGATTTTAAACAAAAGACTGAATTTAATCCTGAAGTTGTCTTAAGATATGTTGATGTTTTGTTTATTATATTTTCTGTTAAGTATCCAAAGAAAATTACTTTAAGTTTTGTTGTTCTGTCACTAAAAGACTATAAATAAAAAGCTAATTGTCAAACACATATTTTACTTCATCTCTAGTCAACATTGAACCCATGGTTTGGTTAGACATTCTTAGTGCTCAACTTGCCCCATACCCTTGCTCAACTTACCTCACATATGGGGTACATTGAGCGTAATTGACTTTCTGCATTTAAACATCTGTAGATCTTAAATTCGACACTTTTGCTAAGGGATAAATTACTAAAACATCAAGCCACATAACAACTCATTGAGACTTATCATTGAGGAGCTATATCCGCTCAAGTAAAAAATTGCTCAACTAGCCCCGCCTATCCCTTCCCCTTTATCCCTTTATTTCGCTCTCGATCCTTCTTATTTTGTCTTCACAGATCTGAAACCTGAATCGGAATTTAACAAAAGGAAGTTGACCGAGGTGAATAAACTTCAAACGTTGCTTAAGGCTAAGTTGCGAAAAGGTCAATGTCAAGGCGGCAGATACCTTTTTTAAAGCCACAAAACCACTTAAATGAAATATATCCACAAAGCCTGTAGTGATTTAAGTTTTTTTATTAAAACGTATATCTTTTCCTATGTACGAGTAGCTATGACCCTTGCCTGGCCGTTGTAAACACTAACCTTAGCTTATATAATTTTTTAATACTAGAAATCGCCCAGTGGTTGAAATTCAATCATAAAACTTTATTTTATTTTAAATATTTGTCTTCATACGCCTTTTTTCCCTTCCTTTCTCTGCCGTTCCTTTCATCTAAAATATTTCCGTTTTCTTTGACTCTTCTTTTACTCTCTACAGTTTGTATTTTATTTACATTTATTTTATTCTTTCCTTTCATTTCATTTCCTTTCCTTTCCCTTTATTTCCCTTCCCATCCTTTTCTTTTCTTTCCTTTTCTTTCCTTTCCTGCCCTTCCCTTCACTTTCTTTTAATAAACTTTGTTTTATTCTATTTTATTTCATTTTATTGTACCCAGCGTGTACTAGTACACAGGGTATTATAGTTTTGGTCATATAACGGTGGTTTGTAACAGTACAAAATAATACAGATATATATGGAATTCCATATGTCAGAGTTCTTAGAATGAACAAAAGAATTCATTAAGACATGTCTGTCCGTCCGTCCGTCCGTTCCGACACAATAACTCGAGTAAAAATTGAGATATTTGAAAGAAATTTGGGACACAGGTTCCCTTCCGGCCAAGGTAGGTTGCTATTCAAAATGCTACAATAATGAAATTTACTAGATTTATTATGTTCATTGTTTTATTGACGATTTTTAAAAATTTTTGAAAAATGTTCGAAAAAGGATCGTGGCACCGCCCACATATGAGTGAAGAAATTTTCAAACTTTGACTCTTAATAATTTCAGAACCGTTTATGCTAATATAACGAAATTTCGTGTGAGGCATACTATTGTTATGATAAATTCATCCATAGAAAATAAGCTAAATCGATTTTCGACCACGCCTACTTTTTCATAAAAGTTATATGAAATATTGAAGTGACCATATCTAGTTAACTGATACAGGTATAATAATATAATTTGGCAATTACTTCAATTTTCTTATTGTTTATACGGTTTTTGCAAAATTTTTGAAAGTGGGCGTGGTACCGCCCTTTTATAAGTCAATCAACTTTCAAATTCGACTGTTAATAAGTTCAGAACGGTGTAAGATAGAATCACGAAACTTGATACGAGGTACACTGAAGACATGTAGAGCACGTCCAGGGAAAATAAGCAAAATCGGTTAACGACCACGCCCACTTTTGAACCAAAGCTTTCTTAAAGAGCGGTAGGAAACCGAAGCATGCCATATCTCATTGACTGATTGAGATAGAATGCTATTATAGCCTATACTGTAACCAGTTAAGTAAGTCGGTTAAGTAATTTAGACGCCAGACACACATTCATTTTTATTTATAAGATTGCCCACATGGTAGTAGAAAAAGTTTAAAACCACTATAGGTCATAACTCCACAACAATTTTATATTTAATGTTCGGTTCCACCCGAACTTAGACTTCCTTACTTGTTTTATTTCATTTCATTTAATTTATACAAGCCACACATACAAAAACCAAGCAAACTTCGGTGTTGAATACTCTTTATGAATTATCATTTATTTTGCTTTTGTTAACACTGTAGCTATCAGCAATGAAGTTTACATATTTGCTCATATCTTACATTGCTTGTTTAATGTCTCCAACAAAGCAACTTCTCATGCTCTCAGGAGAGCCGCTGACACTGGGCATCGTAGCCAGTGATCAATACAATAACAACTAAAGCAAAAATGCATGACATGTTTACTTACACAACATCGGCTCTATAGTGCGAATACTTGTTTTTCATTGGTCCACTACCAACTCTTCGCACTCATAGTGAGAGGCGATCGCACGTGTAATAGTCGAATTACCCACCGACGTGTGTAACGTACGTTTACCTATCCCGTACGTACGTACGTTTGAGGGAATCTTATGCCCGTGGCGCCAACGGAGAAATCAGCCATTTTCTGTTGTTTATATTCAATACAATGTTGCCATTGATCAGTTTTCATGCGTGCTAACTCAAACGAGTACTTTTCAAACAATTATTTTTCATTTTATGAGTGTCCGAAATTAATATTAAATACTTATAGCCAAACAATTAATTTAAAAGCAACAACTTAATATCGTAATTTCAGGTTATTTCAACATTATTACGAAAATTTAAAAGGTATTTTGAGGTATTTTTGTAAAGCAACTGCAAACGATCCATAACCAGCATACACACGTATGAATAGGCAACACTGTCATATGAGAGAGCAATCAGCTGACACGTTCTTACGGAAAAAATCAAAATTTCTTTGATTTCTACCCTACGTACCACGTATACGGAAAAATTGAACGTCGGTGAGTGTTCGTTTACATGGCACTCTCATAAGACAGATCGTGTCAGCTGACACGTACTACGTACGTGCGTCGGTGGGTAATACGTGTCAGCCGACACGATCTGTCTTATGAGAGTGCCATGTCAACGAACACTCACCGACGTTCAATTTTTCCGTATACGTAGAAATTTTGATTTTTTGCATAAGAACGTGTCAGCTGATTGCTCTCTCATATGACAGTGTTGCCTATTCATACGTGTGTATGCTGGTTATGATCGTTTGCATTTGCTTAACAAAAATTCCTCAAAATACCTTTTAAATTTTCGTAATAATGTTTAAATAACCTGAAATTACGATATTAAGTTGTTGCTTTTAAATAAAGTGACTGCCTATGATTATTTAATAGTAATTTCGGACACTCATAAAATGAAAAACAATTGTTTCAAAAGTACACGTTTGAGTTAGCATGCATGAAAACTGGTCAATGGCAACATTGCATTGAATGTAAACAACAGAAAATGGCTGATTTCTCCGTTGGCGCCACGGGCATAAGATTCCCTGTAACGTACGTACGTACAGGATACGTAAACGTACGTTACACACGTCGGTGGGTAATTGGACAATAATACAAAAACATGGATGACCCTGCAAAAACAGTACGGGTAAAATAATGCGTAAATTTACCCGGAGCCATACGGAAAGTTTCCGTATTTTTCCCATCACATTTATAAGGGCATCGGTAGACGTTGTGACTGTTTCTTTCCTCACGTTCCTGTGTGTGTGGGTTTACATCTCGCTCTTTCTCATTTATTTTTATTTAAACATATAACTATACTTTTCACACCGGTGTCACAGCTACTAGTCATTTCACTCGTATAAAACACGTAAAGTTACAGGATATTTTACCAAAATGAATACCAATTGGAGTTTCCGTCATTCGATTTTTGCAGGGGACATATCTACTCACAGAACTACGGCTCTATAGTGTGAATACATGTTTGGCATTTGTGTTGGTGTATTTTTGAACTAATTTTTCTATATTATAATTAATTTTTTTTTCAAGTGTTTTTGATTGACGGTACTGCAGTTTGGCCATGCCTTCCCATACATATATAATTGTTCATACCTTAAATCTATAGTTTGGCCTTAAAGTGGAACAATTTCCCCCCAACTTGCGCATTTATATTCCCAGCAAAAATCGAGTGACCGAAAATGGCGTCCCACAACAAAAATTCCACTTTGTTCCTTTAGACACAACACAATACATACAAAAATATGCTTTACTTACAAGCTAAAATGCTATGTAACATGGTCCCCTTATGAAAAAAGATGGAATTGGTTGGTGGTTTGAAGAAATTGTTTATGTTTTGCAAGGTTACCCTGTGTCAACTATTTTATTCACAAACCAAATTCGGTATACTTATTGATGGGTCCATCATGCTTACAAACATTAGAACAGCTAGGGGACGACATTATTATCTCACAAAGGTATTTTGCCTATTGCTTTGAAATAAATAATTAAATGTTTGCTGAATCGCCTTCAAGTGCACAATTCTTTTGTGTCCCACTGTATACACTGCGTAAAGTGCCTAAATTAAGTTTCGTTCCAGTGTGTATACATAAATCTTGATATCCTTACATACTTAATTGATTTGCTGTGGATCGTATGGTCTTAAAAAATCCCACATTTATTTTTATATATATAACATGAGCATAGAATATTTACAAGCATATACGTACGTAAATGTACAGTTTCTCATAAATGTATTTGGTTTTCAAAAGATATTTAGAAAAATTTTGACAATTTTTTTTTTTGCGAATTTATTTTGTTATTTTACCTGTAGAATGTTTGTAATGACTTTGGGAAGGTTGTGCTGTTGAAATGAAAACTCGTGACTGAACATATCCCTTTCGTCTGCACTCGAGTGTACATTTTGCTTGAGAATGGACAACGAAAGTTCCTTATCTATCGCGCTTACTGAAAGCTGATGAATTAGATCTTATTACTAAAAATTGGTTTTTTTCCATAAGAGAAATTTTTCGGTTCTGTACTTTTTTAGCAAATTAAAGTAAAATTTCGTAGCTTACTTTAGAAATCACTGTTTGTTTGCTTGCAAACGGTCGTCTACATTGTTACTCCTAATAAATCTACGCTCTCTCTGGTCCGGTACGTGCGGTTTTAGTGTTCTTTGGAATAGTTAGTTTTTTGGATATTGGGTTCAATAAGGGAAAATGCTGATAATAATGCGTATTCTTAGTTACTAGTGTAGCAGCAAATAATTTTGTGAACCAGTGTATGTACATTTTAGTAACTTTAACTGCGTATAAGGTGCGTTGATATTCAGTGGCATTCTCTTTCCTCCCCCAATCAATAATTCACACAGCAATTTCACACCCAAAGGGCACATTAGCTTGAGCTCCAATTACCAAAGGCTTTAGGGTATACTCTAGCAGCTATACTTTCACAGCCCAACTTCTACAGTAATGTTCTCTTGTTGCTTTTTTGCTATCTAGATATGGATTATTTATGTTTAAATGAGCATCCATGAGTATAATAAATATTTTAGCAAGAAAATACCAAAGAATGCAACCACAACCGTAGCCTTTATTCTGATTTAAATAAGAACCACTTTCAATTGGCTTTGTGAGCATAAACAAGATGGATCTACCTAAGCTACTAGAGGGCTGGGCCGAATCTAGGTTCAACTGCCTAAAAACATACTTTAAGTGGGTAGAGGATTTAAGAGGCCCCGTTAGTTCGATCATACAGCATTCGTTATGAAAACGCTCCCTGTTGGAAAGACTATAAATCAGGATCAACATTTAACCCTAAGTCAAACGTAAATAATTTCAACAGTCACAAACTTCTTATATGCTATATGAAGTGGTAAACATACAGGGAAAATTTGTTTAAGCTAGCAATGTTTATCGTCCATATCTGTGAGCCTAATTAAAACCTAGTATTAGGCCGTCATGCCTTATGCCGTTCAAATGCCCCATAAAGGAGTTTCGGCTTCACAGTCATTAAATATATTGATCAGAATACCCAAAACTATATTCCCAGACATCAAGCTGTGGTTGCAAAAGTGGAACTAGTTCATCTTTAAGAGTTCATTTGGATAATTGAACCAAAAAATAATAAATTTTGATAGAAAAACTCCAAACCGAAACCGCAACCGTTATTATGGATCGGTCACATTCCTTGGTAAAAACATACATACATATAAAAGAAGCTTCTGCTCATTCTTTGGGCGCTGCTCATTCCACTGTCCTTTCATTCTAGTTGCTTTATGACAGAAAATAGAACTAAAAGGCATTGTTATATGCTACTCAATGATGAGAGTAGAATTTCTCCGCCTTTTCATGTGCTTTGTGCCCCGCTCACATCACACTCCCTGATTGGTTGCACTGTCTGGGTTGTCATGTACTCTGGACACGTCCCGCGAATAAGTACTTTTAACACAACTTTGTGCTATATTTTTTTGTTGTTTTTGTTTCCTAAAGCTTTTTTCCCTTCATAGCTGTTTTAATGCTTGTCAACAGTGGCAATGTCACAGTTGTGTTCAGAATAATGGTAGTGCAATTAAATTTGATTTGGTTCGACCAAGTAAAAAGAGCTTTGGCGTCAAAATAATTTTCATTTAAAATATGGGTATTTCGATAACGGAAACGACATAAAAAGAAATTTCAAAGTTTAAACAAAGTTCAGGAAAGTTCATTAAGCTTTCAAAAATTTACGTCGAAATTTCAATATTTTTCGCCTGAATGGGCTCATTAAATTTTAGCACAATAATTTCCCTTAAATTTTTAGGATTTTTTTTGTTAAGGATGTTTGGTATTTTTTTCCATACAAAATTAATTTTTCTTCATTCGTTGCACAGTGTAATCAACAAGGTGAAGTAAATAAAAAGAGACAGAAAACGTAATCTGTCTGAAATGGTACGGGTGTATTTTCCAGGTACGCAGGAGGGTAAAATCTCAAAGAATTTTTGTAAAAAAGGAGTAAAAAAATTAATTACTTTCTAACTTAACACTAGCAGAAATTTTTTTTTTGTATTTTAATCTAACGTGAAGAATAAACAGGTGATCAATAGCGAGAGGTGAAAGGGGTCACATCCATGGATAAGTCATTGACTGGTACTTTACTGCCTTTTACGACTCCTAAATGGTTTCCTACCTTTTGCTCTGACATGGAAAATTTTACAATTAAAATATGTAGCTTTACAGAGGCTTCTCGGCTGGAATCGATCAAAATGGTTTCTGACTACAACAGTTTCGTGATAGACCTTGTTCTGAACCGCCAATCTTTAGCGGAAACTAAGGAACATTCCACCACAAATTGAATAAGAAGCTTCTCCATAAAACTTGTCACACTTGTCTTATGAAAGTATTACTTATTACTTTTTTCTTTTGTTTTATACTTATTTGATTGTTCGCCGTATTGGTAAAAGCTATTTTTGACTCACTTTTTACATCAGCTTTTTCATATATAAAGCGTCGTTTGAAAATGTTGTCTTTGTAAGGTACTGTTGAGCGCATCGTCAAATATGCAGGATAGGGCTACCATATTCTTTGGTTGTATATGAATCGGAATCGTTGAGCTGTAATAAATCACCTTTTTTCGTGAAAATATCTTCCAAGAACTAACAAAAAAGCTATGACCCGAAAATAGGACCGTTGACTACTAAAACGTACTTGTTTTACACAAAAAACAACACTTTTGCGGATACAACATTTGCTCCACATTTTCAGATAGCCGAATGACAGAACAAAGAAGAATTTCGAGCGAGACAACTGACAGCTTACTTCACCTTGTTGATTACACTATGCATTCGTTGTATGAAAGAAATCACTCAAAACTCTTGACGAAAAAAATTCTGAAAATGCAGGGACATTTTTGAGCGAATTCTAACTTGAACAATGTAAAATTGATTTTCGTACTCAAAAATTTTCTAGAAATTTTTCCAAAAAGTTTGAAGAATTTGATGACCATTTTGTAAAGTTTAATTTACTTTCTGGAACTTTGTTTAAACTTTGAAATTTCTTTTTATGTGGTTATGGATTCGCTACATTTTAAATGAAAATTATTAAAATAACAGCTTCTTCTTATTTCGTCAAACGGTATCCATTTTATTTCACTACTACTATATTGAACACAACTGCATGTATATATGTATAGCATACTTTCACTTTTGTCGCTATTGACGCTACCTTATTTTCTAGCAAAATTTGTCTATAACTTACTCTACTTAGTCAATATTTTCGCTATTATCGGCTTTCATTAAGGTTTTATCAGGTAAACCAGGCAAAGGTAAAACGATTAAATTTAAGTTAGATAAGTGTTGATGCATTTCAGTGAAAACGGTTGTATGCATAAAGTGACTTTTGTGAGAGGCATATGCTGAAACAATGGTTTCTTCATTTCTTCTTTGATTGACGCCTAAATGTCTAAACGATTTTTGCCGTATAAAATAGCTCGCCAGTCGTTCTTTCCCTCTGTCAACTGGCGCCAATTGGGAACACCACGGACATCATGAGATTCAAATTTAGATGTGGACTTTTTCTATTTTTTCTCGACTCATCTAATGTACACTCCACACTATACATTTGTGCTACCCTTTGAAATGGCTTTTAGTACTTTTAAGATTGTAAGTTAATGTTAATAAGTATGCATAAAGGAAATGTTAAATAACTAAATAAAAATATATTTTGTAAGTTTGACGCGCTCAAGACCAATAATTATTTTTGATTTTGATGAAAAAATTTAAAAACTGAACCCGGAGCTCAGTGGGAGACTGACTTGTTTACGAGCATGGTATGGGTTTGAAATTTATGAAAAAGCGTCTTAGCTGACGTCATTTGAAAAAGTGGGCGTTTTTTGTCGACATGTTTTCTAAGCTAGTACAAACAATAGTTTTTAGAATTTTTGTCTGTATGTATGTTTGAACGCGAATCACTCAAAGGCTGCTTTATTTAATTGAATGAATGTCTAACTTCATGTCTAGGACCCCTTTTACATCACGAAACTATTTTATCACGCCAGAATGCAGCTGTGTAAAAATGGGAGTACTATGCCTTGTACTAATTTTGTATCTTTTCATCTTAAATATTTGTGGACACATTTCAAACTCTTTTTACTACTGTGTGGGCCCCGCTAAATTTTCTTGTTTATGTACCTCTCCAAATGTTTGATGTCGGTTAACAAACAGACGTTAAGCGTGAATACTTATTACTCGATTGATTTAACTTTTGGCACAGATATGGTACAGGAGGTCTAATATAATGTTTTTATATAAATCGTCTGACAATGCCCAATTTAAAAAATCTATATATTTTCTTGCTTATGTTAACAATATCACTTTGAAAATAATAGAGCAATGAATATATGTACTTGCTTTCAGAAATGATTTTGCCTGTTCTGCCTTTCTACATTATTTTCAATAAACTTGTATGATAAAGTGGGCTTGGGCGGCTAGTGCTTCTGTCCCTGGCATACCTGTTAAATAATGATTACCCGGTTTGATTAATTTTTTTCTTGAGAATTCATTTAATGATTGATTACTAATTACTTCAACTTTTAATGATTATTCTCCAACTTATTAAAAAAATTATCAAAACTAATTTTTTTGATTTCTTCCAGTATTGTTGTAGAAGCACATAAATATTCCCATCAACAATACTGAAAAAAATCAAAAATAATCACACAAAAATTCCAAAAAAATCAAAAATTATCAAAAGTAATCAAACAAATTGATTTGATTATTTTTAATTTTTTCTGATTTTTAATTTTTTTTTTGATTTTTTCTAATCGTAATCAATTGATAATTGCCTTTTTTTGAAAAACAATGAAAATAATCATTACCAAATAAAAAAGCCGTCTTATTAATTGATTACTAACTACTAAACGAATATAACAGGTCTGATCCTTGGGTGTACTCTTCACTCTGGCGCCACTGTTGGCAGAAATAGTTTCGAAATAGTAAAGGAATTCGTGTACCTGGGAACCAGCATTAGCACCAACAATAATGTCAGCCTAGAAATTTCGCGAAGACTTACTCTTGCAAACAAATGCTATTTCGGACTCAGTAGGAAATTAATTACGCATATATCCCGACGTAGTTCAACAAATTAAAACACTGTTTACCAGTACTCCTGGGTATAAAAAAGGCTTGAGGTGTAACTTGCATTTCATCAAGAAATTTCGTTCTGAAGCCTTTATTTTATGGAATCGTATATAAACAAGTTTTCTTATTCATCCGATGACCACAAGGTGTGGACGCCGCTTGTGAAAGGCCTGTCTACCTATAAAAACGTGTCAAAAAGTGAGGTAGAGATGAAGGTCGTAGATGTAGGTGTTTGGTTACGCCGCCACTTTCGTCAGCACAACAAGCGCAAGCAGCGCAGTCAAGTTAAACTCTATGCTCTAATCTCTTCTAAATTCATGTATATTTACATATATACATTGTAAATTGCTCTGCGAAGCAATGATAAAGAAAAGTCGTTAAAGCTAGTTGGAGACATATGTACATATACACACTCATACACGTTAATGACATTTATTGCAATTGCCTTTTGCTAAAGGCTCTCATTAACTTCACCTATCACTTTAAGTTAGTTCGTTTTCAATCGCTAATCGTGAAGCACGGGTTATTCGAACCCGCCTGCTTCTGAAAATAAAATTGTATTTTTTGGACGACGAGCGTTCTTATTTATTTATTTCGATCGAAATTAGCCAACGAAAAAGCTCGAAGGCTACACATTTTTTGGTGACCCCGACGTGATCGCTATTGTCTTACCGAGTTAAGAGGCAAAATAGCAATTGCCATATATAGCAGTAAACGTTTTTTTTTTTTTTACCGGCTGACTGCGCAGTACATATGTAGGTACACACTCACATTCGGTGAAGCGGTAAATACATATTGGGATAGTACTGGAGTACATACCTAATTTAGCTGTCAGGAAACGAACCATATAGCTGTGGCTGCTAGTATCCAGATTTATTGGCACTCAAATACATACGGGAACTCAAAAAGCGGTAAATTCGTGCCGTTGCAAAATCACACAATATTTTGGAAAAAATAAAATAAAATATTATACATTTTTGTTTTTCTCGGCAAGTTGCTCAGTTTTCAACATTGCATCATGTCAGAAGATGAGCAGTCTTGTCCACCACTTGCGGATAAGAAAATTTTTTACAAGCGCAAGGCACAAGCAATTTATGTGCAGGCGCAAAATATTGAACAGGCGATCGAAGGGGAGAAAATTAATTTGCTTAACGAATCGGATTTAAGTGTAAGGCTGGAGCGTCTGGACCATATTGCCGCTACGTTTAATTCAATTTATGACAAACTCGAGGAGCTTGATTTTGATGAAATTGGTGGGGCACTGCGCTCAAACTTCGAGGATTTGCTCATTTCAGTACGTTCTCGTATACGGCATGAGCTTCGAAAGCGTTCATCTCAAATGCCACCTTGTTCAACCATGCGATATGAGCATACACCTGAAGGTCAAACGATCATAATGCAAAGTCGACCACGGTTACCTGAATTAAAGTTGCCTACATTTAGTGGTGTATACACGGAATACACCGACTTCATTTCAATGTTTACAACGATCATCGATAAAGATCCTGATCTCACTGATGTCGAGAAAATGCAGCATTTGCGAACGTCGCTGAAGGGTGCTGCATTGGATACCATCCGTTCGTTGGAGATCAGTGATTTAAACTATAATATTGCTTTGGAGTTACTCCAGAAACGTTTTAATAATAAGCGTCTTATTTTTCAGGCACACATCACTGAGATTCTGGGGTTGAAAAGGGTTGAAGCTTCTTCAGCAGTAAAATTACGTGAGCTATCAGATAAAATTAACGCTAACTTACGAGCATTGCTAACTATTGGAGACTCGGAGCAAGTAGCAGCCGGCATAATCATACATACTTTACTTGAAAAGGTGGACAGTACAACTCAGACTAAGTGGGAAGAAACCGCGCCCTTAGATGTCATACCATCATGTGAACAATTTACTACTTTTCTGGAAAAACGATGCCAAAAGTTGGAAAACGTCGAGCACTCCGTTGCAGCAAGTACTCGTATATCTCAGGTGGGCAAGAATAGTAGAAACACTAACTCCAGTAGAAAATCTTTTATATCCACTAACAAATCAAATGGCTGTGTTCTCTGCGACACCACAGACCATTCCATATATAGCTGCAGTAGATTTAATAATTTATCGCCACAAATACGTCTTAAAGAAGCCAAGCGGCTGTCATTATGCATTAATTGCCTTCGAAGAGGCCACCAGTTGAGAGCGTGCGCTGCCGGTTCATGTCGTTCATGCGGCGGTAAACATCATAGCTCATTGCATTTTGACCATGCCAATAGCCGGGGCATAATAAATGAACAACAAAACCCCCCATTGTCATCGCAATCTACTCCGCAACCTCCACATCGCTCTCTCACCGTTGTTTCCCCTTCCGCCATTGATTCTTCGGGTGCCCCGAATCTCAAATGTGATGTTGTGCTCCTAGCTACTGCGGTTGTTGACGTCAGGAATAGTGCTGGTACATGGGTACCCTGTCGCGCGTTGCTCGATTCCGGATCGCAATTGCACATCATCACATCTCGACTTGCTCAACAATTACAATTGCGCAAAACTAAATCATTTGCAGCTGTATCTGGTCTTGGCGACTCCGAGTTCCAGTCTGATGGTTTTACTGTCAACATAAATCTTCGTTCTCAAACTTCTGAATACACTACTTTCATTTCTGCTTTAGTAGCCCCCAACATAACTTCAGTTTTAATATAGCATCGTGGAACATTCCCTCCAACATTCGTCTAGCAGATAAAGACTTTCACAAATCCCAACGCGTTGATATGCTTATAGGTGCAAGTCTTTTCTATGATCTTTTGTGTGTTGGGCAGATCAAGTTGGCTTCTGGTCTGCCGCTACTTCAAAAAACCAGATTAGGATGGGTAGTCACAGGTGGCGACTCAAAGCCCAGAACAGCAAGGGTTCTGAACGCGGTATCTTCAACGAAACCATCCACCCGGCTTGATCAGTGGGTGCGTCGCTTTTGGGAGCTTGAAAGCTGCTCTTCCTCTGTAGTCAAATATACCAAGGAGGAGATTGATTGTGAATCCCACTTCAAGGCTAACTTTACTCGATTATCAACTGGGGACTATTCGGTTCGATTGCCTATTAAACCCAATATAAGTATGCTAGGTGAGTCATATCCGCAAGCATTGCGTCGATTCCTAAATCTAGAGCGTAAATTAGATCGCCAACCTAAACTAAAGCAAAATTACGCTGCGTTTATGCAAGAATACTTAGACTTGGGTCATATGTCTTTAGTTAGTGAAGAAAATCGTCATCTTTGCAAATATTTTTTACCCCATCACTGCGTAATGAAGGAAGACAGTACCACCACAAAGTTACGGGTTGTATTTGACGGCTCTGCGGCTTCGTCCACCGGGTACTCCCTCAACGACGTACTCATGACTGGCCCTACCATACAACCCAAACTCTTTAACATACTGTTGCGTTTTAGAACATTTTCTGTCGCCTTAACTGGTGATATTTGCAAAATGTACAGATGTGTACGAGTCTCGGATGATGACTCCTACTTGCAGTGCGTATTGTGGCGCGATACTTCACAACATCAAGTTCAAGTTTTTAAACTTGATACAGTAACTTATGGTACTCGACCGGCTGCATTTTTATCAGTGCGAGCAATGCATCAATTAGCCTCTGACGAGCAGAAGCTGTTTCCTGTTGGAGCTGAAATTTTGCGGCGAGACTTTTATGTCGACGATCTTATTACAGGTGGGGATTCTGTCCAAGAAGTCAGAGAGATCATGAATCAAATTACTAATATGTTAGCGAAGGGTCGTTTTAAATTGCGTAAATGGTGCACTAATAATGTGGATCTTCTTCAAGGTATACCTAGCGAAGATACCGAACCGCTCTTGAGCTTCGATGATGGAAGCAATGTCACTAAGACGCTTGGTCTTACTTGGGACCCAGCCTCTGATAACCTACTTTTCGTATTCACACCCACAATCACAGCAAAGAGGAATTGCAAAAGATCGATCTTATCAATAATTGCTCGTTTTTACGACCCATTGGGGCTTATTGGTCCCATTATTTCTAAAGCAAAGATTTTTCTTCAGCGTCTTTGGAGGGAGCAACTCGACTGGGATGAAAGTTTGCCCTCATAGTTAGATTCATCATGGAATAGTTTATACTCAGATCTGGTTCGCATACCGAAACTTAGTTTTCCTCGGCTGTCTATCCTGCCAAAAGGTGTGGTCGAGGTTCATGGCTTCAGCGATGCTAGCGTTCAGGCTTATGGAGCCTGTGTATACGTAGTATCCGACAATGGAATGGAGAGGCAGGTGCATTTACTTTGCTCTAAGTCGCGTGTAGCACCCCTCAAAACTCTTACGATACCTAAGCTTGAGCTTTGTGGAGCAGCACTGTTGGCACAACTCATTCATGAGGTCGCTGAAATGAACATTTTTGAATGCCCGTTTTTTTGTTGGTCGGATTCAGCAGTTGCACTATCATGGATCCACGACGAGCCATCTCGGTTTCAAATCTTCGCTTCAAACCGCATAGCAGCAATACAAGAATTGACGGCAGGCATGGAGTGGAATTACGTGCCAACCAAGTTAAATCCAGCTGACATTCTCTCTAGGGGCGCATCTCCCAGTGAGCTCATCGAATCTTCATTTTGGATTCGTGGTCCTGAATTTTTAGCTGAAGGTCGAAGCAAATGGCCATTGACTTGTAGCGTAGTGAAAGATCTCCCCGAGCTTCGCAAGAAGGTCCTACTGATAGTCCCTCAATTCGCTGACATGACACTTAGTTGCAAATATGTCAACTCGTACGCAAAACTACAGCACGTTTTCGGCTATATCTACAAATTCATTCATAGGATCCGACATAACGGATTAACAGTTGATCATATTCAACAGGGAACAAAATTGCTTTTACGAACAATTCAAATGGCTTATCTTTCGGATGACTACAATGCCTTGAAAAATTGTGAACGGGTAAAGCCAAACAGCTGCATTTCATCTCTATCTCCATTTATTGACGACGAAGCATTAGTACGTGTAGGTGGACGACTCAAAAACTCAGCTTTGGACTTCGATGGTCAACATCCCATTATATTGCCTAGAAGCCATCCGGTAACTCATGCAATCATCATGCACTTCCATAGACGCAATTTACATGCCGGTCCTCGCGCATTGCTGGCCAACATTCGCCTGCATTACTGGCCAATCGGAGGTCGAAAAACTGTCTCAAGTACAGTGAGTAAATGCACAGTCTGTTTTCGAGCTAAGCCCTTTATAGCTGAACATATTATGGCTGATCTTCCTCACGATCGAGTCAACACATCGTACGCATTCAAGGTCACAGGCGTGGACTTTTGTGGACCCTTTTTTTACAAGAATGAAATACGGAACAGGCAGCCAATAAAATGTTATATTTGTATCTTTATATGCTTCGCTACCAAGGCTGTTCATATGGAGTTAGTCATGGATCTTTCTACGAAGGCCTTTTTGAATGCTCTCAAGCGCTTCATTCTCACTCGCTGTTGCCCCGCTAGAATATGGTCAGACAACGCTACTAATTTTGTTGGTGCTAGAAACGAACTTGCCGAATTACGTCGCCTGTTTCTTAGTGATAGTCACATAAGGGTGGTTCACGAATTTTGTTTGGACAACAATATCGATTGGAAATTCATTCCTCCTCGTTCCCCACACTTTGGTGGACTGTGGGAGGCGGCCGTAAAAACGGCTAAGCACCATTTTTATCGAACAGCTGCAAATTCCTTGCTAAACTTTGATGAGCTGCGCACGCTCATCTGCCACATTGCGGCAATTATTAACTCTAGACCTTTATTTTCACTTTCAGAGCACCCTGGCGATCTGGACGTTTTGACACCCGCCCATTTCATAGGGACGGCTCCTCTGGCTTTGTTTGATGAACCGAATGTCACATCTCTTAATTTTAATCGGTTAGACCAATGGCATCGCGTGTCGTATTATCAGCAAATATTTTGGGCCCGATGGCGCGAAGAGTACTTAACTCTGCTACAACAACGTTCTAAGTGGCGCCATCAAAAACCGGGCTTATCTATCAACGACATCGTCCTGGTAAGGGACGAAAATTTGCCACCACTTAAGTGGCCACTTGCGAGGGTCGTGAAATTGTTGAGCGGGGCAGACGGAGTATGCCGCGTTGCAGAACTAAAAACGGCCACTGGTATCATCCGGAGAGCTACACGAAAGCTATGCCCACTTCCTAAGCAAGATGAGGTTGAAAGCCCTAGGCTTCCAACGGGGGGAGAATGTTTGGTTACGCCGCCACTGTCGTCAGCACAACAAGCGCAAGCAGCGCAGTCAAGTTAAACTCTATGCTCTAATCTCTTCTAAATTCATGTATATTTACATATTTACATATATACATTGTAAATTGCTCTGCGAAGCAATGATAAAGAAAAGTCGTTAAAGCTAGTTGGAGACATATGTACATATACACACTCATACACGTTAATGACATTTATTGCAATTGCCTTTTGCTAAAGGCTCTCATTAACTTCACCTATCACTTTAAGTTAGTTCGTTTTCAATCGCTAATCGTGAAGCACGGGTTATTCGAACCCGCCTGCTTCTGGAAATAAAATTGTATTTTTTGGACGACGAGCGTTCTTATTTATTTGTTTCGATCGAAATTAGCCAACGAAAAAGCTCGAAGGCTACACAGTAGGAGAAGAAAAGAAGATAGAAAGAAAAATTTTGAGAAAAATGAACACCGAGAGCGAAAGATAAGAAAATGTTTCAAAGGAAAGGGGAACCAATGTTCGGCAGCTAGCGTCTGCCGCGCCTATAGTAAAAGTAAACGCTTGCAGATAATAAAATTATCATTGAGACGAACAGTGAGCCAGATAGTATTACCCTATCTCAGCGAGAGATTAAAAACAATATCTAACCATTGTGTAGGTGAGGTAAGACACACGCGTGCCATGGTCAGGCACTATACATATTTCTGGCAAGACGTTTATTGCTTCATGCAGCCACTTTGCCAACATACAAACTTATGGCAGCGCAAACACGACATATCCCATTTAATTGCTGATCCACAAAACCACAAATTTGTAGCCAATTAGGTTATGCTTTGATTCAACATTTTTGATAATACTATATACTTGCGTGAGCACATATTTACATATACCACTTCATGTAATATTTTCTATCAACTGCTGTTATTTCATTGCGCATACAAATTTTGGTTAGTTCGTTAAATTTTTTATGAGTGGCCGTAATAGAAATTGACCGTTGGCATGTTTTACAGTCAATTTTCATATGTGAAGTAAACTAACCGTATACTTGCTGGTTATGTAAGTGCATATTCTAACATGTACATCTAAACTAACATCCACATACATAATGTTTACTTTCATTTGCATATTGTTTTCGTTGGCCACCGTCGTTGGCTTTGTATTCTCCAAACAATCGAATATCAACATCTGTATGTAATGTTTGAGACTTGTACCCTGCATTACAACCAACTGGTTGTAATCTATCGCACAACTGGTATGAATCCAAAGAGCGACTAGTCAACCCACTTTTTTCAAGCAAGCATGTTCAGATTTCGTTTATAAAATGCACGTCTCATATTGGTTCTAAATGGAAGAAGTCGCGAAGAAGGTCAGTGCCTGATTTTGTAGAGGCGTCGGGGCTTTAGTAGGATCTAGAAAGTAATCGGACTTTCGGGTAGATGTTGGAAAACGTTGATGATTTGCGTTCGCTTATGTTAGCAGGTATCCCTCTATCATCGCCGAAGCTGCATCCTTCAGCGAACAAACCGAAAAACAGTTATGCGACCATTACCGTCTGCACTACAGGGATACGGGGGCTCAGAGGGTCTCCCCATACTGGTGTTAACACACCTTGACACCGAATGAGTTAGTTACCTAACGCCTATGTTCAATTTGTCGAAGTGCAGTTTAGATATTTTTAGAATATGGAAAAACACAACGCAGATTGGCAAAATACTTAACCATACAGACCAATATATTTGCCTCTGCGGGTTTGGGGTGGAGAATATGGCCGAGGTAGGCATGCCGGTCATAAGAGGCGGCTAATATGCACTGAGGTAATGACGTGCAACTCGATGGTTTATCTACGGATATGATGCCTCTCACCTCTCATTACCCATCTGTCTTTCTTACGGAAGGAGGGGTGACATGACCTAGAAGGTTCCACTGATCATACCAAATCGCTAACACGACAGTCGGGCAGTACCGCAAGGGAGTACCGGAGCGTACCGGATTCATACCCGGCCAAGGACTGTCAGTTCGACAGCACTACCCATAACCTTCGGGGAGTCTTTTTGTCGTTACAACAACAACAACAACAACCAATATTCGATAAGAGTGGTAGCCAAAACAATAGAGTCAGTTCTACTTCCTTACTACTAATGGCTTTAGTGTGACCAGGTGATAGAAAAAAAGAGGCTAAATCGGCAAAAAAAAGGTTGGAACACGCTAAAATTAAGAAAAAAAGAAGCTAAAAAAAGTCAGAATTTATTTTTACGAAATAAATTTCAAATATTTTATTTTAGTTTAAACTATTTGTTTGTAAAGCTGTAGACATAACTTAAAGGAACTGTTCTTGTTTCAACACATACCAGACACATTTTCCTTGACTAGGAGTTTTTTCAAAGAAATACATACTATAGAAAAATTACTACAAACTAATTAATTTTATAATATTTTCCTCGTCTGATGAATCAGAAGAGCTTGAGTCTGCGTACAAAATTTAGGTATTTATCATAGAGATGAGATCATCGGTAATTTCAAAATCAGTGCAAAATTTGGATAAGCGTTTTAACGAACATCTAATATTAAGCAGCGAGTTAAGCATTTTAATTTTTAATCTGTTCCTTAACTTAGTTTTCAAAATGTTCATGGCACTAAAAATTCTTTCAACCTCTGCATTTTTAAAGGTAATACCAAAAAGTTAAATACGAATTCGACCAGTTCTAAAAAAGGGGTCCGTTTAATGAATTTTTATGTTCTCGGACTACCGCCCAAAATTCTATAGTAGATGTCACACTTGTCCACTGTACGGTTATTAGCTTTCGCCACTGCAGCTCAATCAATCCTACTTGACTTGGAGAATACCCAGACTTTTCTTCTTGAAAGTGAGAAAATAAATCCGGCTTTGTAACTTTCAAAGAATTACCAACTGAAAAAAAATGTATCTTTTGTAAAGAGTTCATATTATCAGGTAGGCGATGTCCCAATTGGGTTATGAATTTTTTGTATTTCGTCATCAATACTACCTTCATTCAACTTTAATTTTATATATTCCTATAAGTTGTATAAAAAATATGGTGTTGGGACCAGAAAAGGTTTGGAGTAAAAAAGGCTAGAAAATGGGAGCGAAGCTGAACCCAAAATTAGGAGGCTAAAGAGCAAAAAAAAAGACTAAATCCAACCTCGAAAAGGCTAACCTGGGCACACTGATGGGCTTAAACCAGGGCAGGCTCAACCGTGGTGCCTTTACGAGTACACTTGTTTTCGAAACAGTCCACCACGTGATGCTTTATGTTGGCAAAAATATCATTGAGCTTTTTTGTTAATATTAATCATTGTAGGGCTCTTCTGACTATACCCACCCAAGAATTGAATGTAATACTAAAGAGGTTGCAGGTACTCTGAAACATATTTAGCCACAACACCTCTAGTCTTAGGGAAAGACTACATCGGATTGTTCCCACTCCCTCTAGTTTAAGATTTTTCAAAATTTTATTTCAGGCGATGACTATAGTTGCTAACCAACAGTTTTTCTAATGGGTTTGAAACTTGACTTAAGGGTACATATGCCACGCTTACATGTATATATTTTAGTTAGGTCAAGTTTCTCACTTATTCAGTTTCACCACATAACTAATGGCGTTTTCTTTATAATAAAAATGTTGACCTAGGTAACCTGGCGCTCTGCAAAATTGCTGATTGTAAGAAGGTATTTTTAAGGGAGCAAAAAAACCTGACAGAGAGAGAGCTGAGAATAACCAACAGGGTAACACTTTTTCTAGAAAAGAAAAAGCCATAAGCTTAGTCACAAATTAGTCACCCTGCCAGCTGACGTTATCTCGACTAAGTCACTGTTGCTTTCGTTAAAAACCCAAATCTCAGTAATGTTACTAATTTGTTTTGTACAACGTCCCAGTCGGAAAATTCGTCATGCATTACTTTAACGGCGTATGCGTAAATTCATGTGAACACTTGTTTTATAGCATGCAACCATTATGAAACTATCGTTTTTAATCAATCGCTATTTTTAGTACCTTCCAACTAAAGATAAAGGGCGGTCTAAAATCTATACATTCCTTCGTACATGGCTATAGATACCCATTTCGCACTGGGGTACTGGAATGCGCAGAGTTGTAAGGTATGAAAAAATAATATCTTATATATAAATAGACAAGATGAATGAGATGTAGAACCGTTTTCTGCTAAACAATAATTCTAAGGTATACAAATTATATACGTATAGATAGGAAATTTTGAGGTGTACTTTTATCCGTAAATAAAAAAAATTAAAAAAATCATTTTAATATAAAAAATTTAACATAAAAGTCACACCACTACACATTCACTTATTCACACTATAGACACGCTGTGTGTGTGTGTACTTGCTTTTTGTGTACTATGCTGAATCGTGAGCATGGCCGAGGAGGTGCTTTGTAGGAAAAAATTAAGAGCCGTAGTAGTGTGAGTAGACTTGCCATGCATGTTTTTGTGTTATTCGTGTGGTCGGCTCTCACTGTGAGTGCGAAGAGTTGGTAGTGGACCAATGAAAAATAAGTATTCGCACTATAGATACTCTGTTGTGTCATGCATTTTTGCTTTAGTTGTTGTTATTGTATTGATTACTGGCTACGATGCCCAGTGTCAGCTGCTCTCCTGAGAGCACGAAAAGTTGCTTTGTTGGATACATTAAACAAGCAATGTAAAATATGAGCAAATATGTAAAATTCATTGCACCTACAAACAGGGTTTACAAAAATAAAATAAATGATTTCTCATAAAGAGTATTAAACACCGAAGAAAATTAAAGGAAAGTAGAGGAAAGGAAAAGAATTGAAAGGAAGGAGAATTAAAGGAAAAAAAGGAAAGAGAAGGAAAAGGAAAGGAAAGGAATGGAAAGGAAGGAAAGGGAAGGGAACGGAAAGGATAGGAAAGGAAGGAAAATTAAAGGAAAGAAAGGAATGGTAAGGAAATGAAAAGAAGTGAAGGGAAAGGGAATTAAAGGAAAGGTAAGAAAACGAAGGGGAAAGAAAGAAAATAAAAGGAAGGGAAAGGAAAAGAAGTTTGAGGAAAGAAAAAAATAAAATAAGAGAGTAAAAGAAGTAGTCAAGGAAAGTAAAAATATGTTAGAGGAAAGGAACGACATAGAAAGGAAGAAAAAAAGGCGGATAAAAGACACAGCAAAAAAATAAAATAAAATAAAGTTTACTGGTTGAATTTCAACCACTGGGCGAACTCTAGTATGTATACAACAGCTGATCGGGTGGTTGTGTTCAAAATTATTTAAGTCGCTTAGTTGGTGAAACCCAAAATTAAGTTAGTTTCGAATCTGTGCTACCTTAAGTCACGACTTCGTTTTAGTCTTAGTCGTGTTGGGCCCTTAGTCCCTGCAGCAGGAGGTTCTTAGTCTTTACTCATTCACCGCCTTTCGCATTATAGGACTGGTTCTCTAAACATAGAAATACAAAATAAGTTGTGAATCTGTCTATGTCGACACCATTGCGAAGGAAGTTAAACACCAACAAAAAATAATAGATGGCATCACATAGCTCAAGAAGGTTTAGAATGATATCATTTTGACAATTTGTTTTCTTTTTTTCTTTAAGACAGAGTACAAAACCAAGTCTGAGTTTAAGTAACGACTTGCTTATCGATTAACAAGCAATAAACCAGCTTCAATATCAAATTAAATTATTCAAAAGATTTCAGCAGAGGCTGATTAAAGGCTCGCTATGTAAAATCTAATATGACGGAAAGAGTTACTTTTATTCGTTTGAAACGCAATTTGTTTAATTAAGATTTCATGGACTGATAATAAATTGGAGTTCCAGTGTGACTTTATTTGGTATTATATCGACGGGTGAGTGGCAGTGAAAGACAAATCCCATATATAGAAGAACAAATTTTGAAGGTCGACCGGGTCAAAACTCAAAATACAAATCCGTTGCACCTATTAGATAGATAATATTTGAGGAAAGCACTGCGACCAACAGGTCTAATATTCCCTGTTATGTTCATATTAAGCTGCAAAGCTTCCTTGGCTTATATATATATATAAATGTATTTACATATTGAGTGAGAATGAACTCAATTGCAAAAATGTGTTTAAAAGGTCGTGTCATAAGAAATTATGCATTATCTTTGTATTATGTAACTAGAATACCCGCCAATGCTTCGCTGCATCTCAGAACTTATAATAGACGGAGTCTGAGTTAAATCATTATATCTCCGAAACTAGCTAAGGTATGGAACTCAACCATATCGCTTATTGCAGCCCTCACTATCACCTTTCGTTTGATATCCACTTTGGGTCACCCTGATCCACATATTGATCTATAACTCTGGTCGATATCTCGATACCGATATCTATTATATCTCGAATTGTAAGTTAGTTGTCTAGTAAGTTATGTAACGGTGACAGTTCCATTTAGAGTTATTTAGCAGTTTTTGAGTGATATGCGCCCAAGCATACAGACTCTCTCTCTCTCTATGGCGCGATATACAACAGGTATATCATCATAAACCTCCTAAGAGATTTTTGCGCCAAGCTTCTCTTCCAATTTGTGGTGTGCCGATTTGAATTTTCCCTACAAATTGGTGGGACCTACAGTTTTTTGCCGACTCCGAACGGCATCTACAAAGGAGACGAATTTTTGCTGAGAAGCCTGTCATGGCAGAAATACACTCGGAGAGTTTGCCAAACCACTGCGAGGGGCGACCCCGTTTTTGAAAAACTTTTTTTCAAATCACTTTTGATGTTACCTGTACCAGGGCTCGAACCATGGACCTTCGGTGTGGTAGGCCGGCAACACTACCTTCACACCACGGCGGCCGCCACATACATACAGACAAAAGTTCTAAAAACTGTTGATTTGGATTTTTTTGACTTAATAACAAGCCCTCCTATCAATCATCTAACATCGACCTGTTACAGTTTTATTATATTTCACTACTATTTAGTATTTTACCTATATATATTGAAAAAAGGCGTCGCTTCAAAACTTCTTTAGTGGATCATTCAACAACAGTTTTAATGTGAAAACTCGAACCAAAACTGATTCGTCTTAACTAAATTTGGTGGAAATGTTGATTCTATAACTGTAATTGTTTAGTCTAAATATAGGGAAATCGGTTAAGGGCCAACCTCACTTTTTTAAAATAGTTCTAGAAAATGTGTTTGTAAAGTTTAAACTTAAAATTTCTGTAATTTTTTAAATTATATAAGTTCGGTTTTACACAAGCAATACAGTCGGGTATACAGTGGTTCCTGAACGTTATTAGGGTAGAGCTGTGTAAAATGTGATGCAATCATAGATCACTACTAGGCGAACATGTTGGGTTTCGCCCGCAGTTATATTTCCTTTCTTACTGTCTATGCATAATATTGCATATATGTCTGCCAATTTAGATTTCTCTTCTATAGGAGCCTTTTTCGGAGCCTCCATTGGAGGGTGAGTGCATCGAGTCGAGTTGGCTGGGATATATATACCTGAAAATTTTACATACAAGATGGCTGTTTTCGTTATGATTTTCCACCGACTATTTATGTTTACTGAGTATGGAGCTGTCTTTATTTACAAATCTCTGTTTGTGTAGCATTTTGCTTATTTTTATTTTACATGTTACTTTCATTATTTGAAATAAATTTTCTTTTTTCAGTTTTTTCAAGATTTTTCGTACGAAACGAGTCTGCCTTAAAAGTTGTTGGCTGTAGCACGATGACTTGTCAACTATGTTTCACATTGTCCTTCATATTTTGCTGAGTTGTGTGAGTGCATTACTATGAATTCATGTATTTTGCTTGTTTTTCTTGTATTTTTTTATGCATATTCGCTGCGTATGCATATTTAAAAAGTTTGTGTTTTGTTTGTAGTTTTATGACTGCCGTCGTAGCAGCAGCTTGTTTATTTTTACTAATTCCCAATCTTCGCATTCAGTTTAAATATTCTATTGTACTTACAGAAAAATATTGTATAGAAACTAAAGAACTTGAATGATTCTGTAGAAACTGGTATCCGATTTAAATAAGGGTACTTCCATTATGAGCGAAATTAGGAGAGTTTAAACGAATATTTTCTTCAGATTTAATATTTTACAATGAAACCCACAAGTTTTTATTCAAAATTCCACTCGGTCTTTATATTTACTGTAAAAGTAAAAACAAGTAAACGAAGCTGGAAACATAATGCAGACAGGCATGCGTATTTGCAACGATGGCGTATTTTAGTACGTCAAGTCATGTTGTCATGTTTTGAAAATTGCATGAGCTTACGTCTGTTAGAATAACATGGGTTAGATTATTATTTATAATAAATGGCGTCTTCAGATGCAAGTTTGTATGATTGCACTCTATTCGGTACAAACAAGTTTTGGGAAAATGTTCACCATGATACTTTAAAGTAAATTTTGGAGCAGTTATTAAATATTTCATAGGCAAAACTGAAGAAAATCCGGTGGTCTCGAAAAAAACTAGGAAAGTTTTTGTGTATTCTCTATTTTCTTAACATTTAATAATATTGTAACAAGACCATGATTGTACATTACAGATGCGGCAGTAGAGTCCAAAAGAACTTTGTTCAGAAATCCTCACCCAAAATCCGATTTATAGAATTGAATGAAGTTTTCACCAATGTTCTGGTAGATGTCAAACTTATTTTATAGCACCCAAATATTCCTGCTATATACAAGGTGGCGCAAAAGTAATCCTCCTATCATGTGGTTCCAACAAGACGGTGCAACAGCACACACTGCACGTGCCACAACCGATATGCTGAACATCGGAAGCTTACTTTTGCGCCACCTTGTATATATTGACTAAAATAATTTTCTGCAGTGAGGAGTTGTTTAATAGGAACTTTTATTCTGTTTTTCGAAGAGACAGAGATGGTGTGGCAACGAATACTACGCGTGGGGGTGGTGTTTTGATAGCAGTAAGGTCTATCCTATGTGCTGCAGAAGTAACTTTAAGTAATACTGATTCCTGCATTGAACAATTATGTGTGTCAATTTCGAGTGGTGATGATTTGCTTTTCATTTGTGTTTCTTATATTCCTCCTAATAGCTCTGATGGTTTGTATTTTGATCACATTGATAATATTTTAAATTTAAATCTCCCGAATGATAATTCGCAACTTTGTGTTTTGGGTGATTTTAATTTAAATAAAATTGGGTGTTCTACTATTGCTGATGAAGATATGCTTATTCCAAGTAATGTGAATAGTTGTAGTGAAATATGCCTAATTGATGGGTTATTTAGTATACAATTAATGCAAATTAATGGCTTTATGAATGAGTTGAGCAGGATTTTGGATCTTATTTTCATTAGTCCTGATTTAAAATTTCTATTAAATAAGTCCGTGGTTCCTTTATCTGTAACTGATAAACACCACATTCCACTTATCCTGGAACTTGAGTTTTATAAATATCCAAATCTTTGCACTGACTCGATGCTTAAGTTCGATTACTCGCGGTGTAATTTTGATCTTGTTAATAATCTTATATTAAGTCAGAATTGGCCAACCTCATTTGCAGATCGGCCTCTAGCTGATTGTTTTGATATTTTTAAGTGTAAAATAAGTAGTATATCTTTTGAAAGGGTCCATAAACTTCTCTGGCATAATCGGAGCTTAAAAAAATTAAAGAATCTTCGTAACAAATTTCATAAGCTTTTTAAATGTTCTGGTAATTTGAAGCACAAAGTAATGTATGAGAAATATTTGACTGAGTTCAACTGTCTAAATAAATTTCTTTACAAAAATTATTTACTCGGGTTTGAAATGAATATTAAATCTAACCCCAAGGCCTTTTGGAGTTTTGTTAATTCAAAACGCTCCTCGTCAGTTATTCCGACCATAGTGTCTTACAATGGTATGAGTGCAAGCACCGCTAATGAAAGGGCAAATCTTTTTGCTGAATTTTTTAAATCTAATTTTGTTGATAACGGTGTTCAGAGGGATACTTCTAGTGTTGGGCAATTAGCGTCTTCGCTTGATTTTGGCTCCCTAGTTTTAACTGAGGAAGACATTTTCGTAGCTATAAATGACCTAAATTGCTCCAAGCAATTAGATGCCCACAATGTTTCTGCTTTTTTTCTCAAACAATGCAAGTCATCAATAGTGTATCCGCTACTTTTGTTGTTTAATTTGTCTCTTAGGTCAGGTTGTTTTTTGGATGAATGGAAAGTGACCTCTGTTACTCCAGTTTTCAAAAGTGGGAGTAAGAATCTGGCTTCAAACTATCGTCCTATCTCTAAAATTACTAATATTGCTAAATTATTTGAAAAAATTATTAGCTTCAAAATATCATTTGCTATCAAACCCTATATTTCGTATACTCAACATGGTTTTATATCGGGCAGATCTACGGTCACCAATCTGACTGTTTTCTCAAATTTTTGCATTTCTGCCTTTGTGGATGGCTTTCAGGTAGACACAATCTATACTGATTTGTCAAAAGCATTTGATAGAGTGTCTCACGACTTATTAATTAAAAAACTTGAAAAATTTGGTTTTCATTCTACTTTCTTGTCATGGGTTAAATCATATCTAATAGATAGAATTAACTATGTTGTTGTTGATGGCGCAAAATCATTTTCATATAGAGCTACCTCTGGGGTTCCTCAAGGTAGTATCCTTGGTCCTCTATTCTTTGTTATTTTCATCAATGATTGCTCAGAATGTTTTACTCTGTGTGAGCATCTACTTTATGCCGATGATTTAAAAATTTTTAAAAAAATAACAAGTTGCTCTGATATTGAAATAATGCAAAATGAGGTTAACAAATTCCAGGAATGGTGTGATCGAAATATGCTAATGATTAATATCGAAAAATGCTGCTCGGTCACCTACAACAAATTTAGATTGCCACTCTTATCTTCGTACTCTATTTCTGGATCTGTTCTCAGTTCCAGTTATAAAATCAAAGACCTTGGGGTAGTTTTTGATTCGAATTTCACGTTTATTGATCACCTGAATTACATCATACCTAAAGCATATTCCTCTCTGGCTTTCATTAGACGAAATAGTTCGGAATTTAAAGATCCTTATACTAAAAAATTACTGTTTAGTACATTTGTAAGGTCCAAATTGGAATATGCTTCTATAATCTGGAATCCGTTCTATGTAGTGCATTCCAATAGACTTGAACGTGTACAGAAAAAGTTTTTGAAATTTGCATTATCCAGTATTAGGTTTATCATGCCTATTCCGTCTTATGTTCCGCGTTGTAGACTGATCAGTCTGCTTACTCTTGCTAGTAGGCGATTGATTTCTGGATTAGTTTTTATTCGAGATGTCCTCAATGGGACTATTGATTGCCCGTTCTTATTGCATTGTATTAAACTCAATGTTCCAGCTAGAAACTTGCGACACCATGATTTATTTGCTATTGACCTCTGCAAAACCAGGTATGCTCAAAATGAACCAATTATCAGACTACTAGCGGAATTTAATTTGTTATGTAGAGTAATAAATTTAGATATATTTGTAAATCGCAATGTATTTAAAGAAAAACTTTGTTTGTACTATTTTTAATATAATTAAAACCTATTTACGCCTTAGTCTGTAAGGTTTGTAAACCATAGACTCAATAAATAAATATAAAATATAACACTATATAAATACTTGAAGAAATTTAATAGTTTTTCACTAAGGTTTATCTTGAAATTTACCGTGGTAGAACTCCATAAATGTTTGCCTTCTCAGTATACTTACATAAAAATGTGCGGTGCCACTCGTAGTTCCCTATTTTTTGTAACAATGACAGCTATCAGAATAGATATCAGCAATTTATTGTTGTTTATTACAGAAATGTTCCCAGCATGTATTCGCTTTTGCGTATTTTCAATTCTCTACATATAATAAAATTATAAATGATCGATGTCTGTACATTGCAGATATTCAAGCAAAATTGAGAGGGGTATCATTATTGAGAATAGAATTCCAAGCAACAGTTTTTTAAATTTGTGTCTGTCTTTATGTTTACACGTTTCCCCTATTTCGATAACTTGACCGGTTTCGGAGTATTTTAGCGCAATATTATCAAACAAAATATATTGAGTTTGAGCGTACTTGTCTTTCAAGTCTATCTCCTCAATTCTCTTTCCGTTGCAAGTAAAATAATTCCAAAATGTGCTTTTGCCTACTATA
This sequence comes from Merzomyia westermanni, assembly GCA_949987695.1. NCBI lineage: Eukaryota > Metazoa > Arthropoda > Insecta > Diptera > Tephritidae > Merzomyia > Merzomyia westermanni. The sequence continues at coordinate 124,728,335 of OX465288.1, read as the reverse complement.
CCACAATGTGCCTGTTTGAAATGTGGGGGCAGCTAACATCAAGGTCCATTTGTAAAACTAGGTTTTTGTTTTGGAAATCTTCTTAGCAAAAGTTATTCTGGTGTGGGAGATGGCGCTCTGAGTCGACATAAAATATTTAGGTCCCTAAAATTTGTATAAAAGTTAGAAGCAGTGACCACAAATCGGAAGAAAATCTCGGCCTAAATCTCCTCGGAGGTGCATCGCTAATAATTATTATGATATTATTATTATTATTATTTGGAGAAAACTGTGATCACATTATTCTACAAAAATCAGATGAGAATGCTTAAAGTAAGAGGTCATCTCATCAGTAAGAACTGAATAACATCTAATTTGTAATTGATCCTAGGCGCTAGGAGGCTTTGATAAATTATGCGGAGTGAGAATAGTATTTTGCCTGTGCCGCTGCTGATGCAAAGCACGAACTAACTGTATGTTTTTGGCACGAACATGGTAGTGTTCCTCATACTTATTGGGCTTTGAGGTATGTCGAGACATAAGTGTGACGTGTAATAGCCATATTCTCTATAGTGCATATGTAAAGTTAAGGTGATGTATATTAGAACGATGTTCCCTCATCCCTTGTCAAATTTGGTTTGGAGACAAACCGGTTTCGTCGATGTGCCATTTTCATTACGGATTTCGGTAGAATGTTTAATTGCTATGAATGTTTGTTCTAGTGATTTCTTGCTAAAGGTGACTAACCCGTCGAAAATGGGCGTGGCAGCCAACCTACCTACGTTCAAAATTTCATACTTTGATAAGTTATCCAGTCAAAATGACTTTTAAACATGTGGCACCTCTCTTAAAATAGGCCCAATATTTGTTAACGCATATTAGGCTATGAAGCCGCAAAAATAAATTATGGATTATTATTTTACCCTTTCCGAATCACTTCCGTATTCTGTCTTCCTCGCCTGGGGGTCAATTCTGGTTTGGCGTTATTGCGAAGTGAAAAGTAAATGCGCCAATTCACCACGATTTTCGATTCTAGTTTTACTTTAAATTTTAGATTTAAAATGAAGTAAAAAAAGGTAACACCAATAAAAAATTGGTGTTAACGTCAAGATTTCAAAATTATTCAAACATCGACTTTTTACAAATATAAAAGTTTTAAGTGATAAAAATTGCTTTTATTCTTACAATTCTATAATAAGCTATCATTTAGCAAGAAAAACTTGTGTCAACGTAAGTCAAAAGGTTCTTCTGCCAACAGTTTTCACCGCACATATCGAAATCGTATTTTAGAGCTCAGTGAAGTGAAGAAATAAAAACGTCAAGTCAAACGCCAAACCAGAACTGACCCCCTGGACTATTTATGAAAAACTGGTTTGTCATCTGCTTGTTAGTTCGTACAATTTATTTTATGAACTTATGCTTTACTTTTGTCTCCATTGTTTTTTGCGTTTTTGACATATTTCCAAAACAAAGACGTGAGATCGGAAACCCACCACAATGTTTAAAGATTGATTACTTTGGGCTGCCTTTCTGACTAAAAATTTCATTTAGAACAATTGAATTTTCTACAAAATTATATACACCTGCATTTTTATACTTTAATAATTTGGTACTTTTAAAACAAAAATTAAATCAGTCCATACAACTTTAAATAGCAAGGATAGACCAATTAAAATTAAAAGTGAGGTCTGAAACCTTTAGAGTACTTTTTCGCGATTGTGAAAAACAATAAAAAAAAAAATAAAAAATTGGACAAGTCTAGTAGATAAGGATATCTATTTCAGTCCGCCTTCCAGCACGGGGCAGAGGAGATCAGTTACTGGAGTATATTGGTGAGTAAGGTTCGCATTCCAAAAAAACTAACATCCAAAATATTTTAGAAACAAACATATTTTTACAAGAACGGTGCCCCTCCACTACAGTTTTGGGCAACCCTTTGTGAACATTTCTTTCTTTAAAAGCTTCTCGCTAAAATTCTGCCTCCTGAATATCGGAAAAAGAAATGTTCCTATCTCTAAAATTAAGGATTATGTGGGCCGTGGTCCCATTTCGTCGCACGCGATTCATCTACGCTGATGTGTGTATGTATTGATGTATGTATATCGTATATCATAAGGTATTAACAGCATGAGATGAAAATTAATGAACTTATGTGTCACATTAACTACCTGCGTCCTACAAGAGTACAATTAACTTGTGTATACGTAGTTTATTACGGTATTAACTAGTAAATAAACATATTTACATATATGCGAATCACTTGTGTCACATAGTACGGAATTTTATGAATACAGGAGGTCTATCCATCGTGCCCACAGCGAATCAACTCGATGCAATGTGTGCCCGACAATAAACTGATTGTTGACTTAGGTGAGGCCTTTAATGAATACAGGTGAATGTGAGTTTTCCGCCAATCAGCCGGCCACCAAACCAACCAATCATTGGGAAACTACTCTGCTTCCGCTTTACCAACAAACAAGTAATAAATATTTTTAAGATTTATGCAGTTTCGTTTTATATTCGGTTAACGCTGGTTCAAGGCAAAACTGATGAAAAAGCATTCAAGTCGGTACATTCGGTGATATGTATCTATTAGAACTCCATAAAAACTCTCATATGTAAATACCTTTTTTTTTGTTGAATATGGGAGACCTGCATTCGTTCAAAATTATTCTGGGCCCAAAACAATCTCTGTTAATAATTTGGTAGTATGAGCATTCGGTTTAGTTTATGTGATTGCATCACAATGATCAAAACAACTTTTTTGCTTATTCTGGTAGTTTTAATATGTATATTGAAGTCTATATCTGTCTATATTCTCTAAGCAAATTCTGCGTGACCCACTAAATACACATTTTGAGAACATTTTTTTTATGTGGAAATACTAATAAGACTTCGCCAAATACGAGTAGTAATCAGTTTGTTCAAATGAAATAACCTTCGCTGTTTTTGGCTTCATCACTAATCACGTATCTATATTTTGGGTATGCAAAAGTTACGTATTTTAATTGGCTTTCTCCGTTGTTCGAAATTTTATTAAATTTAAGATATGTAGGATTAACGTGGAAACAGGACGTTATATGTTATGGTTTACTCGACTTTCCTTTGAATGCTGAGAAGTTTGATATTGGACACTCTATGAGAATATATCTTCAAATAAACCGTTACACACCACCATTATATGGCAAACTCTTAGTACAGCTGGGTATAAAAAATCGAATGGCACCTAAATTCTAGCGTCAATAGGAAAATGTATTATATATATGTTGTTATTCCTCTCTTCAATCCACCACTATATAGGGAGAGCAATACTAAATCTCCTCAATAGATCTTAGTCATAATTTGTTTCAAAAAGGTGGTTTCACTCAGTAAGGAGCCGAAAGGAGTTTTGATTAACGCTTATTTTGGAGCCTTGGTATTTATTGTGTTTTTTCATTTTTGCCTGCCCGTATTTACGTGTATAAAAGAACCGTTTGGTATGCAAGTGTGTCCTTTATACACTTAATACCTGCAGTTAATTTTCGAGAGGTGAGTTGGCATTTCTTTGCAACCGGAGCATTCGTTTGCTACTTGCGTTGTGGGGTTGACAGCTTATGGAAGGCGTCCCGCTGGTTTAACAAACGATTCGTTGATGATGATGGGAATTATTTATTTAGGAAGAACGAGCTTCATGATGTATGAACAAAATTCTTCATGCGTAAAATGAAATTAATATTATTTATGTAAGGATTAACGATTACGTCTTAATCCTTAGCAAGTTGATTTAACGAACTGAAGTGATATGAGGCACATAATCGTGCATAAGTATGTACGAGTATATAGAGCATTCAACATATGTAAATAATGGCGTACTTGTAAATGAAACATGAGTGCTTAAGCTTTGTGTTAAATTACCATGCGCAATTTTGAGGCGCGGGAACACTCTAATTCAAGTATCAAATTTGCTGGGTTGTGTTCGTTTACCGCCAACAATTTACACACATGTTTACCTTTTTAAATGGGCTCACTCGAACCCATTACTCTACGACAATCGAAACAGGCGCTGCTGATGGATTTCACTGCATGATTTATAAGCTTTAATGGGCTCTCAAATTCCCGCCTGCACGTGCGCCACTTTAAATGCGCTGATTAAGGCTCACAAGTTAATAACGAAATTTTTTTGAAAAACTTTTTTTCATCCCAATTTACACAATATGCCACATAGACTTTCATTATCCGCAACATTGGCAACGACAACAGAATAACAAATGAGTCTAGTAAGCGCTAAAATTACTATGAAAATGAAGCGGAGCACATAAATGTCATATATTCACTGCAAACCAAACCAACCAGTTGTGAACTACTTGAAAACTAATATAAACACCAATCACAACTAGTCAGCAACCGAAATTTTTAACAAGGCGATGCCATGCGAGATTTCAGCTGTCAAATTTCGGGCAGGATATACCAGAATCCGCTCAAAACAAACATTAATTTAGATCACACATTTCCGATCCGGTGCAGGAAATATAAAATTTAAAAAATAAGGTCTATTGGCATATTCTCCAAAACCTTCAATAATTGTTGGTACAGATGTAGTCATTCTCGGGCTAGTTTGAGCTGAGCTAGAAAATTCATACAACTAGTATCTTTTCTGAGTAATTTGGTATTTCACTGCCGGTTTCGTGTGTGTGTATGTATGTGCATATTTGGTGCAAAGAGGCTTGGAAATGCTAGAACTTAAGACAAAATGTTGTAGTTAAATGCTTGGTTGGTGACAATCACAATCCCATTTCTCAATAATTTACCGCTTACTTGTGCGTTCAGCGGAGAGATTGTTGGTTGAACTTAATATAACATTAAAGCATTTTAAAATATCAGCAGATATTAGCAGTATATTATTTTTCAATGAACAGCGGTTGAACAAGTTGTAAGCGAAGCCAAATAGTGCCAAAGTGAGGTATGCTTTAGTTTATGCCCTGTAGTAGAGTTCACAAACTACAGGGTGTTTTTTTACAGGTTTGTTTTTCGAATAGAGATAAAACTGGCATTTTTTGGTCAAATCTGGCAACTCTAATGTCATTTATGTTCAGTTTGGTTTGCCATTTCATCATGAACAGGTTGACAAAAGAACAACGCTTGCAAATCGTGCAAATTTATTTCGAAAATAATGGTTCAGTTCGCGAAGTTTACCGTGAGCTCCGTCCATTTTATGGTCGACATAATCGTCCATCAGAGCAATTAATTCGGTTAACCATGGATCGTTTTCGCACTACGTTTACTCTATGTGATAATACGCATCCGCAGAGACGTCGAACAGTGCGCACCGAAGAAACAATTGCCGCTGTAGAGCAAAGTGTTGAAGAGGACCCGAATGAATCGATTCGCCACCGTGCACAGCAATTGGAGCTTTGTCCATCAACTTTATGGAAGATTTTGCGCAAAGATCTTGGCTTGCGACCTTACAAGATCCAGCTTGTGCAAGAATTAAAGCCGCGAGACCATGCAATGCGTGGTGATTTTGGTGTATGGGCCGAAAATGAGATTGATTTCGATGCTGATTTTCATCGCAAAATTTTGTTCAGTGATGAGGCTTTATGCTTTAGTTTATGCCCTGTAGTAGAGTTCACAAACTATTTACAGCAATGCGAACTTCTGAATCCCCAGAAATTTTTTCCACATGGTTCTCGCATATATTCTATGGGAGATATCTTAGACCTAGCTATAAAGATGGACAATGTGAGCATGTTTTTCACTTACTACCTACCGCCTCAAAGTGCACTATAGGGTCCCACGTAGCGTGGTTGAACACCTGTTTGCGCCTTTTCGGAAAATATGAACTTAACGTACCAGGGTCATGTTGTGTAGAGGCGCTACCCGCGATGTAACTGAGCGTTATAGTGAGGCTTTGAAGGAAGAGAGTGGCCTTTTTAGAAGAAAAAATTGCAGCCGAAAGGAGTAAGTGTGCGCAGTGGAGACGCTGGCTGAAAGGAATAATGAAAATTTTTCCGAACGATATAGTGGATAACGCAGAGTTTCAAGGCCGCAAGGGTCTAATATGCAAAAGCAGACAAAAATCAATAAGGCATCGATGAAAACGGAAAATATTACAAAGACATTTTCAGAACTGCTCTATACCAGTGGAAGGGACCTTCTACCAATTTCGCATTTTACAATAAACAGTAAACGTCATGAAATCAACAATTGTTCCAGTAATTTCATTAAAAGATTTTTTAAGTAATTATATTTTAACTTAGAAGATTTCGTAGGTATTTTTCTCCGAAACATACCTACTAAAAAAGGCAATGTTTGGGCCGAATAATGTGTCGTTAGCTGTGTTGGTTTATGATTAATAATATTTGCCCCCACGCCCAGATTCCAAGTTTCTTTAAAAATTTATTTGTTACCTTAATTCATGTCCTTATAGGTGTTTGTATTTTCGAATATTCACCCATTTTCAGTAGCCAAGGGAGATGAGTTACAAAACAAAACTTTCATATCTTACCATATCATATCTAATTAAGCAAGCAGAGAAAATTACAAACGATACAATTTAAACAATTGTGACCTCTGCCAGATGTGATCTCTTTATATGTTACCCGGTAATCCTTCGCGGGTCGCTCTCTATAGAGACAATTAGCTGAATGTTTTCCAGGGTATTTTTCCAAACACGCACAATATACATTATGCCTTAATGTAAAATAACGTCATTACAATCTGTCAGTAATGTGTAGCAATACACACATAAGTACATTTAAATAGTTAGTATTTTGTATACCGGTTTTTACTCTTTTACCAGTAAAAGAGCCGAATGGAAAATGTGTAGCAACCCATATTTAATAATAAAGGGTGTTTTTTTAGGGGTATAGAACTTCGAATTGAAATAAAACACAAGAACATCGTTTTAAGGTCCGTCAGTTTGGCTTTATTGGAAGGATAATTTTATGCCATTAATGTTTAAATATGATTTCGGGCATGTGGCCGCCGCGGCTGGCTCGAATAAAGCCAATTCTACAGGTCCAATTTTCAACCACTTTTTCGAGCATATGGGGCCGTATGTCGGCAATAACGCCACGAATGTTGGCTTCCAATTCCCCTAACGTTTCTGGTTTGTTGGTGTAGACGAGCGACTTCACATATCCCCAAAGAAAATAATCCAATGGTGTCAAATCACACGACCTTGGTGGCCAATTGACAGGTCCATTCCGCGAAATTATGCGCTCATCGAATGTTTCCTTTAATAAATCGATTGTGACGTGCGCTGTGTGGCATGTAGCGCCGTCTTGTTGGAACCACAACTCATCCACATTCATGCCATCCAATTCGGGAACAAAATAGTCGGTTATCATGGCTCTATACCGGTCTCCATTAACGGTAGCTGCCTCTCCAGCATTATTGCGGAAGAAGTATGGCCCAATGACTCCACCAGCCCATAGAGCACACCAAACAGTCAGTTTTTGTGGATGTAATGGCGTTTCAAGGGTCTCATGTGGATTCTCTTCACTCCAAATGCGGCAATTTTGCTTGTTGACGTAGCCATTCAACCAAAAATGAGCCTCATCACTGAAAAAAATTTTGCGATGAAAATCAGCATCGAAATCAATCTCATTTTCGGCCCATACACCAAAATCACGACGCATTGCATGGTCTCGCGGCTTTAATTCTTGCACAAGCTGGATCTTGTAAGGTCGCAAGCCAAGATCTTTGCGCAAAATCTTCCATAAAGTTGATGGACAAAGCTCCAATTGCTGTGCACGGTGGCGAATCGATTCATTCGGGTCCTCTTCAACACTTTGCTCTACAGCGGCAATTGTTTCTTCGGTGCGCACTGTTCGACGTCTCTGCGGATGCGTATTATCACATAGAGTAAACGTAGTGCGAAAACGATCCATGGTTAACCGAATTAATTGCTCTGATGGACGATTATGTCGACCATAAAATGGACGGAGCTCACGGTAAACTTCGCGAACTGAACCATTATTTTCGAAATAAATTTGCACGATTTGTAAGCGTTGTTCTTTTGTCAAACTGTTCATGATGAAATGGCAAACCAAACTGAACATAAATGACATTAGAGTTGCCAGATTTGACCACAAAATGCCAGTTTTATCTCTATTCGAAAAACAAACCTGTAAAAAAACACCCTGTACAAGTACGTGCAAATGATAGATTTGTATAATCCCTCAAGTTATGACTTGAAATTTAAAGTGTTTTTAATACATAAATGCATAGCAAAAACGAGGTTTTATTCAAAATAATAAAGGTTTATATGAAGTAAATACAGCGGGCTGTAAAATAATGTAAATCTAGCCTTAAGCTATTTATTTATTTTTGCAATTGCTCAAAACAACGTTAATGAAAAAATTCACACAATGGCACTGCCAAGTTTTCAGTGGAATATTAGCTTATTTGATTGTTTATTCAAACAGCCTATGAAGTTCAAGTTCTTACAGAGGTAGTAAGGAGGTGCGCTAGCGTTTAATGCTCCAATCAAATTTGCTACTTAGTCAACACAGAAAATAAATGTTAAAAACTTTTCGGTGAGCACATTTAAGTCGTTCCGCATGTATAGCTTTGCCACTGCTGTGTCGTCCTTTTAAACTCGTCTCTGGAATTAGGCCTCAAGTTGTGCTTAACAATTAAGCTCGCTATATGCACTCTTGTCGCATTGCCATTCACGCACACTCTATAGTCTTTATGATTCAATCAAAATACCCATCAAGCTTACAAAAGCGATGCCATGTGAAATTGTTGTGAACTACCGCTTGCATTCCATTCAAAAATTTAAGCATTAAAATATAATGGGTCGTAACAAACCGTAGCCACTTTTTTCTAGACTTCAAACTAAATATTTATACTAATTTTAATTTATTCAATGTGGATTTAAACTTTTTACCTAAAAAAGTTAAGCAGAAATTATGAAAAACGAAAGCAGCAAAAAGTTACCAAAACAATTTGGCGAACCACAAAAGCAAACAAAAGTACTTAACAATAATGTTTTTAAAATATTTTATATTTACTTTCAGGCTTTTTTATTAGTTTATTCATTTCTATGTCTGCAACCAATTTACTAACATTTCCCACTCCCTTGTTTGTGGTAGTTTTTTAGAAAGGATATCATTATACGAGCATTTGTTGTATAAATGAAGGACTTGAATGAATCCACTTAATATGGAAAAAGTTTGGTAATGGCTTTCAGGAAATGTACAATTGTGTTATTTATATTAATTTATAGTTTGAATTTAATTTTTTTATCACATTTGGTAGGAACTTTTTTATAGACGTTTTCTATTTTTAAAATTTTTCGGAACAAAATGTATACGTAAGGTGACGTGTCATAATGTCAGTGACATTAATTCGCATTTCAAAAGCGAACTTATGTCAGTGACGTTAATTCGCTTTTTTAAAGAGAATTAATGTCAAATTACTTTGAGAAATAACGTCACTGATTTTAATTCTCTTTGCAAAAGCGAATTGATGTCAGAACCACTTTATATCAAATGTTTTACACTATATTTATATAACAACAGCGCAAGTGCTATTTAGGGTGCAGCTAAGCAGCTTTTATGTCAAATTTTCATTTGGTACTATTCGCCGCGCAAGCGAAAATTTGGAATAAAAAATCGCGCGATTTTATATTCCAAATTTTCGCCTTCGGCGCTTTTTTGAATAATTCCCAAATTTGTAACAAAGTTGTTGATTTCGTATAAGAGCATTAAATGAAAATTTGGAGTAAAACCTGCTTAGTCGAGTATATATGTACATAACTGCAGTGCACCTGAAATAGCAGTTGCGTTGTTGTTAAGGCAATTAGTAGAGCATTTATGATATTTGGCTTTTCAAATTTTTAAGAGATTTAAAGTTAGTGACATTAGTTCTCTTTAGGGAAGCGAATTAATGTCAGTGAGTTTGAAATGCGAATTAATGTCACTGACATTAATTCCTCTGACATTATGACACGTCACCTATACGCAAACACAGGTAGCACTGTCAGATAAACACTTGGGTCCATTTCTTTATCTATGGTTAACACTAACCGGTTGCGACGACGAAACCAGTTCCAGAAGGTTTTTTCGGAGTGTTGTCGAATTGACAGTCTTTGTCCGGATAGGAACCCGGTACGATACTGTATTCCCATGAGCAGAGGCGCAGCCAGGACTTAGGGAAACCTGACATTTGAGACACTATAAATTTTGTTTTAAAAATGTACGCTAAATTCGCGAAAATTCAAATAAATTTTATCAAAATTTAAAATTTGTTTTACACAATTTCTAGAATTTTTTGGAGTATGCAGTTTTGTAGTTCATTAAATTTTAATCCAACTATGTGTCAATCTTAAACTCGTGACACATTTTTCTGATTTTTTGCAATTTTTTTCCCGAAGAGCTAAAGTGTTTTCTTTCATAGTATGAAAGAAATTGCTTTCATAACCTTGAATTGAAGAAAATACAGACATCGCAAACAAAATATTAGCGTTTTTAACCTGGGAACCCGCATTAAAACCAACAATAATGTCAGCCTAGAAATCCAACGAAGAATCACTCACGCCAATAAGTGCTACTTCTGACTGAGTGGGCAATTGAGAAGTAAAGTCCTCTCTCTAAGAGCGAAAATTACACTCTATAAGTCACTCATCGCACACGTCCTGCTATATGGTGCAGAAGCGTGGACACTAACAATATCCAAGCGAGTACCAAAGAACCCATGGTACCCACCGATGGTACAAGAGGGAGAGGGAGACCACCACTCCGATGGAGACCGATTTGTGACCCCGTGGCGCCAATCG